>CAOKZL010000744.1:0-580922 GCA_948472985.1 Iguana delicatissima | reverse complement strand
AATGCTATAAACATGTGGAGACAGGGATTATTGAGCCATTACATATCTATCTATTGATCCATTTACCTGATTTGTGCTTTCTTTATGAGAGAATCAGCAGCGCCTTGAATGCAACTATGTCCATGAGGATTTAGATGAATTTAAAATGTTACTAAGGGTTCATATTGGCATATGAGTATTCCACAAGATAATGCTGTCACCAAAATTGCACTCAAAGCAAAACTCACTGTGAATTTGGATCTTTCTCCTTGAGGTAAAGCATACAGGTAATTTTAAGAGAAGCTAAAAGAATACTGCAAGAATAGTCCTGATAGATCAGGCCAAAGACTTGTCTAGTCAAGCATCCTCCCTCCCACAGTAACTGACTGTGGAACTGGCCTATGGAAACACGACAGCGCAAAGAACTATATCTTGCTTTTTTATCCCAGCATCTGCTTTTGAGAGGCATGATGCCATTAATAATGGAAATAATATCTAGCCATTGTGGGGAAAAGTGATTGAGAGCTGTGTCTTCATGAATTTGTCTAGTTGTCTTTTCAAGCCATCAGTGTTATGGAACATAACCACAGCTTGTGGTAGTAAATTTCCCAGCTTAATTTTCAATGAACTGACTGGTACTTTGGGGTCAATATCCATTCATGTTCCTAAGAAAATTATAGTTAAAAGTTGTGGTTCTTAATTTGTAAGAAAGTTGTGGTTAAAGCAAGAGTTACAAGTGAGTTTTGAGGGTTTTTTCCCCCAGATGAATGAGATTAATTTTGAGACAAAATAAATGGATTTTCACAAGTAGTAACATTTTCAAGAGGAGAAACATATGTATGCATGTCATCCCTATTCAAAATTCTTTTCTAATATTGTTGAGGCCATACCTGATTGCAAAAGGTTGGTGAACCATTCCTTCTTAGGCCCTTTTCGCACCTTACCTGGTGCCACTGGCATTGTGCCAGGATCATGCAAAAAGCCTCCTCTGGGAGGGAATCGCATCCCCTGCACTTCCTTCTGCATCAGCTCTCTGCTGGACAGAAGGAAGCACAATAGCTCCACCCCTTCCTTCCGCAGCACAGCCGAATACTTTCCTAGGCTGTGCTGGTGGAGGAAGCACAATGGGCGTCTTCATGATGTCCCGCACAAAAAGTAAGTGTGGGAGGGACCACGGGAGGAACACGCAATTGTGCATCATTTTCGGCAAAGAGACAAAAATGATACTGCGCGATTGCCACGGGATTGCTATGGGAGTGATGTGCGATCACGAGGACATCATGTGGAACCATCCTCGCTATTCTGCGTTGCTCCCATGGCCATTTAGCATCCAAAGCCACGTGCGAAAAGGGCCTTAGTTATAACTTTTCAGTAAAAGGATTCTTGCTACCCTGTTTAATGATAGATTAAATTGACTGAATGTTCCTTGACTGAATGTTTCTTTGGTTGAAGCCTTGTCGTTAGACTTACTACCAACTTTCTAGGGGCAATGTTAGACAAGAGCACAAATCTGTTATCTTACTAGTCCAAACTTCTAACCTGTACTTCACAAACAGGCACATAATCTGTTTTTCCTCCAAAACTCCAACTGACTACTTAAAGCTAGCAAACCAATCACAGACTCTATGTCCCATACAGACCCCAGACTATATGCCAAAAGTCCCAACTATACTACTCAACAAGACTAGGCAGGCTACACAACAACCTAGGCCACTAGCAAATCACACAGGTTTAAGAGCGCTGCCCCCAACCAGACTCAGCTAAACAAGGTTATTATATCAAAGGCACCCTGTATATCAAATAAGCCAAAAGAGCTCCATAGAAATAGGCCTCATCAGACCTATTCCTAATCACCACTATTGGTCCTAACCTAGGATGCTCTAGGACCGATAAGAGAGTAATGCGGCACTCTCTCCACCAGTCACACCAGGTTCAACATGACCCAACCACCTAAAAAAAGTGGGAGGGGAAGAGAGAAATATCAACAACAAACAAAAAGAAGTATACAGGCTCCATCACAGGCCTAAGTAAGCCTAAAACACACATAGGTGAAAACAAACACGTCAGCACCCACTTTTCTGTATCACAAAATGGCACCTGCAGCTGACATGTCACAAAATGGTGCAGATGGGTCAGAAAATGGCAGTCTACTGCAGACATACCACAAAATGACAATCCACAGCAAATGTACAAGAAAATGGGTGCACCCAGATAACCAACAATAAGGTGATATACCACAAAATGGGCCTGCCTGGGTAAGAAACAGTATGGTGACAGTATGGTATTCAAACGGCCACACCTACGTTTAGGAATGTCTGCAACCAATTGCACTCCAAAAGCATGTAAGAGAACAAAAAAACAAAACAAAAACAAGGAGAAAAGGACACACAGTCAGAACAACCAAAGCCCAGTGGGGCTAGTCAGATGGTAGACGACTTCAGGGATGCTATGGGTTTCCAGTCCACCCACCCACTACAACCTAACTGAGATAGCCCAAACCCACATATCACTAAATTGTAAGTAAATAAGTAAGTAAAGACAGCAGCACAGAATCCAAGCCCTCACCCTATCATTATTATTTAATGTAATTCAGCCTAACAGATCCCCTTCAGTCATGACACCCTCGACTCCTGTGCTGTGAAGATCCAAAGTGGCATGTGAGGGGGGCAGCAGGCATTAAATAGCCTCTGACTCCACCTCTGTATCAAACAGAGCATTCTGGCACCCTGTGCCACATGCAAGGCATACTATTCTTAAACCCCTCCTGTCCCCTGCATCATCTTATGCCATGCAGGTCCAGCTACATATTTTATCATGCAGTGGGAAAAAAACTGCAAATTATTTGTGCTTGCATGTGAGGATAAAATACTAGAATTTTTACAGCCCTAGTTTAGGATAACAGTTCCATGGAGATCTTTAAACTAGAATTGACCTCTTTTATTATACTTGGCCAGAATCATGATCTCTACTGGATAACAAGGAGGAAAGGTAGTGGTGGGGAACTATGTAATAGCATCTTTAATGGGTTTTTATTTTAGCATGGGGTTTTGAAAATATAAACCCACTTCTTCCAATGCAGTATAGAATGAAAATTTAGGGCAAGGCTCATGGTTTGCATTTTTCTGGATGCTATTATACTCCACCCCACTCTCACAAGTGTGTAAATATGCTTTATGTCTTGAAGTCTGTCTGTCACTCTGTATCACATCTGAATAAGTGAGTTTATGTCCATGAAAGCTCATGCTATAATAAAAGCCAGTTAGTCTCAAACGTGCTACTATATTTTCTTTTGTCCCTCTCCACCTCCCTTCTTCTTTTTTATGCTTCAAGAGACTAACACAGCTATTTCTTTGAAAAGTGCATTGTGTAACTTTATGTATATATACTCAGCTATGTAGCAAAGGTGCTAAGGGATCCTGTTCATGAACTGGCAAGAGTATCCCAATATGCATCAGGCTCCACCAATCAACATCAATACTCCATAGCTGATGTCCTGATGTGCATTGGTTCAACTGTGAAACAGTCCCATTTTGCATTGGTCCTATTGTTTATTAGTCCTGATGTGCAACAGTCACTTTGCTGGCTCCCCTATGTAATAACATAGCAGCAACCTCCTTGCTGAATTTGGACACTATGAAACTCCGCGATTCTATTTCCCAAAGATGTTCAATCCACTTACAAAGATGTTAAGTCTCCAAGTGAATTCTAGCCCAAGAATGCTGTCATTTCAACTAGAGCAGTGATTCTCAACCTGTGGGTGCCCAGATGTTTTTGGACTTCAGCTCCCAGAAGCCCTGAGCATTGACCATAGTGGCTGGGGCTTCTGGGAGCTGAAGTCCACAAACATCTGGGACCCATAGGTTGAGAACCACTAAACTAGAGAATCTTCTAGATAATGCTTTGGCCAGAGCCATACAGAGGACAGAGTGATTTGGCTCAGTGTGATGAGCACACCTTAAGCGGGATCTGAGGGAAGTATAAGATTTAAAGTCAAATCACGATCACCTGGCACTCTTCTTTGCTGGGAAGGAGCTGAGAGAGGCATGAGGATATATTATGAAGAACTTCATATCATGCAGAACTTTCCTAGTGAGAGTTAGGCCCCTGCAATGTAAAGGAATTAGACATCACTGCTAATTGTGTATTTCCTTTGTCTTCTAGAAGAATCCTATTTTATTTTTATTCTATCAATTTATTTTAATTGATATTTTATTTAACTAATATCAATTTTAATTTAAGTCATAATTCTTGACTTTTTTTAAAAAAAATACATTTTGCTAAAAATCCAGTCAATATTTTTATTACAATATGGAGGAAAGTCTTTCTAAAGGTAAGTAAGTAAGCAGTTAAATAAATCTCTATGTTAAAACTGAACAGACTGAATGACTACTTTCTGATCTTCACAACATAATGCTATTAAGTTGTCATTACTAACAGACTTGCCTTGCAGAATATAAGATGGTCCCACAGGATACACTCAATGGAAACAAAATCAGTTCCATTGCCACTCCATACTTTTTCATCTTCATACTGAGCTGCTGTCAAAACAATCTGTATATGAGATTTTCAAGTCAGCTGGCTACCAGGAAAACAACAACAATAACGTTCTCCTATGCCTTGTAAAATCAATATCTAGCGTAGTCAAGACCATATTTCAAAATACTTTACAGTTTCCTGTGTCTAGATCAGATCCATGTTACTACTGCTACAGAAATGTGAACTCATGGCATTGCTTGAGTGGACGAGAAAGGCAGAGTGCACACTTATCTGTCTATAAATGTCAAGATCTAACTATGACCTGTATGTGTGAAGCAGTTGCTTTAGAAGCAACTTGATTATGTATCAAATACATTCTGTTGGTAATCATCCATCAAACCTACTAATATTTCTCTACATTGTGTTAAGGATATAGAACATCACAAAAAGCTTTACCTTCAATAGCTGCATTCCTAACATTTGTATAATCAGTGCAAAGGGCTGAAAGGTCATTTTAAGCCTCAGCTTAAAGTATGAAGGTTGAGTGAGAAATAGATGTGGCTCGATTATATGGAACACTGAGAGCAGGAACAGTATTTTTGGTCTTCTTCAGGTATAATTTCTATGAAATGGCCCAGCTCATCCATTATCACTTCCATTATCTTCTGCACATGGAAAATGACAAGCCCAAAGTGGAGAACTTCTGCCGTATATGCTGACTTTCTCTCTGGGAAATCAGAGTTCCAGCTCTGATGCAGACCATCCATGAATAACAGGCTTTCCATTTCAGACTGTTGCCCTCCACATGTAGAAGACTGAAGGAACTTGAGATATGAGTAGATGTTAGTGGAGCCTTCTTCTCACCTGTTGAATAAACACTCAATCTGGAATACCAGAACAGTGCTGGAATCACACAGGAATCTGTACAAGTATAGCAGACTCTCAATACAAACCTTCACCTTTCACCACATGAGGGGTGATGGGACAAGTCATGGGGATGTGATGGAGAAGAAGAAACTACCCAACACCTCCCTATATTCTGATAAGGTTCTAACTCTGCAAGGAAATTTGACTCCAGAACCAAGCTCCATTTTTGTAAGCTTATCTTTGATATGACGTGGTGTGTGTATGTGTGTGTGCATTGAAAGAGAAAGAGAGAAGATGTCTATCTTAGTTCTTGCAAGGTGTGCTTGGATTCAACTTTTTTTTTTCTGGTTATAAGTATTTTGAAAATACTTATATTTTCAAAATATCCCTCTGATATTTTGAAAAGTATCCCTCTGATAGCAGGGAGAAAGAAATCCAAATCACCAAAAGACACCACTTCTCTTTGAAAACCAATGCTTTTATTTGTTCCATTTTTAAAAAATTAATATGTATAACAATCTCATTTACAATCAGAATAATATACATTGAAAACAATAAAGAAAGAGAAGGAAGAAAAAGAAGGAAAAAGAAAAACTAGAGAAGAAAAAGAAAAGAAAAAGAAAAAGAAAAACATATACACAGTAGGGTTCTGATCTCCCAATCCAGATTGTAATGAAATATTTTTTTTCCAAAAAATGTTTTTCTACCATTACAGAGTCAACTATATAATTCTACTTAAATTACTAATAACCATAACTACAGATTATAGCATTGTTATATTTATTATCGCTGAAAAAATCCAAAAACAGTTTCTAATCATATAAAAAGTCTTAATTTGACTTATCCTTTAGAATCACCATTTATTTGGCAATTTGGGCTAACTCAGCAACCTTAAAAATCCATTTTTCAATTGGTAGTGCTTCAGTTCATTTCCAAATTTGAGCAAAAATATTCTTTCTGCTCTTGTCATATCTCAAAGAAATAATCCATATTTACTTTCCAGTTCTTTATCCATAATGACCAATAAAAACATTTATGGTAACAGTACAAAATCTACCTTTACTTTTTTTTTTTTTTGCATTAACATATAAATCTTAGACCAGTAATTTTTCATGTTCTTACAACTCTGCCACATCTAAAAAAAGGAGCCCTCTTTATCTTGACATTACAAACAATGGTTTGAAACATTCTGGAACACTTTTGACAGCTTATTTGGGGTTAGATACCACCTAGACATCATCTTAAAATATTGCACAAAATAAATTTTATATCTGTACCACTTTTTTCCCCATTTACTTGGTTTTTTGTAAGAAGTTTCTGAAGACAGATTTTTGAGTCATGGTATACTATCTGAAAAGAAATATGAAAAACAGAATGTATATAAAAGTCCTCTTATAGAGTAACTTTCTACTTTCTTTTGACAATAAGTATACAGTCATACACACACACACACACACACATACACGTTAGGGGTCCAATACATGTGTTACACTTATTAGAAAAGAGAGATATCCTCAAAGCCTTGTCCCCAATCTGCACTGACAAAAATTGCAATGTGAAGCTACATTGGAAATAAAAATGACTTTTTTATTCTGAAACAAAAAGTGTTATCCCTGGAGTGCTGTATCAGGTATATGGAAGGAAGACTGGAAGAATAGATGGTTTGCTCTTTTCACCTATAAGTATTCTTCAAATGTACACACAGTTTTGTGCACAATGTTTCCTTTGTCAAAATATGTTGTAACCCTTGAAAATATACAGAATTCTAATAGAGAAACCAGTTCATCTCTTTTGCAGTTTCAGGAGGTGAAAAATGGGTATATTCATAGGGAAATAGGAACCCATCACATTTCTTTTGGATCTCTGATTATGAATGTGAACATTAGAGATGGAAATAATATTCTCAATTTTTCCCCATTGAATAATAGGGTTCTTGATAGTCAGGACACCCCACCAGGAAGAATAATTGAGGTACAGACATTTGCAGGTCTGTATATGTATTCAAAGTATTATTTGCTGAAGTATCTGAAGAAACTCTGGCCTCCCATCAGCTACCTATAGAAAAACACAACACTATTCCTTGCAAGTCTGCCCAACGTTAGCAGGGAAAACATGAGGCAGGCCTGTATAACACAGCCTGAAGGGTCTTGTGAAAGGAGTAAAAGGAGAGCTCTGGGCTTCCAGATGTCATGGGAACCTCCAAGTCCATGGAAATATTATGAGAGCGGGTCAGCCATTCAGAGATAAGGTTTACTTGGGGCACGTACTACTCAGTCTCACTGTAGAGGAAGAAGAGGGTGCCATACCAGCTGCAATCACAGCAGATGGATCCCCACCATTTTGTATGCATGTGTGTTTGCTACACAGCAAATGCTCAAGGGTAGGTCTGTAGTGTGTACAACTGGTGTCCACTGTTCCTCCTCTCCAGCAGTGCCTGAGTAACCCAGATTGAGAAATTATTTTTCAGTAGAAAATCCACCCCAGAACACTTCAGAAGTTGCAAATACAGTGAATAAATATAAATTTTCACCTGCAGTCGGGAGAAAACTGTTACTTATTTGTCCTTTGTTGTGATGGTGAAACAGTACAGGATTAATATTCCTTGTGTGCCTGATAATTAAGTTCAGTACCTGACAAGCACATCTGAAAGCAGCTCAGTTACCAAATAAAATTATCAACAGTAATGTTAATCTCATAAATGAATCAATATTCTGTCTTCATCAAGTATTCCTTATAGAAGGAGACATTATGACTGAGCTTTAGAAGAAACTTCTTGATGTTAAGATTAGCCCAATAATGGGACCACTTACCTATATAGGTGGTAGGGTCTCTTTTATCTGCACATCTTCAAACAGAGGCTGGACAGCTACCTGGTGGAGATACTGTAGCTGAAGTTCTTGAACTGAGCAGTGGTTTGGACTTAGTGGACTATGGGGCCTTTTCCAGTTCTATGATTCTATGACATTTTGATGAATACCTGGCTATGAAAGTGAGGTAAAATTTTCTGGAAAAAAATTATAATACATACTACCTAAATCTCCAGAGGAATACAAAATCTCAGAGCAAGTCTAGTAATAGGTCAACATAAAACTGGGGGAAATGCAAAAAAGAAGCAACTAAGCTTCTTTAAACAGATATTTCCATTTTAATATGTTTTGCCATTTTATTTTGTAGGGTCTAAATATACTTTTTTCCCCCTCCAGTCCAGTGCTCTTCATCTGTTTCTTATTTTAGTCCTGCCATTTCATTCAAACAACACAGCCTTTTTTTTTCCATCCCCGCTAGAAAGCACTTTACAGTCATTTAATTTGCCTGTATTGCCTCACTCGTTCAGCTGCCTCCTCACTCTGCAGATCCAATTTAAAATAAAAATAAAATCATAGTCCAGCAACTTGTGCAGTTTGGTAAATGACTTGTTTCCTTTGCTCCATTTTATTCTGCATTGGGGGAAAAATATGTACTGGATTAGAAGTACCAGGCAGTATGAAGCAAGCAATCTTCTATATAAATACATTTAGATTCAAGCCTTTGGGCATTTGCGTCAGTCTTGCATGTACTTACAGAGTAGAATACAAGGCTTCCCCCCCACACACTTTATTTTAACAAGAGTAAAGTTGGTGTTTTATTTATTCTTCCCAATTAGGATAGATCATGTCAATCAACCAGACATAGTCCTTAGAAATATTGCTCTTCCAGATACAACCCAGAGTTGCTTCTATTAGCTAACTAAGCCCTTGACTGGCATAAAATAACATATGAGGAAAGTAAGTTGCAGTGAGTCAGATCCACTTTATCAGACTGGCTTGAAGCAGCTGTTATAATCACGTATATTAAATCAACCTGTCTTGTTGCAAAACCAGATCCATTTATGCTTAACAGCCAAAAGACAAATGTAAACTAAAGGGCTCAACTGAAAACTGGAAGTATATTTGGTAGCACTTTGTACTGTTTGTCACAGAGACAAGTACAACTCTAAATGGCTTTAATTTGTTATTCCCTTTTTTTAAAATTATAAAAATTAGAAGCGATCAGAGTAGCAGACAGGAACAGCAAAGGAACAGCTGAAGACATGGGACACAAGAAAAACTTTTGCAGCATGCCCTGGAAGTATAGGAATTCAGAAAGTTGTTTTTTATTATTATTATTATTATTATTATTATTATTATTATTATTATTATTTAAGTTGTTCATAAAGAATTGTGGTGGCTGCCCCCAAAAAACAAAACAAAACAAAAATCACCCTTTCTTTATTGTAGATGGCACTCTTTTTCTTATTATCTTGGAATCTATCTGGACTTCAGCATAAAATGGTAGAACTTTCAACCATCTATATCTGTTGCACTCAGAAAAAAAGAATTAAGATTACTTCCTTCCTAGAATATCCCCAAAGTGCCCTCATCACCCCCTCAAAGTGTCCCCTCTAAAAAGGTGAAGTGTTCCACTATCTAAATGCTCCGTTTGTACCTGTGTGAGGAAGTGAGGATGTCTTGGGGTGGCACAGTCGACACTACAGGTATGTTGACGTATAAAGCCCCATACAGTTTCATTTCAGATTATCTAAAACACTGTTTTCTTCTTACATAAGCTTGCCTCAGTTTTAAGATATTTGGGGAGGAATATCTCTTGGTCCAATCAAACTTACAGGTATGTTTGGTGAAGCCACAGTATGCTCACAGACCTCCTTCATGAGGTTAGGTTAGGTTGTTCCACTCTTTTCACAGAGTGACTGGCAGATATATAACTTCTTCCTTACCCATGCTTTGAATATCTTTTTAATTGAGATGTCTGTTTTATTGTTGTTGCTATTGTTGTTGTTGTTACACTTTGACAGCTTTTTTGAATTGTTGTAAACTTATATTTTTAATGTAATTGTTTCCTTAATTGTTTTTTGACTTTGTATTATGAATTGTTTTATTTGTATCTTATTTTACATTACATTGTAAGTTCCCTTGAGTCCTCATGTTGAGGGGAAAATGAGATTAAAATGAGAATAAAATTTTTGTTTAACTAATAAATTACTAATAAATAGTAATAAAAATGGTGCAGTGCATCCTCCACGGAGGACCTCTGCACCTTGGAGCGGACTGGGTCAAGACTACTTACTGTAGATCCGCACCTCAGTCTGCTCTGGAATGACCCCAAGCGGTCCTCCAGGGTGCTTTTGAAAAACTTGATTTTTCCAGTCTTTCAAAAGCACAGAGTGCACCACTGCGTGCCTGCTCTCTGGTGCAGATTCTCAGGCTCATACCAATGCGAGCCTGCGATCTACGGAGGGCAGGCTTTAGGTTGGCGAGCTTCAGCAGTTGGTCGGGACCCATGATCAACTGGAAGCCACCATTTTGGATACTGGAGCAGTGCGGATCTATGACCACGCACTGCTCCAGAGCAGCCTGGACCAGACCAGGAAGCCAGAAGATCCGGTAAGTAGCGGCACAGGGCGATTCCCTCACTCCGTGCGGAAATGGCCTATGTTTTCAATTTTGTATTCTATGGGTTTTAACTATGTCTTTCTAATTCTTGTAAGCCACTTTGAGTCCCAACCTGGAGAAAAAGTGGTGTATAGAGATGATGATGATGATGTTATGTGCTGGGTAGTAACACATGAGTTGGTGGCTGGGCCAATTGGCCTGTCTTGTTTGTCTGGATCAAAAGACCCTACATGGACACAAAACTGTCTTAGACGCAAGGCTGCATTCATTCTCTTGGATGTGGCATCTTTCCATCCCCACATTTATTTTCTGTTTTCAAATCCATAACTCCACATAAACTCCCTTTTTCTCTACACTTTCTCCACTCCAGTCCATTATCCCATCAAATCTTCACTTGCCTATTCATGCTCATGAACTCCTGCTTGTTTTATGCCTTGCCTTTTGATTCCATTTCTTCTTGTCCTGCAGTGAGGCACCCCATGTACCATCTGAGTGAATTTTCCTTCAGCACTCATATTTCAGAAAAAGTTCATTCACTGACTATGGCAAAACAGCATACAGATGTGCTTAGAAAGTCATATCCTGAGCAAGTAATGGGTTCTGACACACTAATTGACAAATAGAAGCAATGATTACATGGGCCTATACAATCTAAGTATGCATGGCAAAGACATGCAATCACTTAAATATTAAGGAAACACTATTTATTGCTATAGTTATTATAAGGAATAAAAAAGTAACAGCAAAAAATCATTTGCTCTTGGAATCTGTCCTGAAGAAATCCACAGTGGGCTTTGCCATGTATAGCTAACTCTACTAAAAATCTCTGTCTCTATTTCTTTCATTCTCTTTCACACACACGTCCACACACATACAGACCCCTTCTAAACCCTGAAAAGTAGAGCTGAACAGTGGTCCGGTTTGGGTTCTCTGTCTTTTCCAGCTTTGATCCTCTTGGGTCCAATCACTTTGTTGTGGTTCCTCCTTCTGTTTCTTAGATCAGGCAAAAACTGGTAATAATTTTACTTGATAACAAGATAACAGAGAATCTTTTGTATGCTTCATGCATACTTAATATAATTTTAAAGTGTACTTGCCTGGAGGTCTCCTGAAGCTGCTTTGTTGGAAAATTACTGGCCTGCCTGAATTTGTCTAGTATATTTCAGCTCTTTTGGCCGTGTCTGTGTGCGTGCTTGTCTGGGGGCCTCACAAGCAGGTGGAGGTTTGGAATGGCCAATCTCTTGATATCAAATTAATTTTAGTAAGCCTTGGGTTCAGACTATAAACCACAGTAACAGAGAGACCAGAGTTACTTTTGCAAATGTAACCATAACAATAATTAACTGCTGTCTGGAATATAACAATAATTATTTGTGAGAATTATTTTTCTGCTTCCCCTTCTTTTCTTCTTTCTTCCCCTGCTTCTTTATAATTGTACTTTTAAAACCCTGTATTTTCTTCTTTAAAAAGTCAAGTAGTCCAGCTGCATGACAGTTTGCTTCTTGATAATATTAAGAAAAAGGTATCCGTTATATCACATACCTTCTAAACAAGCTGGGCTTTGATGTTCAATAAGCCTGAAACAGAGTTGTGAGTAGAACACAAATATCCCTCCCAAGCTCCTGTTCCTAAGCCTTCATACACACATTTGGATGTTCTTATTGAATGAAATTTTATCATTTTGTTTCATCTATCACGGCTTTACAATGCCCTGGCATTATCTCTCACAGTAATGGCATTCTCAGAATAAAACCCTTAAAATCTGTCATTGACACCCTAGCTACAGAAGGTTTGTTTCTAATCTTTGGGATTCCGCAATTAAATAGTATTTTATCAAGTGACAGAAAGAAACAAGTCATCTTCCAGTGCTTTGTACTGAACATGCCTTGCTTGCATGCTTGCAATCTTTGATTCAATGTCTGAGCTCACTTCCTGATCTGCCTGTACAATTTCAGTGTTATGCACAGAAAATCTGACTTATATTTTTCTTGTGTCAGGTGTGCCCAAACTAATAACAGGAGACATTCAGCATTTCCTTTAGTATTCACTTGAGTGACTTCATTTTCAATGCTTCGAGTAATTCTCTCCCCCTGCATTTCTATTTTAAAGGCTCAACTCTCATCCCCCCCCCTTTTTTTTTTGTTATTTTTAAGCTGCAGATTACTAAGCTGCTTCCATGAGACACAGGTCACATTTCTGTACATAAGAAAAGAAGCGCTCCCAAGTCTCAAATACTCTGGGTGGCCGGTAGTCCTGACACCTTGGTTTTGTTCTTCTTCTGGGAAGGAAGGAGATGGGGTCGCCAGAGTCTTTTGCATTCGTATATCCAAGAGATTGAAGATCATAAAATGAAAAGGCTCTCCTACTGAGAGAGTTAAGAACAGTAAGAGGATTTCCGTTTATAGCCCTGAGCTATGAGAGTTTCTTTTTTATATATATTTTGCCTGAGAATGACTCCAACCTTGCAATACAATTTCAAAAGTAATAAGTGGTGTGAGATGTGGAAGGATCTCTTGTGGGGAATTAAAGAAAAATAACAAGAACATCCCTAAATAGGGGCAGATGAAATGTACAGCAACAATGAGAAATAGTAATTATAATCATGCTTGAACATGGTTAGTTGCAGTAAACATTACAAAGTCAAGTGTAATTAAGAAAGACCACTAATTATTATAACACATACAACACATAATAAAGTAATATGGAGGGAGAACAATTGCACAATAATAAGATAACATATGACGAAGCTATCTACCTCTCTATCTGCATATCATACCATAGTGGGGGGCACTGATTCTCATGGGACTCTTAAGGGCAGCATGCCCATCATCACCCCTGTGCCAAATGTAGGGAATATTTTTTTTTTTTAAAAAAAAAACCTTTCAATCTGTACAAGGCTTTCTTCAAGGCAAGAAATAACAAGTCCCTTCCTGATTAAAGAAATCCCTTCCTGATTAAAAGAATGGTGGAAGGAAGGAAGGTTTTTAAAGGCTTGAAAAAGGTGAGCCCTTTCCAGAGGTTTAACCGGGGGGGGCAAAATGAAAGCACTATCTCCCCATAAGAATCCTGTTTCCTCCATTCAATTTTCCTGCACACTCCAAATTGCTAACATTGCAGCAGTGAGGCATTGAGAACTCTCATATTTGCCATGTTCACAGTTCTTTGGAACTTTGTCTGACTTTTGGATACCTAACTCTATTTCTAAAAGCTAAACTGAAGACTTAAGTTACTACAACACTATTAATTTGGGGACTGAAGAAATTGTTTATGGGAGAGGCAGAATTCTTATTTGATAGAGTCAAGACCTTAATTCTTCTCCAGACCAAGCCCCACCTGCCATTTGTCCATGCTCTGATCACCAACAGAATTATTATCCTCCTCCTTATGCCGCTAATGCCCAGAAAAATATGTTGAGAGGGAAAGTTCTGATAGAGTCACAATTGTTAACTAAGGAATAATTGTGAATACAGAACAGTCACCATCCATATCTGTTCCATATTCATCATAGCTATTTAGTCATGATTATGATGTCATTGCCATGGTGGAAACTCCTCCTTTCCCCACTTACTTTTACTAGGCATCAGCTACATGGAAAGAAGGAGGCCCATTCTGCTCATCATCAGAGCATGGGTGATCAGAACATGGGTGGTAATATTATTTCCTCTGCAGGAAATGCTATTTTCTGCATGGAAAATTTTTATTCTGCACAAAAGTCACACATGATGTTTTACTTTTTTGGTTTGGTTTGGCTGGGTTTTGCACAGAAAGCAGCATTTTGCACAAAGGAAAGAACATTTTTCTGTTCTAAAAAACTGGTTCCAAAAAAAAAAAAAAAGACCATGCATGTGATTTATTTTCCCAATACTCAAGAAACATGTTTTTCAACAATTTTTTTAAATATTGTTTCAATATTGTTTCCATCCATGCAGTACATTCTGAAGTACAACATCTAGTGCCCAAGTTCATATTCCATCAAGAATTAGTAGAACTAAGTGCCTCTGGAACTGAAGCTAATGCCCTCTAATGGGAGCTGAGAACAATGTCCTCTAATGAGAGCTGAGATACCCTCAATTGATTGCTAACAGAAAAAAATAAAACAAAAAAACAGTCAGTCTATTGGAAAGAAAGAAAGAAAGAAAGAAAGAAAGAAAGAAAGAAAGAAAGAAAGAAAGAAAGAAAGAAAGAAAGAAAGATTGAATTCAATATAGGCCAATATAGGGTGATTTGAAGGCCCAAATGAACCGTTGTACTCTGCTGGTGTACATTTATATCACAGAAGGTGTACAGTAATTTGTTACTAAGCTGATTAATTGGATATGAATCTCTCCTTCCATAGGGTAAGTCAGATGCAAGAGAGGACAAGGGCTACTATAGCAGCACTAGTTATATAGGAGAGAGAAGAACCAGCGTGGTGTAGTGTTTTGAATGTTGGACTATGGCCCTTTCTGCAACTCACCTTTTTGCGGAGATGGGGTGCAGGGAACACGCGAGCAGCCTCTAGCAAGAGGCTGTCATGTCCCAGTTCCTTCAGCTCCACAGCTGCTGCCTGCTCACGCAAGAGACCCTCCTCTTCCTTCCGCAGTGCAGCCTGCGATTTTCCCAGGCTGCGCTGGGGCAGGAAGCATGAGCGCCATGGCTCTGGAGCTCTGCACGCATGGCAAGTGTGCATGGGGCCCCAGAGTGATGCATGTTCATGCACCATTTTTGGCTCGCAGCCAAAAATGAAATTTCAGCCTGTGGGTCTTGTACAACAGGCAATACTTTCTAAAACTTTCTCTTCTGTATAACTATTAAAGATACAGGAGTTCTGTCCTCTGTTACATATGGACACCATGCCCTTAGTACTGCCTCCTCACTGAGAACAGCCTGTCTGAAACAAAGGCTTGGGTGTAATGGAAACATGAATATCAATCACAAGCTTGCCTGGCACAGTCTAAGAGCAGGGTAGAAATGAAAACAGCCCATAGCAGTTTGAATTTGGAATCAAATTCCACTAACAGGAGTCCTGTGAGAAACAGCTTTTGGAATTTCAGGGTCTGCTGTGGCTCTGGGACTTGAATTGTCTTTCTGCTTGCCTGTTGTGTTTTGATTTTTATTGTCATTTTTTTTTTTGCACTCTCATGATAGCTGCTCAATTGCCTGTCTGTAAGTAAACAGGTTATCACAAAACTACCATAAGTCCCCAGTGTTCTGTTCTGTAAAGGATGCTGTCTCTGTAAATACTATCCCAGTTATTTTGATCATTTTCCTTAATGATGGAATCTTTCTGTGTAATAATGGGTATCATTTCTCCATTCCCCAGGCCAGCAGAGACTTTCAATGGAGAATATTCATGCTTGTAAAGCTCTTTTGCCTTGTGAGGATACATTTACATAAACATTAACTGCAGAAGAATCACAAAGATTCTGATGCTTAGGGACAGCAAATCTTCTTAAAAAAGAATGTGTAAACTCACCCACACATTCTGAGTGTGAAGCAAAATTATTAATTGATTTTCCCAGACAAAATGCATATTGTGGCAATTATACAACCCACCCAACATGCTGTCCCTAGCTAAGCTGGAAGTGTCTCTGTGTCTGCCTAAAAGAATTGCTAAAAGATACCATGTAAGCAGGCATTTTGAGACACCTTCAGTGGATGGGGAATTAGTGTACATGGTCAGAACACAGGCAGATTAAAGTTTAAAGGTATTAAATTATACTACTGTACTTCTCACATGGCTGATGTATCAAATCCTGCTCGTACAGGGGATGGGGGGGGGAACCAATTCATATTTCACTATGACAATGGCCTTACGCACATTCAGTACTGGCAATGGGATAACACTCAGAAATACGTACATTTCCCACACGTGAGATACATTTCAGGAAAGATTTTTGAAAATGCAAATATGACCATGCATACATATATCGTATTTAAACAAGGTATGTAACAAAGGCTGCCATTTTCATTTTGCTGCTTTCGTACTTTTCTCCAATTGTGGCTAGTGGCTTCTGCTCTGGTGTCATGGTGAATCTGCCTTGGGATTTCATCTGAAATTTGAAGGAGCTACCAAATAGTTTCAGCATCTTGGATAGCTCCTCTGAAGTTCGAACTGAAACCAAGGTTAGGATCATTTCTTCATGGAATCCAACAGCTATGACTGGCTCCCATACCCCACTTACAGGAGCATGCCCTTGGCAAACTTAAGCAAAACTCAAACTGACAATCATCAGGACACAAAACATATAATCAACAAATCTACACTGTTGTTGTTGTGTATAGGAAATGCACACAAATGCTCACCTTCAAAACTGGAAAAACCAGTGCCACAGACTTTCTTATTCCTAGTTTTAATATTTTCCTGACCTCTCCACATGAAAAAGGGCTATGGAAAGTTGAATATTAAATGAAGGACCTATAATAATTCAGTGGATTTATCCTCTCTCTGCATTCCAGTTCTCTCTTCAAATGGTACAGTTGCTGTTGATTGGGATGCACTAATAATATTAGCAGACTCAATTATTCCTGAAGTCATTTTTCCAAATGGAAGGCCTTATATATATATTCTGCTCTTTTGCACTCAAGCTGTTGCCCTCATTCTGCTGAAGAAAGGGTAAATCCATGGTGCAAACTGTTTTGTCCATGGAGCTTCCACAGCATCAAAGTGGGCATACACATAAGTCCCCTTACTCGCAAGTACAGATGGGGGAGAATTTCACTTGGTTCTCATTTCCAAATTCATATTATTTGAATTTACTCATTTGAAATGGTTAATTTCATATCCCACCTTTCCTGCAATGAACAATACATGACTTTTCAACACCATGATCTTTAGGACTTCCTTGTGCAGCAGTACAGAAAAAGAAAGTGATTGTCTCAAAGTCATCCAGTATATGTTATTGGTTCAATGGGAGTATGAATTTGGGTCTTGTAGACCCAGCCCAACATGCTAGTTGCTACTGCTAGTTCTCATATGAATAAATTAAAATAATTGTGCTTCAGAATCGTCAGCTTCTCAAATGGTGCATTCAAGTGAAGTGAGAGAAAATATGTGCACAGTATGGTGTATATTAGGTGGAAAAGTGCACATAACATATGAATACGATAGAAAGAAGTAGACCAAATTACTATGGAAACATGCATACTTTTCAGAAAACACATGCAAAAATGCAGGATCAAGGAAAATGTGGCAAAAAACATGTACACTTTTTAAAGTTTTATTTTGTCAAGGACAATTCTTTGTGCTTCTTTGCCTCCCAAATTTGCAAATTGATGCAGGTTTGGGATGGCATGAACTTAATGAAAAGCTGACAAACCAAGAGGACGTCAGCTTGAGAGATTTGCAAATCTTTATCTACGAATAATTGCTGGATTGGGACAATTATGCACCTTAGTTATTTGATTCACTCACCACATTAAGTCTCTTTATACTTTCTTTCATTAATTCTGTAATGCATCAAAATGGCCTCTGCTGTATTATTCACATTGTGATATATCTGCTAAATGTGATATGTCTTTCAGCTTTTTCTCACATTTTGTGCAGGTTGTTCTTTATTGGAGTGCACAGTGTGGTTCACCTTTGTCTTTGCTGTGGATGTAATGCATCAAGCATAATACTAAATTTAATTTCAATTGAATTGCCCTCAATTAGAGCAAATGGAGAGGTAAATGATGCCACCATGGAATGAAATTTACATTATGCTGAAGATGGTGGGGTGTTGATGACCTCTTTTGTACAATTGCCTGGTTTAATTCCCAAAGTGGCCAAAAGAACTGAATTTCCACTCCTCTCCCTTTACTTCCTTCAGCAAAAATACAGAATTCTCCCTCATCCTTTCATTCTGAAGCAATGGCATACACTCATTCTCCTTTGGAACTTTTTAGGCAAATATAGAAGACAACACATTCACAGTGTCAATTTGTGCCAGGGACCATCAGAATACCCTGTTTGCAAGCTTATGGCTCACCCTTTGACTATGTGACCAATTGATTTTTTTTAAAAAAAAATACTGGATATAAGCAAAGGGAATATGATCTGCTTTTTGAAATTAGGTTGCAAACTTAAACACACCCATTAACAAGTGCATGCATAAAAGAACATGAGATTTGTTCGAGAGCTTTAAATTGAAGGTTTCAATGAAGAAATAGGATATTTGGATGAAATGAGTGAAGAAAGAACTAAATCCAGCATACCTATTTTGAGTTCACTGGCTGACTCTGGATGAACTCCTTACCTTCCTTTTCTCTCTCCCCAACTTATTATGACCCTGGCATAGGTTTTCTTACTAAGATTTATTCAGACAATGTTCATCTTTGACCATCCTCTAACACTGAGTTTGACCTGTCCGATGTCTCCCAGTGGGTTTCCATGGCTGAGCAAGGATTTCAGCCCTGGACTACCAATGTCCTTGTCCAACCACTCAAAGCATTACACCACATTGTGTTTAGAGACATAATGGGTAGAATCATTCAGAGTAGTTATGAATGTATGATCAAGAGTTATGCATTTCCTTTGTATTCATGATCCCTATGTATCCCCTCATTTAGGAGATACATAGGAACTGTGAAAGTCCCCGAAACACCACTTACCCATCTGCAGCAATCATTGTAATCAACTGGGGCTTGTTTCCCTGTCACTCAGAAAGGCATTGACTGATGTTCTCACCCTCTCCTCGTGGGAGTGATTTCTGGGATGCTGGTGGGGAATTGCAATGGGGCCTCTCTTTCTGCTTGTTGAAGCAGAGACTGCTCACATGAGGAGGGGTAAGAACATTGGCCAGCTGTTTCCTAAGCAACAGGGGAACAGATCCCTATGGATCACTGTGGCTGCTGACCAGAAAATGTGGATTGGAAGGGGGTCAGATTGGGATTCACCATACAGCTACATAATTATTGTGGCTACATAGCAACATAGTGCGTAGAAAATTCCAACCAATGGTCCTAAATATAATTATTCCAATTCTGTGTATTATGATCAATACCAATTGATAGCCTTAACAGCCCTATAAGAACCACATAAACCTTCTACCTTCTGAGTTTATGGTCCTTCTTTGCTTTCTTAACTAACAGTTAAGAATGTTTACTTAATTTTTCTTTCTTTTTTTTTATACTTCTCCACAGAGAAACTGGAAGAAAAAAGTAATCAAATCACAATATGACAAGAAAGTACTCGGTTCTGAGTATTCTCCCCCCAACTCTTTTGTCATACATCTCCTTCCTGGAATCAATTGCTAGTGGCAACTTTCTTTCTTTCTTTTTTTCTTTCTTTCAAAAATAATACAAAAGGCCACTTCAGATGCTAGTGGTGTGGTTAAGGAAAAGAAAAAAAGAAAGAAAACCTTCCAGATTACTGCTTTTTCCCCATCCTCTTGTCACCTTGCCTTTGTGTTTAATGAAAGTAATTCAATCCATCAGTTCAGGCGAGCACATAGTGTTTATCACTAATAGGTGCTGATGCTTTTTGTATGTCAAACATCACAGCCATGTTTATCTTCTACAATGCCAGGAACAACTCTTCAAATTTAAGCAGAAAGTTAGAAAGTGCATAACTAGGAGGTGTCGGAGGGAGTTTAAAATGCCATTTAGCTTCTCTGTGAAATATACAATGGGGCAGTTAATCAATATCTTTCCAACACTGAATGTTTCTCAGGCAGCCTTCACCAAACAAAAAAAGGTTTCAAATGTAACAGAAAAGTATCTCCCTCACACAGGTATACATATGGATTAATTTAATTTTGGCTTAAAATGGGATCAAGCACAGTGTACTTAATACCACGTTAACAGGAAGACAGAATTGTCCCGCAAAGATAGAAGAGAAAGGAAAATAAACCACAAAAGAACCACAGCCACCTTGATGCAGCCATCTGTGATTTAGGGTACCAGATTTGATGCACATGGAAAGCCCCTTGCCTGCAACGGACTCCACATTCCACATATCAAAGATAGAAAGCAAGATAGGACCTACTTACTTAGAAATCCAGTAATGATTCATCCGAAAAGAAAAAGGTCTCTAGAAGTATCAATAGTTTCTAGTTCTTTTTGTTCTGATTTTACCTGTATATTTCCAGGTTTCCTTCCCAACTCTTGAAATATCCTGGTTTTCCTTCATGCCCCCTTCCTCTGTATCTTTCTTTCCACTTTTCCCACTGATCACATGCTACATCTAGACTCATGCAACATTGCAGACGTTGATTTTCACCCATTTCCACTGAGCCTACTTTATTACTATTCAGGAATTACAGTCAAAGTGCAAGAGGGCTAAACAATTTTAGACTGGTTAAACACGAAGATTGTTTTGTTTTGTCAAATCAGCTGATAGGAATAGCTGAAATAGACAATCTTGCATATAGGTTAAAAGGAAGAACAAAAAAACTATGTTGGAATAGAGGTGTTTGACTGACTACCTAAAAAAGAATGAAAGTGAACTGAAGACAATAAGTTTTAAAACTTTAAATTTTAATTCTGAATTTATTTTTCTACATGAGGAGTGTAAAATTCAAACTAAAAATGTAAGTTGTTTGTTGCAGTCTGGTTTTTTTTGTTTCAGATTATTTTATTTATACAGGATTATTATTAATTTCTGAAGGCTGTTACTGCTCTTTGTAGACTATTTTTGAATGTTAATAATTAGTTTAAATAATTAATTTAAACTACTATTGAATATATAAATGATAAGTGGCTATAATTGATTATAACTGACTTTGTTAATTATTAGTTAAATATTTGTGACTTAGTTAATAAGCAAAGAACTTTAAGTTTATTAATTTTAAGAGTTATTACCTTTTTGATGATTGATAATTATTTTAAATTAATATAGAATAAAGAATTATTTAAAAAGTGATTCCTTTTTATAATAAAATTAGTGAGTATTAATTAATTAATTTTGCAGGTCCATATCTATGAGGGTAAGAGTGAGTAGCAACAAGTATTAATTTCTGGTATATATTTACCAGCTAATAGGTATAGTTATTTGATTAAAATGATCTGTTTGCAACAAGGGTGGGAATCAATTTTTAATTATTTGTAGTTTTTTTTCCTATTATAGTTTTGTTAGAAGCTTCTAGTTATTTTTTTATTTGCATTTTATTATTATGCATTTGCAGTTTTATGTATTGATATGTAGTATTTTTGTTGTTGTTGCTTCTGTTTAATAAAAACATGATTTTTTTTAAATTTGTACCAAAGTTCCTCTTTGCTTTGCTTGATCTCTGTTGAATCTGTGCCCTGAAAACAAGAGCTGGTGTTTAATGGTGGCAGCCATCTAAGCTAGTTCCAGGATAGTACAGACAGACAGACAAGATACATGTCATTTCAGAAACTATTCAATTAATTTAAAATTACTTGGGAAGTAAGTAGAAAAGTCCTGGGTAATGCTGGGAGTTCCTAGAAAATACTTTATAGTGAAAAAAAAAGTTGTGTATATCTGCAAAATAAAATCCGTTAAAACCTGGAACATTCAGAGATATTTTTTCCCTCATTTGAAGAGCCTCTCAGTTATCAATTAAGTTGGACATGTTCTAATGAAAAAGGATATAATAATTAATTAATTTTTAACTAAAGTAATTGATTAATTTTGAGTTTCAATATAACTCTCAAATTAAAATAATTAAATTATTAATTCATTACATGAGACAATGTTTTAAATTCCCAACAAACTTTACATTTCCCAGCTGGAGCTGAATTGCTATTGTATTCTTGCAAAATTTCTTTTTGCCCTCAAGGTTGGGAAGTTACGAAGTACAGATTACAGAATCAAAACCATATACATAGACTGCTGTTCTGTATTCTGTACACAAAACTGAATAAAGTCACCTCATCCGTCCTAACTCAGTCCTGTAGTTATTAATTCTATAACATTGGAGAGCTGAGCCAAAGCTAACAAAATGAATTTCAACAGAGAGAAATGTAAGGTCCTGCACTTAGGCAGAAAAAATGGAATGCACAAATATAGGACGGGGGACACGTGGCTGGATAACAGTACATGTGAGAGGAATCTAGGAGTCTTGGTAGACTACAAGCTGAACATGAGTCAGCAGTGTGATGCAGCAGCCAAGAAAGCCAACATGATTCCTGGTTGTATCAATAGGAGTATGGTGTCTAGATCAAGGGAGGTAATGGTACCACTCTATTCTGCTTTGGTTAGACCTCCTCTGGAATACTGTGTTCATTTCTGAGCACCTCAATTCAAGAAGGATATTCACAAAATAGAGCATATCGAGAGGAGGGCAACCAAGATGGTGAAGGATCTGGAAGCCATGCCCTATGAGGAATGGCTTAGGGAGCTGGGTATGTTTAGTCTTCAGAAGAGAAGGTTAAGAGGGGACATGATAGTCATGTGTAAATATTTGAAGGAATGTCATTTTGAGGAGGGAGTGGACTTGTTTTCCACTGCTCCAGAAACTAAGACAAGGAGTAATGAATTCAAGCTGCAGGAAAGAAGATTCCACCTGAACCTCAGGAAGAACTTCCTGATGTCAGAGTTGTCTTTCAGTGGAACATGCTGCCTCGGAGTGTAGTGGAGTCTCCTTCTTTGGAGGTTTTTAAAAAGAAGCTGGATGCCCATCTGTTGGGAATGCTTTGATGTGTGTGCCTATGTGGCAGGTGGTTGGTCTGGAAGGCCCCCGGGGTCTCTTCCAACTCTATGATTCTATGATTCTACTGGTGTCCATGTGACTCAGTCAACTAAAGAAAGTGGGGGTGAGAAGATGTGATTCTAAAGAAGGGATAAAGGAAAAACAAGACAAGGATTTCAGATGAAATGAATGAGAAATGCAATTTCAAACAGTGATGCAGCTATATTCTTCTCTCTAAAGCTTAGAGAGGGATGGTTGGGGCAGTAATAAGATAAAAGATTGCATGTTTTAGCCTCATTTATTTAACTTAGTAATTAAATTTTCTCCTTAAATGCAGTTGAATTAGATTTTTAAGCTTATTATCAATTAACTGAATACACTAACTTTTCTGCTTACTTTCCTACCTGTATATATATATATATATATATATATAGCCCCTGTTAGGTATTTGTTAAGGTTCAAAGAACAGGTGTAAGAGGCTTCACTCATGAATAATGCATGCTTAGAAGAATTTTTACATAGAAGCCCATCAATGCATATTGTTTGCTCCAAGAGAACATTTCACAGCACCATTAAAATTTCTGACCCATAGTTCCAGATGAAGAGAATGGAACCCTCCATGCATGCAGGCTACTTACAGGTGCTCTAATGCCTTGTTCTAAACTTTAGTCCTCAGGATGTTTTGGATCTCAGCTCCCCAAATTCTTGAGAATTGGCCATGATGTCCAAGCAGGACAAAGGATGAAAACTATCAAAATTAGCATAATTGAGAAGTGGTACCCTGCTTAATGCTGGGCAGTATAGGGTGTCATTCCATTTCTTTTCAAGGGAACTTAAAACTCTGACACATTTTTTCCAATGGGCATAATTTATCATGGCTTATTCTCTCCATACTCCTTTCCCACTTGGAGAGTTGAAACTGGTCTTATCCCCAGAATCTGACACCGTATATGTTTATTTTAACCCAATAAATCAGAGGTATGATTATCTTAGACAGCTTTGATTATCACAGCTTCACATATGAGGAGATAAGAACAGTCTAGTAATTGTGTGACTACATGGCTTGGACCCAGCAGATGGGTCTGTGTGGGAAATAATTGGAAAGATTTGGTGAAAGGATACTGTAACTCTCAGTGGGACATTCAACAAGGGAGCTTCAGTTTAAACTGAACAACCTGCTCCTTTTATGTCAAGCTATCATCCTTCCTTTGTACTGAGGTTCCACTTAGCTCTCAGTCGCTTCCTGGTATGAAGGATAATTATCTGGTAGACATGCCAAGCTGGTTGTGCTGCTTTCAGGAGGGAATGGATTAGAGTTCCTGAGAACTTCCTGAAGAGAATAAATATATAATTTAAATCTGATTTGAGAAAGAACTACTTCTTGGGTTTTGGGGAGGCGTGGAGTTGAGGCCAGGGTTGCTATGAACATAACCATGCAACATAACATGCAAGTAAGCAACACTAGTCATAGGCCACTGCAGAGCTTCTTTTAAATGTCTTATACATTTACTCTAATTGTGAAATATGAGGCTCTCCAGGACAAAAAGTCTAACTTCTTGGGCAAGCTATGTTCAGCAAAGTACTTAAACATTGCTCAAATAAGTGACTGAGGACTCAAGTCATAAGCAGCCATTAAAACTGATGCAACACAACTCTAATGTATGGTTTAAGAAAGAAGGAGAAAAGCTGTTTTGGAAGGTGGCTATTTGAAGGACAGTCTAGAAAGGAGTGCCTCAGAAATCTGTTGAATTACATTGTAATGGAAGCTCACTTTATTTTGGACTTTCAGCCAAATACGGAAACAAAATGGAACAACCTCCCCATTATTCTTCAGAATTCACACTACTTTAGGTTTTTGCAGTTTGTTGTTGTTGTGTGCCTTCAAGTTGTTTCCAACTTATAGTGACTGTAAAGCAAACTTATCACAGGCTTTTCTTGGCAAGATTTATTCAGAGGGAGTTTGTTTTTGCATGAGGATGAGAGAGTGTGATTTTTCCATAGCCAAGCAAGGATTCAAATGTTGTTCTCCAAAGTTGTAGTTCAGTGTCCAAACCACTATATCACATAGACCCTCAAGTTTTGCAATGACTCTTTCCAGTTAAAGTAATGTGTAGAGAAATGAGTATGATACAGAAAGAATGCACATGAAAATACACATATTAGTGAAATTACATTAAATATGCTTTGCATCAGGAAAATTTCTTAGACAAATGTACCAAAATTTTGCCCCCAAAAGTATGCATTAAGGGGGAGGGAAAGAGTAGAATACTGCCTAAGAATTTAAGAATTTAAAAAAATCCCAGAGCTCAGGATGAATCAAACTGTCTAGACACATTATCAAAGTTGTTGACAAATTGGATTTGGGATTAAAAAGAACCAGGAGAACTTTGGACACTGTGTACCCAGAGCATCCTCCAATATTTCTATTCCATGCCCCCAGTCTTTACCTCGCTTGGCATCACAGCTCTGGTGTCAGGGATGAAAAAGCCATGGGTATTTCTTTGGGGACAGGGAGGAAGGGATGTAAGATCAAAGGGAGCTCTGTGTTACCATCCCTTACATACCCTATCCTACAAGAAAGCAAGTTGGCATGAAATATACAAAAATTGACACTTATAGCTGGGAAACATGTGGTTGTACTCCTGGGCTGGGTCAGCATGGCCAGGTCATAATGTCAAGAAGAGTTAACTCCAGAGTGAATAGACTTCCAGTATTCTTGTCAACGACCTGACATCTGAATAAAATAGTCAATGAAACGGCCCAGGAGCAGCAGACAAGCACCCCTGCTGTGTACATTTCTTAGAGAGACCTTCCCCATTCACCTTACCCAAGCAGCACTCTTTTCACACGTTACTCGTTCGTGCAGCTGGGTGGGGCGTCTCACGTGAAAAGCCTTAGCAGGAACGCTGCCGCTTCCCTGCTGCTTGAGTTCTGCAGCAGCTTCCTGGTCACATGAGCACCATGCGAATGCCCTGCCCCTTCCTACCGCAGCTCAACTTGGGAATTGCAAGCTAGTGCTGAGGCAGGAAGCACGACCGGCCCAGCGCCCGGCGCACCGCACTCCAGGTAAGTGTGTGCGGGCCTCGGAAGCATCGCGTGACTGTGCACCATTTTCGGCTTTAAGCCGAAAATGAAAAGGGTGTGAGGCCCTTGAGCGTCATGCAGACCCCTCCTCCCATTTATGAGATGCTCAAGGGGCCCTCTTGCTTTAGAAATGGTGTGTGAAAAGGACCTAAGACATTAAGAGGCTGTCAGAACTTCCATCAATATTTTGTACCTAAACTAAGACAATCAATCTGTTCCAGACCTCTTTTGCTTACTCTGCCAGAGCGCAACTAACACTTGCTCCCTTAGGGTAAGAAAAAAGCTATTTAAACCCTAGCTCCAAGCCCAGCAATTTGCTAGCACTTTGGGTGTCACACTGTACCCCAGACTCTTGTTCCTCTGTGCTGCCCTCAAATTCTTGTGTTTGAGTCACCTTTCTTCAATCTTCTGCTCCAGGACTGGTAAATATCACCCGCATACACCCAAAATCTTTCTCTCTGTCCAACCTTTCTCTCCTTCTCTTCACTACCCTTGTATGGTTCATGAGACTGTGCGATTTAAATATTCTTTTGACTCTCAGTTGGTGTCTCACAGTTAGTAGTGGTATACCCAGGCGAAAAGGTCCCATAGTTACTCCCTCTTGCAGGCCTCCTTTTGAGCTATAATTACCCACCTTCTTAAGGAGACACTGGCACTGCTGGTGGATCACAAGGTCCCCCACCTTTTGGGGTAACATCCATCTCTGGCCTCAGATGAGGAGAGGCCCATTGCCAGCAATGGGAACCTGGTTTTGCATGGTTAGGGAAATAAGTGGATTTTGCAGTAGAGCCCAAAGTCATATCACAATATTACTATATCTTTCTGCTGTAAACTATTTATTCAGTAATGCCAGGTAAGTGTATCATCTGATATAATATGAAAATTTTATTTTCCTTTTTTAAAAAAAATCCACAGAGATAGTGCTCCCAACACTTGGTAAATTTATTATCCCGGCTATCTATCGTTATGCAAAATAGCAAACTGTCAGGCCTAGCCAATCAATGGTGCTGCTACAAATATTTTACAACTAAATCACTGTATTTTTACTCATGTTGTTAATAGATGTCACCCAGAGCACAATTTATGGTACAAATGTCAAAAAACCCCAAACTCTTGTATGTCTTCAGGAAATTAATCATTATCTCATTAACTTCTGCTGAAGGGAAACATCCATGTTTTTTGAAAGACATCTAATTTTTAGGAAGACACACAGATTTTATAAAAGAAAAAAAGTCTTTGTTTTTTAATTCTCCCACCTACATAACATGTCAAATCTACTTTTATACTAATGAAACCACATTTTTTTTTTAAAAAAAAGATGAAGATCTCTGGGATATCCATCTCAATTGCCAACAGTTACATGGTGAATTATCAAGCCACTTTCTGAAATGACAATGATGTGTGGGTTCAGGACACATGAAGGGCTTGCGTCTATTGTATCCATGTTTCTTTAATTCCTCCAGGGAGATAAAAAAGATGCGTGGAAAGATGTGCACACCATGCACACTTTTTCTGCTTCAGGAGTTTCTTATCCTTCCTTCCCTGGAAGGCACAATACTGTGGATGAAACAGAGACTCAGGGAAACAGCACAAAACTCATCTCATCCCCTTTGTTAAATTGCCTTGACTAAAGACACTTCCTAAACTATGTCACCCATAGTTATAAGCCCGAGTGGAGCAAAAATGTGCTCTCTTTTGTCCTGCAGTATGTGTATAGTCTAGGGATCAGAGAGCTTATCCGAGCTTGCTTTGGACTGAATAGGAAGAGAGCTTCAGGAAAATTCTGTAAAGAAATTCTGCAAAGGGTCAGCATGTTTTCTGAATCAATCCATCTCCAATCAAACTCACCGTTATTAATCACATAGATGTTTTTGCAATGGAACTATGAATTTGTAGCACCAGAGTTACAAGTCCACATAGCCTCCATTTTGTTTATGAACATTTTCATACTGCATCTTGGGGACTTTAATATACGTGACAGGAAATCTGACTATGTTATATGTCTTGCCATGTCATGCCTTCTGAGTGTTTTCAAATGCTGTTTGACTAGAAATAGAACCATAGATATATAACCATGTGCTGTTGCTTCTGTAGCTGCCAATGGGGAGTGAGGGGAGGAGGAAAAGTATTCAACTATGCTTTGTAGCTAGATGCACAACAAGAAGACATCCTCCAGGACCTCCTAGGGATCCTCTGGGAGTCTCAGATAGTGATTCATTGTTGTGTGTCCATCCAGAGGAACATAGCTGGATGCTTATCCACTGTTGCTTTCTCTCTACTGGCAATTAAATGGCCATGTATGTGAGGCAGTGGCATGTGAAAGGTACTTTCTTGAAGGGGTAAGTCTGGTCATTATGCAAGGTTGGTAGAGAATTCTGATAGCCTCCATGACCTAAACAAAAACAAAAAACTTACACAGATGTACATTGAACTAACACCAGTGTAAGTAACAAACTTAATAGAGGAATCCTAAAGAAGAGGAAACCAAAGGATTGGGACTTAACTATTTGAGGTTTTCTGCTTCCAACAATGGTAAAATTCTTTCACTGAAATCCTTCATTACCATCTTAACTGATATCTCAGACAGAATGTAGGTCTGTGACTCATCATTTTTATCCAGTATGATTTTTAACATCATTTCCTGATAAAGAAAGCAGTGAAGCTCTCAAAGCTTGGCCCAAAAAAGGTTTTTCTGCTTGTGATTTTGGATTTTGTTGTGTTTTGCTGCATGGTCAGCATGTCCATCCCTGAATATCTAAACTCAGAGTGCCAACAGATGACAACCATATATTCCTGATGATTTCATTATGTGTTTTGGAGGGGAGAATGTGAACAAAATGATTCACAGATTTCAAACTACAAAACTACATAGTTAAAGATACATATATTTGAAAATGTGCATAAAGGCACTGGAGCCACTGAAAATAATTACACAGGTTTTATTCATATTTAATGGATTCCTCAGAATTCTCATCTGCACATGTCAATATTAAGGTCAGAACTCTGTGAAATACTGTAAAATCGGCAATAATAGATTGATAGTAGGGAGATTCATGAAATATAACATGAACTCTGGGATCTTTTTGTTGGATTCCACTTTACCAGAATTTTGGGATTTCTCAAGGGATCTGGTTAAAGAAGCAGGCCCAAGGAGGATTAACATGATGCTGAACTTGATATACCATATGCTACAGTTGCTGGTTATGATCTTGTTGACATTTTCTGCATGGGGGAATATCATCTTATTCAGATTTATAACACCTCCTTACTTTGTAAACTGACAAGTGGTATTGGGAAATTCTGTTGTCAGGCAATGTTAACAGTTTTTTCTACTCCTTTCACATGAGCAATTATATTCAGCAAAATGTCTGACATTTGAATGTCTGTAACAATATCATTTTTCTTTCTGTTGGAATCAGGCAATTAATTTTAGAAAGAATGAATATGTCATGCTGAAAATTAAGCCAAAGGAAATGTGTTGGGGAATAAAATATTTTTGTTCTATTTATGAGTTATTTTGGGTGCTACAATAGTACAACCATAGAGGGTTGTAAATGTTTGCTTACTTTGACCTTACACAAAGGAATGAACAATGCAAAGGAATCTCTCAGTGTTGAATTTATGGGAGGTTTTGCACATTTCCAGAGATTTTTTGTAACTCAAAACTTTTTTTGTGGAAAATTCGCACAGTTATGTTGGACACAAAAATGCTTTTTTGAACAAAAGGGGGAAAAAGGATTTTGATTTTTAAAAATTACCACTGCCCCCAAATTATCTCCCCCCCTCCCCTTGGTGGTAAGGCTCTTCAGATGGCAAAGAATAACATCAAGGCCATTTCTGCACAACTCTGTTATAGTGCTATTATTCCATTTTCAACATCCTATGGAATCCTGGGCTTTGTAGTTTAGGGAGAGGCATTTAGAATTGTCAGCCAGAGAGCTCTTTGACCTCAGTAAACTACAAACCCCAGAATTCCACAGGATGTTGAAAGTGGAATAATAGCACTGTAACAGTGTAGGGTGGAAATGGCCCAAGTCTGTGTTCCACTTCCTCTAGGTCTAGAAAGGAAGTGAAGGAAGTGAACTGGAAGATCTCATTGGAGCTACTAGAATGTGAGAACACCATTACCTCACATCCTGTGGTTGAACTGTACTGGGCTGATGGCATGACCTTATCCATGATTGGTACTGAAATATGGATTTCCAATCTGCGGAGAGGCCTGTGAGATTTCATCCTAAATAGTTTGGGGAAGATAGACTAAGTTTTTTTCCAGCCATTGTCTTTACTATTGATATGTGGGAGTTTCAAATTAGGTACATGTAAGTGTGCTCCTGGAGAGTCATTTGGAGGGACTAGCTTGGCCAGCGATCTGTACTGTATGGCTATGGAATCCCACAAGGTTGACTCTTTATGGTCACCTATCAGGATCCATTTGAACCTCTGTGGCGGCAAAGGAGAAGCAGTATCTTCTGTCTAGCATGGTGAAGCTATCAGAAAGGGTAGAATGGTGTTTCTTGCCTGTCATTTGCTCTAATCTGACAGGCTTTAGGCTTTAGAAATATATCTTGTTCCCATATATCAGTTCCCCTTTGCTAATCACATCACATTGGATTTCAATACATTTTACTCCTAATTCAACCAAGTCTTTTTCCCCAATACATCTTCATTTCTTTCTCTCTGCAAGCAAGAGTCATTCATATTTCCTCTCCCACCACTCTTTATGGATGATCAAAATATGGTAAGGTATATTGAAAAGATATAGGGATGTAAAAAAAAAAATTACAAATTTACTTATACTTGACAATGTGTCTCAACACATTGAGACATTGTTTCAAAAAATGTATTTTTATTGGGGTTTTCTTCCCAAAAAAGTCCTGAAGTGCAGATGGTAGGAGAGAGAGGGAGGGAGGATGTGGGGAGAGAAGTGCAGAAAAATCCTCATCATCTGGCACAGTGTAGGAGAAACACATAGTGGAAACTTACATCCTCAGAAAGCCCTTCCAAAGCCCTAGAGGATCAGAGGGCTACATCTGCCATATTTTTTGGATCCTCCAAACACATATTTATTTACTTATTTACTTATCTATTTAATTTATATCCTGCCTTTCTCCTGACATGGGACAAAGGTGGTTATCAAGAAAGTGACAAGATAGAACTAAAAACCTGATAGTAAAAAGTTAAGGCAGAATTAGGCAATCTCTCTCTCTCTCTTTTTGACGCCCTTAGACTACATACTGCCAGGTTTTGTTATTCCTAGTCCCTAAATACCCTAAAATCACCAGATCCTGACTGATCTTAGAAGCTGAGCAAGGCCAGCCCTGATTAGTACTTGGATCTGAGACCACCAACAACTACCAGGTGATATAGGCTATATTTCAGAGGAAGGAACTGTCAAATACACCTGTCTAATAAAACCCTATGAAAGTCATGGGGTTTTCATAAATTTACAGGTGACTTGAAGGCACATGTACGCAGTCACTTCTGTTTCCTATATTTTGTGATTTCATGCTCTTTGGGGAGAGATCTCCCTCACAACAGCAATTAGACCACAAATCATGCCTCTCAGGGATCTCTGAATGCATGGTTTAGGGATATTTTAGAAGGAAAAAATTTTGGAGTTGTCAGGAGCATGGGGGTACAGCAACCACAACATGTCCCATGTTCATGGCCTGTAAACTAAAGGTTTCCTACCCCTGTCCTCAACCCCTTCTCTGATCCTCAAACAAGAAAGAGCCAAATATGATCCTAGAGAGCTTTTAAAGGAATAAGCAAACACCACCAAGCCAATTCCCATGCGTTCCCTTTTAGTTTACATTGATTGTGTTGTATACTTTGAAACTCTTTCCTTATGTGGCACATTCAGGGGAGTTGCAACTGTTTTGTAAATTGCCTTTCAGTGGAAGTTAATGATGCGAGGTCATCCTGAGATATTTGGATGTACTAGCATTTAAACAAAATTATAGAGAAAATGGGTTTGTTTCAGCCAGTCAGCATGCAGGATGTTATACAGCCACTGAAGCATAACTAAATATTTTCCTCCCTTATGCAGTTCCCTGCACTTTGATAGGTTCTTCTCATTTAATTAGCATAACCACCATAAGGTTATTCTACTCCCCATGCCCTCACTTCCCTCCTCAGAGGCCAGCAAGTTTCTGATCTTCACTGCAATGAGTATCTCTTCTTCATCATTTTGGCAAAAGACATATGTTTGATGTCTCAAATCCAGGAATTTAAATACATTATTCCAGTGTTTGCTTTTAAAATGGAAATAGACCATTTTGCAGGAGCTGGGCATATTTTCGAATTCAAAATGCAGAACAATTCAGAGGAACAATTTTTTAAAGTTAATAAAAATAAATAAATAAGTGTACTTTATTGTCACCATTGAAAGCCAGTATGGTATAGTGATTTAGGTGCTAGGCTGGGATTCTGGAGACCATGATTTAAATCCCTGATCAGCCAAGGAAGCCTACTTGAGTCTCTTGGGCAAGTCACAATCTCTCAGCCTCAGGGGATAGCAAAGGCAAACTCCCTCTGAACAAATCTCACCAAGAAAACCCCACGATAGATTCATCTGAGGGTCACTATAAGTCAGAAATTATTTGGAGGCACACAACAATAACGACAACAAATTGACACTACTTTGCTTCAGGCCTAAATACCCCCACAAACACTAGATCCTGTCTGATCTTGGAAGCTGATCAGGATGTACCCTGGTTAGTACTTGGATGGGACAATCCCAATAAATACCAGATGCTGTAGGCTATGCTTCAGGAGAAAGAACTGGCAAAATCACCTCTGAATATTTCTTGCCTTAGAAATTCCTATGAAATTCACAGTGTGACCATAAGTCAATAGGCAAATGCACATACATACACACAAACATCCCAGCTTCAGAAGTAGAAACCATTATGCGTCTTCTTTTTTTTCTCACAATGAAAGGTATTGTTCAATCATTTAGTCTTCTGCCACTTAGCAAAATATCAGCTGTTTTTCCCATAGTTACCAGAAATATATCTCTAAATACTAGGCATGAGATCAGTTAATTATTATTTCATTACTTCTGTCTCACTTTTCAGATCAAATAAAACAACAGTAAACTAAGAATATGCACTGGTAAAGTGTAAAACATGCTATGTACAAACAGGACAGGCAATAGAGAGCCAATAGGGCACATAGGTTCCAAGAGGCTTTAGTCATCCCATTTCTTGTTTAGGAGAAAAAAATCAATCTGAAGAATAGCAAGAATTTATGCAGCAGAAGCGTGCTCTGACAATGTTGTTTTCTTCCCTATGTTAAGTGTCTCACTTGGCTTCCCAGTTCCTGGAAATTGTCCATCGTAGTGTACAAAAAAATGATCTGCCAAGTTTCCCATTGCAGACTTCCTTGGGTGTGACTAAATCTTTCTTCCCTTCACTGCTCCAGTGTGATGGGATTTCCTGCAGTTTCAAGCCTGAATTCTGGAGGTAACACCCATCTAGAACAGGTCCATTGAATCAACTCTGGAATGGTAAGTTAACATAGAGGCAAAGCCTATTGAATAAACATATTTACTCAGCCACGTAGCTTGGAGAGTGGGTAGGGAAGTGGGGCGAGGGGGAGTGGAGGGGCAGGGGCATGTTCATGTTGCATGGGGGGGTGACCATGGCGTGTAGGGGGCATGGCTGCATCACACAGGGTTGTGGCCACATCACACGAGGGTGTGGCCATGTGGGGCCCTGGCCATGTTGCATGAGGGCATGGCAGCATCACACAGGGGCATGACCGTGGCGTTTGAAGTTGTGGCCACATCACACGAAGGCATAGCTGCATTGCATAGGGAGGCCCCCAAAAATTGCTGCCTGTGGCAGACCGTCCTCATCACCCCCCTGTCCGTATGCTTCTGTGTTTACTCCAGCTCAGACTAGGATTTAGACCTCTACCTCTCTCCCATGTGAGACTTATTTATATGAGGAAATGAAAGCCTAAGACCAAATCAAGGCAATTTTAGAATTTTCTCCTAGAACAGCCTAGAAAAGTGCAGAATTTTTGTACACAGATCCACTATTTGTGTACACAAATCAAGGTGTACTGGCAATTTGTTAAGGGTGCTGGACTGCATGGACTATTCCTAGGGTCTTTCTGTACTACACCATTATAGTGCAATTATTTCCACTTTCAGCATCCTATGGAATTCTGAGGTTTGTAGTTTACTGAAGCCAAGGACTCTCTGGCTGAGAATTCTAAATGTCCTTCCCTAAATTGCAAAACCTATGATTCAATAGGATGTTGAAATTGGAACAATAGCACTATAGCAATAGTAGTGCAGAAAGGCCCCTAATATTCCAAAGCAGAGATATCATAAATACTTGCCACCAAGTCTTCCTCCATTGGCAAGCTGCTCAAGGCAAATCACTCAACCTAGTTTCCTCTATGGGTTCCATCCTTTCTGAGGCATGAAGGCAGACTCCTACACACATGGGATAGGGTTCGGTGTGCTTCCAGATAAAGGTGGCTGGTGGCTGCCATTTCAACAGAGTGGTAAATCTGCTCCAGGTTTTTTTCCCCTTAAATTTAAAGGCATTATTTGAGGCTCTGAACATATTTTTGGATTTAGCACCTTGCATAGCTCTTTAAAAGTTTGGATTAAAACCTGAAGTTAATTCACCATCCCATTGACATGGAAACCATCAGCTGCTGAGGCAGATAAAACATTTGTACCATGTAAGAAACCCATGACAGCAACTTCCTTCTCAACACAAATACAGATTGCCACATTCTAGCTCCTCTCCAAAACAAGAACATGCATAAAACCAAAATATTTATAGACAAAATATGTGAAAAGTCAAAGTGAGCAGACAGACAGATGCTAAGGAGAAAAGGAAATGTTACCTTGATTTCTGGGATCCCAGGAGGGACACCTCAATGTGCTCACAATGGGAATGGGAATTAGCCAGAGCACAAGCTGTAGCACGACAAGAGGCAGGGCAACCTAGTGAGATCTTTAAACCCAATTTTTATAGGGTCAGGCCAAGCCAAAAACCAAGCAAAATTGTCTAATAAAATGATTTTATTGAGGGGAATTCACACATGCATGCACACAAGATGCACAAAATCACACATTCACGCACGAGCTAGCTGAAAGAAAAAGGGAGGAAAAATTATAGAGAGGCTGAGGGATTTGGGGGGATTTATAATTACCAGTCCAGAAGAGTAGTGAAGAGCAGAAAAGTATTTTGGCTTAGGTAGGACCTAAGGGCAGTTCTCATTCAGGAGCCAGACGGACAAAGTGACGGGTAGATCTTCAAGAGACTGCACTGGGCCTCCTCAAAGCAGGGATATTTGTACCCTGAAAATGGCTTGTGGCTGTGAAGGTCCCAGATGCAAAACAAAGGGAACCTCTTGTGGACAATGAGTCTTTCGCTGGTTGATAGGCTTAGTGCTTTGATTGACAAAGACATGATGGATGTTGTAATAGCTGTCTATTGTGGGTACTGTGAGGACAGATGAGAGAATCCAGGTGTACAAGGGATGGATATCTGTCAATCAGTGTCCTGGTGGGCTCCTCACAGTTGGATTCCTTGGAAAAGTCCAGCTTCTATTTAAGCCTATTATCCACAGGAATGGTGTGTATTTGCCTGACAAATGACTCAGTCTTACCTGGAGGAATTTTGGAGTTGACCTATGCTTCTCACATTTACAGTCAAATTCTTTCCCTCACTCGGTTTGACCTCTGTCACCTTTCAGGCTTGAATTTGATATCAGAGCCGATAAAATGTGTTGCCAATTACATATGATGTCAATTAGGTATGGTGCCCATCCAAACCATACTAGTATTGGGGACCCCCAAAACGGGCCTTACAGAAACTATTGCCATATTCATTCTACCACATTCTTTTCCTGGGGATGAGGAATGGGTTATTCTTTGCTTCTGGGAGGTACCTCCTTACAGTTGGTTAACAGACAGACCTTCATGAAGGAATGACACAGAAAAGAGCTTCATATTATTTCCCAGACCAATTTTGAAGGAAAACCTCTTAGAGTTAGCTCTGACCAATAAAATATATATATAATTAGAATAAAACGGACAAAGAAAAAAATGAGATTAAAGGTACACTATGATGCACACTCTTAAGAGGGAGAAGAAGCCTGAGATCTTGCTGGATAGAGGATATCTAAGTAGGATGGATGTTAATATTTCAGCTGTCCAAAAAGAACAATTCAAAAGCCAGCTTTGGTCATTGGATTTTTCTCCTCCCTCCACCCTTTTTTCTCTTCAATGATGTTTATGAAGGCTGCCCATACCAAAATAACTAAGTGAGGAAATTTAGAAAAATTTAGAAAAAAGTCCCAATTTCCTTTCTCTGTTTCAGAGATTCCATGATAGTGATACACATTTCTAAAACACCAAGAAAATGGCTATAAGGAATTAAAGATATTCTGATATGTCTTGGTTAATAAATGAAATTTGAAAGTGTACCACGGTCATTTCTTATGGTGTCATTCTTGCTGAACTAGCCTTTGGTAACGTCACTTTGTTTTGGTGCAAACTACAAAACCCTTTAGCAAAATAGTTGGAAGACATTAAGAAAACCAAAAGAATTTGAAATGACATGTTCATCTTTTCAAGGTGGTACTATTCTGAAAAGGGTAAAAATATATTTGTTCCTAAAGTCAGTGCAAATCAAACGTAACATGAAACCCAAGAATGGTGTGGCTCATATCCTGTTAGTGTCATGCACATTTTACAGTTGTGGTTGTTAACATTTTGGCCATTTTGCAACAGACATATTTGGTTCATGTTTGCATAACTGGACTTTCACAAAGGTAAAAAACTCATATGCTCTAACACCTATTTTAAGTCCTGAATATAGTCATTGAATCAATTGGATTTACTTACAAGTTGTGTCCCCATTCAACAGGTGGTTGAATGGGTGTATTTCTTTTCTAGCTGGATGAACTAGGAGGCTTAATCATTCTCAGCTTTGTCCACTTGGGTTCTCTGTACAACAGCAGGCAAGACCATGACTGAGAGATGAGGATATGGAGTCACAGTGGTCTATCAGGATTCAGGCTTTCTCACCAGGTGTTCCACTCCACAATCTATTGGATCTGAGTATGTGTACTTGAAGGAAAGTGACTAGGAGAGAATAGGGATACTGTTGGTGTGCTGCCCACCTCACTGCTCAACAGTCTCCCTTCCTGAGCTGACAAGAATCTTGTTGGTGATGCCTCTTCAGCTTGTTGTGCTAGGGGACCAATACTCATGCTGAGACTACTCTTCAGGAGCAGCTTGGACCCTCATGTCCTCCATGACAACCATGAGTTTGTCCCTAGTAGTATCTGATGCCACCCATGCTGTAGGACACACTCTGCCCATATGTTTTTCTGTATTCTTACAGGTTTAAATTTATGGCCAGCATTCTGCATTGCAATTATGAATCATAAGCTAAATCATAAGTTACAGATCTGTAATTGTTCCATATTCACCTATGCTACATATTCACGATCATGGCACTGGTGCTACAATTGTAAATGTCCCCTGAATCCCACCTTAAATGGCAGGGGACCACTCTGAGTGATGAAGGTCTGTTCTGCTGCAGGATAACATTTCTATCATCCTTCTGCCAATGAGCAAGTCTGTGACAATTAGAAGCAGAAACCCTATCACAGTTTCTTGTCTTTTTTCAGATAGCTGGTACAAGAAGGCTGGAAACATCATCCTGCTTTGCCCTGACTGCTAGCAGAACAGACCTCCTTTGCTCAGTGTGGCTGTGCACTGTTAATGTAGGTTTGTGGGTCAGGCCAGAAGATAATGCTTGCTTATACATACATAACTAAATCACTGATGTAAGATCTCAGCCAATGTTTTTAAGTAGATGGTTGTGTAATGCATTTTAAAATGTTTGTACTACAGATTGTTTTAGTTATATTGTTTTAATGTATACCGTAAGCTGCGTTGAGTCCCATATTGGGAGAAAAGTAGGATAAAAAATAAAATAATAAAAATACAATAATTGAAACTAAAAAAAATAGGATAATAGGCATAAAGCTGGATGTTCTTGAATTGTTCCGGACTGTTTGGTACCATCTTCAGTGTACCTATTTGCACTGGGATTGAAGACACAGACACTGTGCATTCCCCATTGCCCAATGACACCACAAACAGGCATATTGGCCGATAGACTGCTATGTACACAATATTGATATTTGGTGGAAGGCTGATGATTCACATTATGCAAGCATAATGGATCTTACTTATTGTGTTTTATTCTGATGATAATAGTTATGATTGGCTGAGCTTTTGACAACTCAGCGCATATAATGATCTCCTGCTGAATGTTCCATTCCATACTTTTGTATAGTGGATTACCCACCTCACTGAACTGCTATGCTGCTGAGCTATTTAGTTGCTGTGTACTATTCTGAGAGGGACATATAGGATAAACCCAGCTGTGATAGCAAAAAAAGTTGCAGTCTCAAAGGAGGTACAAGATCCCTTTACACATAGATTTCAAACTGCCAGTGATAGTGGTGATTAATTCTTTGTAGTGCAGATAGCAAAAAGATCAGCCAGTTGGGTAGAATCAGGCTGGAGGAGTTCCAGCCAATTTAGTATAAACTTCTCTGCTCTCACAAAAGAATGGAGAGGCAGAGACAGAGCTGACCATACCTGGACAAGGTCAAACAAACAGCAGATGGACCCCTATATATGGAAAAAAGCCCTTTGGGAACTAGTCTTGTGCAGTGGTGACCACTTTCATTGCATGCTCCATGGCTGAAACTAGTGAAGTGAATGCACTGTAGCAACATAACAAATTAAAGCTATTAGGTTTGTTGAGAAAACCTGCAAAACTAGGTATATCTAAACAGGTTTTTAAAAACTCATGCTGCAATGTAGCTCACTAACCAAATATCCAATGGGCCTGATGTTTTAATTTGACTTTCCCCAATCTCTTACTCAATTTCCTTCTCCACTCTAGTCAAATCTTCACTTTTTTTGGAGACTAGTGAAGTAACTGCTCCTCTGCCCCAGAATATTTTGGCCATATGCTTTCAACAAATTAAGAATATCCTTAAATAAAGAAAAGATGAAATAGGGTTCTGCTGCACAACTTGAAGTACTTTCTCTGACCTTTTTTTGTGAAGATATTGTTCCAGGGTGCTTGGCATGCGTGAAACTACATTATCATAACATTAAAAATAATAGACTCTTGTAGCACCTTAAAGGCTAATTTTTTGGAGGTAAAAGCTTATGTACATCAGGTATGACTGATTCACAAATGCTTATGCCAAATGAAACTTCTTGGTCTTTAAGATGCTACGCAACTCTTTGTTCTTTTTGCAATGAACGGATATTCACCCCACCGCCAGAAATCTTACCATTATCATCACCGTCCCTGTTAACATTTTATATTGCATCATAGAGATACCTTCAGATAGAGGAGAAACTGGACTACAAAGATACATAGTTCGGTGTTGGGTCTATTGGTATAGTTTTATTTTCCTGAAAGGAATCTCTAATCAGCTAGCAAGACGCCAGATACTAGATGGAAGACTGAAAATGTTTTCTGATGAAGTGCTTCATTGCAATAGTTAACAATCTATTCTGCAAGGTTGAAATTTATTTTAATGATCCCAGAAATGAAATAATCCAAATTATTTTCTTTGCAGTTCTCTATGACATCCAGACAACTGTCTTCTGTGAAAGCACTAGAAATATATGGCAGAAACAATGTGGAAAGTGAAAAATGCAACATTGCCCTTTTCTAAAAAAAAATGCTTCGGAAGGGAATAGTGGAATTTGTAAGGCAATAATGAGGCAATAATGTTTTCATTACAAATCATACTATTTAAGTATTTTCATGAGTGACCTGGAGTAGTAAAGGGGACAATTTTTTAAAAAACTGATATTGTAACGTTCAGCACCATCTAGTAGTGCCAACTACTGTAACTCGATAACAATAAAGTAATGATTATTAAAGCCCTGTGAACTTTGAGATGTCTAAAAATCACATTAGAAACAATTGCTACAACATAAAATGTTAGTTTTTTTAAAAAATAACATGAATATCTTGTCATAAAACAGGGGATAAAACTCAAATGTTTTATCTCTTCCCTTCAAACTTTTACATCAGTTGAGAGTGTATATAAATCAAATGCTGACGTGAATGTTTGAACACACCGTATTTATTCAATAGTACAGGTAGAAATTTCACACCACCACACATAATCTCAAATCTAGTGACTGTCAGTGGAGTCGGTTCTCACATTCTAGCCCTTGATGAATCTGTCTTTGATGACAGAAGGTGAATCTGTGAGAAGTTTCAACTCAATAACATTGTAGGTTGAGGTGATATGAAAATTTGATGACTGCTGTTGGATCTGTGATGACCCCATTCACACAAGGCTATTACAGTTAGTGAAGTGTTTAACCTTTATGCACAAAACGGCCCACTCCATCCCTATGGTTCTTCTCTTCCATATCGGATTTGAGGACCACCTAAGCTAAAGGCAGTTTCTAAGTATCACCAATAACTGGATTTAAAAATATCCCAATAGTACAAGGTAACTACAGAGAGGGAATATGTGAGAATATGACTAAGTCAGACTTTTATCAAAAAAAAGCCAGCATGTGTTTGCACATCATTTTGTACTTCGACTACCTCCGCATGTCACCAAAATATTCCTCATCGCCTCTTGAATGATAAGATTTGGCTTAAAAGAAGACAAATTCTTCACTTACCATCTCTGAAAGCACTGTAATTTTTTAAATGTCAGTTAAATATGCCTTCCTCTATGTGGCATAGCGCTCTTTTTCTAGGCTTTCAATGGCCATTTTACTTTTTTTATTTTTCTTTGTGAATAATCTCTTTTCCTGTCTATTCACTTATGAAAAGATATCGATGATCAGTTAAGTGTTGCGCCCCAACTGATCTCCTATGGGTTGAAATCCTGGTTTGCCTGTAATGATTAAACCACAATTTTGGACTCAGGGAACATCATGGGGAACTAGTGGTTTAGTTATAGGATTACTCTGTCAATCAACCAGAACTCTTTCTCTGCAGTCAGCCATGTGAGGGTAAGAAGAGAGAGAAAGAAGGGTGTTCAAGCTCAGTGTTAATCCTTATTCCAACCTACTATAGTTTGTAGATAGAAAATGTTATGTTTGAGCCCAGATAGGAATTTATTGGCCTCTTTCTGTACTTCTGTGGTGAGAGAATGTATTGCATGACCTTTATGAAGAATGTTAACCATTGCCATATGCGTGGCATTGTTAGCTGTTAAAAAGAAAGCCACTTGGGACTCAAATGGTCTAAACTTAATTGACATTTGGGAAGGTGTAGTGGCATGTTAGATTCCTCTTTGAAGGATGGTACAGCCTTTATCTGTAAAACTGAGAGTTTAATAAGAGGTAAATTGAAGTGTAAGCAAGTTGAATGGCTCTGAGGAATTGCAGCATCCAGCAGTTGCCATAATCTCTGTTGTTGCCAATTATAGCCTGTATGTGTGCAATCATCTGGCTCTGACTTTGCACAATTTTCTGGCAGGAGCTAATCCTAAGGAGGACATAAGTAATCCTTCTGAAATAAATGGTGCTACTTATGTGCTCCTTAAGATTAGGCACCTGCATTTTGAGTCAATAAGAATGTTTATGTTTTTGAAATCAGACACCTGATGAACTAGAGCTTCAGAGTACAACTGCTTCAGCTGCTAAGAGGAAAATCCAGGCAGGAGAGAGAAAATGTGATCACTGACAGCATTGGGACCTAAAGGTTTGGAGTGCAGATTTTAGAAGCAGCAAGATTTCAGCATGAGAGAACATTCCCACCCCGCCCCATTTCTCCATTTACAAAGGCAAACCAAGTTGCTCATTCCTTTCTCCCTGGAATGCAGACGTGGGATATAATACATGTATTCAGCAAGGAGTCACAATGTTATTTATGTACACAGCTGCTTTGCATTTGAGTCAGATCTCACCCTTTCATTGTGATCATTCTGCCTACCAATGTGTAGGTTAGAAACTCTCATTCAAGATCTCTAGAGGAAGATTTCTGAAGCTCAATTTCATGGAAGTTCTCATCTGTCCACTGCCAGACAATTCAGTGAGAGGTTGGTTGGTTGGTTGGTTGGTTTTAAAGAAATGCATATGTATTTTATGTACTTTTTTTAAACAATCATGTGCATTTCTTCCATATCCTAAACTGTGTGCATTCACTGACTAAAGGTTACTTGTTTATAAATAAGAAATGAAAGTATTTTTGGTTAATTTTTAAAATAGCTACATACTTCTGAGAATTATTATTATTATTATTATTATTATTATTTTCACAGTCTGCTCAGTGTTACTAACTGGACCATCAATGATTCAAATTCTGCCCATGAATTTAAGAATCAATACTGTATCAGTGACATCTGAGGTATTGGTGTCGCTTCATCTTCATCTATTATTACTAGGTAGAGCACATTGTTAACCCATAAATCTATTTTAAAAACTTGTTGGAACAAATTCCTTCCATATTACTAATTGTGACACTAGTAACAAATGTTGGATCAGTCTTGACCTAGTCTCTGCTTTCCCCTGGCTGCTCAGCTTCAAGCAGTATCAATGCTGGGTGTATAAGCACTAAGATTAATGGCTGTAAGGGTCCAGCATCCATTATCCAACTCTTCTCCTGCTAGTTTGCTGGGAAGGGTTATTTAGGCAAGCATCCTTTCACCACTTTGATAGCTCAGTGTACTAAAAGTCTCTTTCAAGTTCAAGCACAGGTTCTTGATTAGTTTCTGCTTTGCCAATCAGAAATCTGCACTGTTACTTTTCATATTTCCCAACATACCTGACCTTCCGAAAAAGATGGTACGATGCAGAAACATTCAGTACTGTTGTCCAAATACACTGAACGGCACTGCCTGTTATGCTCCTTGGGGAAATGGAGACCAATAGAGTGTTTTCCTTTAATCAGCTCTCTCAAGAAAGGCTCTACATTGTTCTGTGAGTGCCAAAGTCACTTTCTGGTGCCTGACAATCCTTTGGTATTCCAATCTTTTTTGTGCAGGAAAAAAAGGGGGGTTTCTTGCACAAAATATGCCAAAATCTGAATAATTGTTGAAAACTTGAGAGTTTTAGTTTACATATTTCAATGAGGGGAAAAGGGAGGGGAAATTATTAATTACTGTGTGTAGGACTGAAATTTATAAGATTTAAACCTCTAAATGAGAATACATTGCTTCATATCATCACTTTCTCCATACAATAATTGTCTACATAGCAGCCACACAAACTACTGTAGAAAGTGAATGGTGGCCAATCTAAATAAGGTTTGAGTGACATCACAATCAGAAGGTTGTTTTATTTTTTGACTCATTGTAAAATTCCTTCAAAGACTCTAGGAGAAAAAAAAATCATGCACTAGAGCTAAACAAAGCAACTGTGTATCATCAAACAGATACACACACACACACACACACACACACAGAGAGAGAGAGAGATTGCTTTTGTTTAGCCATTGCATAATGTACTCAAACTTTATAATAGAGAGACTAAGACTAGTGACAAATTGCTCCACCACTGCACGCTCCCTGCATAACTTCCAGCATTTGTCCCCTGATAACACTTGTATTTTATATATTTATAATTGTTCAAGTGTCTATTTCCACTATTATATACTGCCTAATGCTTTTCATAGCCATAGCTCTGCTTTGTTTAAGTTTCTCTGCTATAACCTCTTCTGCACTTGCTTCTGGAGCAAGTAGTTTAGTAAACTAATCACAATCATTTTCTTTATTAATATGCAGTGATATTGAATAGAAAATTTAATCTCACAATATATCTGTTTGTACTTACTGTGGAATTGGTGCAGTTCAAACATATTCAATAACTTTTACATAACTTTTTTTTTGTACAAAAGTCTCCACTAATTTTTTTTTTTTTTTAAGGAATAACGTAAACTGGCTTCTATCATTGCAGTCTCAGTGTTTAGGTTGATAAGGTCATCTACCTCTTGTTTGGGATTCTACTGTTCAGATTGATAGTAATTCCCAAGAGCATTGTTGCTTTTCAAAAGTGAGCTTCTCCCACAATCAGGGTGAAGAGAGACTTTTAATTGACCAGCAAGACACTGGGAATAACCCTACACATGGGGTTGGACAAATATGTCTCTTCTACATTCTGTAATTATCTTAGTTTTCAGATAAATGTTTCTTCTATCCAACTCCTACATCAGTCTGTGAATAGGTATGTATTTTTTTTAAAAAAGGAACAAACAAGAAATTTCTAATTTCTAATTTCTGATTTGCATACTGTATATTCGTGTTTGTGTGTGTGTGTGTTTAGGAGACCTGTGCCAGAAACTTTGGTGATGTACGTACACATGACAGAGCACCATTGCATGCCACTTTGTGTGTAGATTGGTATGTGTGAACTAAGTTGCTTAATCTTAAAATATGAATTGAGTTGATTTTTCTCATAGTCCTTAACTATACCATGATGCAGTATCAATTCCATTAAGCCATTATCTTGACAAACTGGAATGTCACTCAACTGCTCCTTATTATAGCAAGTGCATCTATTTAAATGGCAAAAGAAAGACTGTGAAACTCATGTATCACACTAAGACATATAAAAATATATATGTAGGGAGTTTGAGCCCAGCTGGGGAAGAGATGGAATACTTACACTGATATGGATTTGATTACAACTACACAGTTTTAAATATTATTCTTTTAAAAAAAGAGCATAATATCTGTAATTGTCTGCACTAAATTATATCTTCTCTCACCTGCTTTTACATCGCTTAAGTGTTATCCTATTTTTGTGATGTTTGGGCAGTAAATTCAGTTTTAATTTTATGCCCACTCCCCTTGCAGCTGCTCTGGATTGTACGAGAGTTCTCCTGATATGGTATCTTCATCAGGAATAAAGTCCAGAACCTGGATGGCTCCCATACAACCCATAGTATTTCAGGAAGAGCAACCATAAATCTAAGAATGAATTTGTACAATGGATCCATTGATCATTCTAATACTGAGTCCTCTACATCTTTGTTTGGAAAATTTCATCACATTCTCATGGCCAGGGCTGCTAGGGCACACCAAGTTGAAGATGTCAACTTTACCTAATATATGGTAGGCCACGGAATTTCTTTTTTGTTCATACCTGTGAGTCATTCTACAGACTGTAGCTTTTGCTCTGTTGATCAAAGAATAACCCTTTCTATAGCTGCAGCAAAAATGAACAATCTCTTACACAGCCCCAAGTGAAAGCAAATGATTGTGCACATGTGCCATAATTTCACTAAAATCCTTTTTCATATGCATCATAATCGATAATTGATGCAGTGGGAAGCACATGCTCTTTGCCAGGCTCAGAAATAGGTGTTAAAGAAATAAATGTCATAGAGTAAAACTTTGGAACTGTGATGTGAGTTGGGCCAGTTTTCACCCATGCTCTTGCAGTAGGTTATATCACCCAATTTTTGACCATAGTTCTATAAGACAACAAGAAGTCACTTGAATTACAATTTATGAGTTCATTAGGCAAATTACAGGCCTTTGTGGGTGCCGAGGAGGCAGTAATTTGCCATTACTGGAGGCTTTCAGGAGCAGAATTGAATATTTTTCATTTGATTCTATTTTTTCAGCTCCTCCATGCATTTGGGAACTTGGGAAAACTGTTGTGGTTTGGGGATTTAAAAGAAGAATGTGGTCTGTAGGCCACAGTTTTTGCATTCCTATCATAAGGAATTGCAAATTACAAACCTACATGCACAGGAATTTCTGGGCTAGAGTTCTTACATTTTGAGTTTTTTTAAAAAAAGTTTCAGAAAAAAATTACAGAAGAGTTGAACAGTATTTGAAGGCATGTGATCAAGTCTGCAAAATTTCAGTTGAAAAAGAGAAAGAAACTCTATAAAAAGATCCTCTGAAGTCCATTGTCTTCAAACTGACAGATAGCCTGGAGGTAGTCCTGATGACAAACCTACAAAAGGCTTGCTAGTTCAGTTGGCTAGGTGCATTGGAAACAAGCAGTGATTAATTTCTTTTTCCCTTCCTGTGTTTTTTGAGGAAAATTGTATAAAAGGCTGGTATACCATAGACTTGCTCTAAAGCATGAAAGCTGCAAAATTTCAGAAGAATAGGAGTAGGGGCTGGTGAGTTATTATGCTTGAAAAACAATTTAAACCATTTCAACATTGCAGCATTGTTGTCTTGGAAAAAATGGCTTAGTTGCTGATGATCTGTCTCACTTGGAAACGTATAAGATAGCGCACAATTGGCGAGCCGCTTATATAATAGGCCTTCTTAACTCCAATCCCAATTCTCTTAGAGCAAGCCATTTTCACAAAAACGAAACCTAAGGCACTTTTCCCCAATCCTTCCAAAATTCAAAGCCTGCATGAAAGTTAGATGGGTCCAGCTAGGGATATAAAGAATACTCACAAATATCGTCAGAGATCCTGAATTGCCTTAGTTCCAAATGTGTATCTAAGTTTTGACCAGTTCCCCAAACATACCTTAACAGCCCCACCAAGCACTGGAGATCTGTTCTGCCAGCAATCACGGTGAAACAGAATGATGCCTCTACCCCCTCCCACCAATGGCTCTTTCCGCAGCTTACCTGTCTCCAGCATTGTCCTGGCAATGGCTTTGCTGGGATGAAAGCATGGACATAAACACTCTCCTCTGAACTTGCTGGCTGCCTGCTGAAGGAAGCGGAATGGACATACCTCTTCTGCAGCACAGCACAGCCGGGCTCTTTCCCAGGCTGCACTGGGGCAGGAAGCACCTCCATTGTGCTTCTGGCACTTCCACAGGCCAGATAAGTGCAGGACAGTCACACAATTACAGGTCAATGACAGGGAAAACCCATCAATGGTTTAATCCATGATCATGGCAGCTGATGATGGGAGAAGGACAGGACATCATGCAGAAGCTTTGTCCTGGTCCCACTCCTCTCCCATCCCCATGTTGGGATGACAACCTCCTGCAGAAAGGGCCAATGAGTGAAGTGCTGATGGGGAATCAGTACAAGGGTCCTGATTGTTGCAGCCTCTCTCACTGGCAGTAGAGTGGTGGAGAAATCATCCTGGGTGCCCAATTGTGAGTAGAACTGAACTCATTTGGTGCAGCTGTTGCCTGTTAAGAATGTAGTCACTGAATAGTCAAAATGTCCTAAAGCTCTGATTATATCACTCAGGTCAAGTAAAGAAAAATGTTTGATATTCTTTGTTCTAGCGTGCAAGAATGAAATAAGCAAAGGTCTGTATACTGAGGTACAGCTTTAGTGATATTAGCCTCAAAGGGAAGACAGTTTTACCTCAGAAAACACTCCAATTGATCTGATGGGGCCTGATTTGCCTTGTACATCCCTAGTCAAAGTGTCACAAATGTGTGTTTGTGTCTGTGTGTACAGAGCATCTTCATTCCTTCTGGTAAATGGACACAAATTGAGAAAAAAATGAAGGACAGAGGGACAAAGAAAATATAATTCCCACAAATGTACAGTATTCTGAGCTGAACTTTTGTGTAGAACAATGAGAGAAAAGTCTTTGACTTACCCTGAAACCCTGTCTTCTCCCATAATATCTTTGAAGTATCTTCTTTCCTATTCTCCCTGTCATAAATTTCCAAAGGCAAATATGTTCACAGGAATCATACATATCATTGTGACTTAAGAAGCCTTCTTCCTTTAAAGATATTGCAACTATATGTGGAAAAATTGAGAGGATATTGTTCTTGGTAAAATACTAAACTACTTCCAAGCACACTCAAAGTACTGGTCATAGAAAGGACTGGGGGAAAATATGGCTATGCTAGCTGGTTCAGACATAGCTATCTCAGTCTAATAACTTACTACTTAGTTTATTAGACTGAGACCGTAGATGATGACCACGTGTTTCCTAACCCCTCCTACTTTTTCTAGGGCACCAAAATAGAACTTTTTTTAAAAAAAATTAAGGCAAAGGGGTTTTGTTTTGGTTAATTGTGATTGACTCCCTTTTGTGAAAAAAGGTGGTATCCTGATTTCATATCCTGGTTTGAGGGCTGAATTTAAGCTGTAATTTCTCAGTTTAGATGTAATGGGTACTTCCCATTACATTAATGGCTGTTGAATGGCTGGGGAGAGGAAGGACATTTGCACATGCCTCTGGATATAGCAGGACCAAGTACCAATTTGCATGAAAGGAAATGGCCAGGTGACTATAAAGGGATTGCCTACTACTTCACTGACTTGTCTCCCAAATAGTTGGCACCCATTTGTTGAACTCCCGTTATCAGTGTAGGATTCAACCTGTTGCTTTTGAGCTACATGGGGTTTTGTTTTTAAAGGAATATTTTGACTGGCTTGACAATTGGAGATAGCTCCTCTCCTGTATGTTGCACTGACTGTAATGGAATATATGGGAGATTGGATAGAAAGCATACATTTCAAATGGGATGCTCACAGTGAGGACCAAAGAAGGACATCTTTTTTCTACATGTTTGTGGAAAAGCCCATTGTGGTGGGGCACAGTGTAGCAATGATCGCCCATCAGAGAGCCCTCACTGAGCTAGATCTGCTCCAAGCAGCTAACTGTTCCATGCAGTGCCTATAGGCCTTAGCCTCTGCTATCATGACCACCCTCACCCTGCTTTATTTTCTTTCTTCTTCTTTCTTCCTCTTCTTTCCAGTCAGTTACTCATTCAGCCCAGACTCATTGATATTTTCAATATGTTACAGGGCATGAACCCACCTATTTCTAATGTAGCGGCTTGTCTTAGAACTACCTCCTCAGTAAGCTCTCAGCCTGGCTTGACTGACATATATACCTTTGCATTCAAGATTTGGCCGAGGCCATTAAGTCATTAATGACTATGGATACCTCTAACCAGTCATCCTCTGGCCATTTCCTCATGGGGCGAGGGAATTGCCCCGCGCCGCTACTTACCGGATCTTCTGGTGGTCCAGTCCGGTCCTGGGTGAGGAGGAGCAGTGCGTGGTCGTCACTCCGCACTGCTCCAGAGTCCAAACTGGTGGCTTCTGGTTGGTCGTGGGTCTCGACCAACTGGTGAAGCTCACCAGCCTAAAGCCTGCCCTTGGCAGATCTCAGGCTTGCATTAGTGTGAGCCTGCAAATCTGCACAAGGGAGCAGGCTCGCAGTGGCGCGCTCCATGCTTTTGAAAGACTGGAAAAATCAGGTCTTTCAAAAGCACACTGGAGGACCACTTGGGGTCATTCCGGAGTGGACTGAGGTGTGAATCTACGGTAAGTAGTCCAAACCCAGTCTGCTCCAAGGTGCAGACAGCAGTGCCAATGCTGCTAGTGCCCAAGGGGTCCAGATGTGGGGAAAGGTCTCCAGCTCCAATTAGGCCATCCCTTCTGGCAGAATGGTTAGTGCTGTAACCCAAGACAGTGCAAGATATAGTCTATAAGGTTTCACACATGGATTCCTAATTCCCTATGTAGGTGATGCATATATTGTTATGTACTGAATTCTCACTCTGTGACTGATTTCCATAGCATTGTCCAGGAACACTTAGTTAGGACATATAGGCTGGCAGGGTTTCTGGTCCACACAGGGACCCTCTTCTCAATTTGAGGTTGTCACCATTAGGAGTAGTCTGTAAGAAAGTTCCTAAGAAGGTTTTTTCTAACCCATACTGTTTCTGTGGGGCTTTGGTAATTGGCTTTGGGTGATGTTATTCAGTAGACTTTCACCTGGCAGGTAGCAGGGGAGAATATAAGTCTTCAGTGGTCACCTTTGAACCCTTTGGTGTAGGGTGGGGCTCTGAAACCTCCCACTGTAGGGTTCTGAGACCTGGAGGTTGGGGAAAGAGTCTATCCTTGAGGTTAACCTGGGGTTGGGCATTCAGTTATGGAGTTCTGGGGTTTGAGTATGAGTCCCCTAGATTCCAATAACAGCTGGCTGGGGATCAACTCAAGTATTTGGATTACCCTCAGGGCTGAGGTACTCCTCCCAAGGGAAAGCTGAGAAGGTTGTCGAGGAGTTGACAATTGGCCTCAATTGGACTTGCTTCAGATTGCTACCCCCTCTTGCTTCATTTCCAAGCCAGTGCAGTTTGAATAGGTTAAGCCAAATAAAATGGTCCTTATTTAATCCAATTTTTGTGCTTGAACTTGTCATTCCATGGTTGGTTATTAAAGCTACAGTACAAACTTTACTGCAGATACAGCTATTCTCATCAGGGAGAGGAAAATGTTACACCTGCCTGCCGTACAGAATTAAGCCTCCCTGAGTAGGAAAAGAGGAGAGTTGGGAACCCTAATAGTGCTACAAACATGTCTCAATAAAGGGGATTCAAACCCAGACTTTTAAGAGTTAAGTATTTAATGAGTAGATGAACTCACCTGTGTGTTCTCTCTCTCTCCTCCCACCCCATGCACACACATACACACATACATTTAAAGCTCGTTTCTTTGCTTCCCAAGTGTGAAAAATGTATCTTTGCAAATTCATATTAAAAAAGTGAAGTGAAAAAAATTCTCCCTCGTCCCTATCTTAATCACACCTTGATCACCACATTCTCAAAACAGAATTTTAAAAATGTGACATTTGCTCACCCAAGCCATGCTTACTTATGCATGCACTAATTATTCTAATATGTGTTTAAACACTGAGGACAGAGCCAAAAGATGATATTTACCCCAAATTAATTAATCAGTCCAGTGAAAGAGGCTCTGATCAGGGGAACATCCCCATAGAGACCTCTGTTTATAGAAACTGTTGAATTTTCATATGAGTTGCTGTGAATAATTTATATGTTTTGGAAAGCTGTATTTGTTATTCTATAAGAGTAGCCATATCATATTCACAGATACAGATTTGATGCACTTACAATTAGAGGCCTGATTTTGTTTTATGCATATTTCTGCAAGGGAAATAAGAACACTAGATATACTGAAGTATTCATATTGTTTTGTTGTTAACTACAATCAAATGACTTATGGTGATCTTGTAAATGAAAGATCTCCAAGTTACCCAATCAGCTAATGCGCTCCTCAGGTCTCGCATGTTGAGGATTGTGTCTTCCATGATCGGATCTATTCATCTGTAATGTGATTTTCCTCTTTTCCTACTGCTTTTTACCTTACCAAGCATGATGGTCTCTTTTAGTCATGTCTTCTCATGATATAGCCAACGTACAACAGCCTCAGTTTAATCATCTTGACTTCTAAAGAGAGTGTAGACTTCATTTGCTCTAGGACCCATTTATTGGTCTTTTAAGCATTCCATGGTATCTGTAGAACTCTTCTCCAGCACCACATTTCAAAGAAGCTGATTTTCTTCAGCTTTCTTCACTGTCCAGCTTTCACAACCGTATATAGAAATTGGAAATATGATGGCATGGGCTATTCTAACTTTAGTATTCAATGAATGCCTTTACACTTCAGGATTTCACCTAGTTCCTTCATAGCTGCCCTTCCAGGTCCTAGTCTTCTGATTTCTTGACTGTAATCTCCATTCTGATTAATACTGAGTCAAGGTATGGAAAATCTTGAACTGTATATGCCTTCATCATCTGCGTTAAAGTTATGTAAATTATTTGTGATCATTATTTTTGCTTTCCTATAAACCTGCCTTTGCACTTTCTGCCTTGACTTTCTTCCATAATTGTTCAAAGTCTTTCCTATTTTCTGCTAGAAGTATTGTGTCATCTGCATATCTTAAATTGTTGATGCGCCTTCTTCCAATTTTCATGCTTTCTTCCTCCAAGTTTAATTCTGCTTTACTTATGATATGTTAGGCATACAAGTAAAGCAGAAAGGGTGATAATATGCACTCTTGCCTGATCCACTTGCCAGTTGGAAACCGTTCCATTTCTCCATCCAAATAGTAACGTCTTGGGTTGTTGTGGGTTTTCTGGGCTTTGAGACGCTCCCTGCCGCTACTCACCAGCTTTTTGGTGGGTCCGATTAGGTCTGTCCTGATGAGGAGCAGTGCGAGCTCATTGCTCCGCACTGCTCCAGCATCCAAATGGTGGCTTCCAGTTGGTGGAGGCTCCCCACCAACTGCTGAAGCTCACCAGCCTAAAGCCCGCCCCTGGCAGATCTGCAGGCTCACTCTGGTGCACGCCTGCAAATCTGCACTGGAGAGTGGGAACAGAGTGGCATGGAGTGGCGTGCTTCATGCTTTTGAAAAACCTGTAAAAACAGGTTTTTAAAAAGCACGCTGCATGACCACTTCGAGTTGCTCTGGAGTGGACCGAGGTGTGGAACTGCAACAAGTAGTCTGACCCAGTCCGCTCCCAAGGTGCGGACAACCTCCGTCAGAGGTTGCACCACGCCGTTCTACTTACCCTGTGTGGAAAGGGCCATATACTTGTGTAGTCACCCAGTGGGAGGAAGCAATTTGCATATGTTGCAGTTGGTCTGTGTGATGACCTATTATTAAATGGGATATCCCCCAGGGTTGTATTGTTAGACAGGAGATATGCATAAGACTGCATTTAGTACATTAGCAATCCACTCTGGCCTTGAAAGCCTTCAACTTTACAAAGTAACTTCTTGTTCTGTGTACAGGTTACACATTAGGACAATCAAATATGGTGGCACACCCATTTCTTTAAGAGCAATCAATATTTTTTTCAGAACCTACACAATCAAAGGCTTTACTATAATCTATAAATAGATTGGGATTTACCCAGGATTATCCATGGCTGAATGGGGATTTGAACCACGGTCTCCCAGTGTCCCAGTCCAACATTCTAACCACTATACCACACCAGCTAACTAGTTAGTTACTATTTATTTAATAACTGGTTAGTTGTAAATAGTTATTTCCAAATCCTGTTTTGTTCCAATAGAACAAAACACTTCTTCCCTTTGAAGTGTGTATATTTCCCAAACTGTGATAAATTTGGCCAAAAAAAAAATACAGAAAACTATTTCTGCATTTGAAAAATTAACTCTTAGGCCATTTCCGCACTAGGCTGTTTAGCGCTATGATTCCACTTTCAACGTCCTATAGAATCCTGGGGTTTGCAGTTTTGGGAGAGGCCAGCTGGCCCCTCCCAAAACTGCAAACCCCAGGATTCCACCGGATGTTGAAAGTGGAATCATAACGCTATAACAATCAAGTGTGGAAATCACCTTAGTTACAATCCAGGGTACTAATGATAAGCTTTAAAACTGTAAATGGTTTATGTCTAAATGACTTAGAAGATTGTTTCTTTCCCTGTTCCTGTTCAGTGAGGACTCTGCTCTTCAGCTTTTAATGTGCTTGAGACAGCTTCACCCAAATTGTGGAACTTTACACGAGAGGCCAATCTGGCCACATCTTTGTGTTTTACCACCTAATCAAGACTTTTTAAAGAGGGGCTCTTAATCTCACTAAAATTTTAACAGCTAATTCAATTTCTTTTACTTATCGAAGGTTTTAGTTAGTCTTCCCCTCACCAATTCCAACACCTTCTGCTTCTATTGTAGTTCACTGTTTTTATAGAAGGGGGATTTCTCACTACACAGTTGCGGCAGAAGGATTTACTTTAACTGCCATGGCTGCACACTTTGGAATCCTGGAGCCTGTTGTCTAGTGAGGACTCCTGTGACTCATAATTCTAAATGCTCCTCTCTAAACTGCAAAGTACAGAATTCCATAGACTTTTGCCATGGCTGTTGAAGTGGTGGAATCATAGTGCTACACTCCATAGTGTAGTGTGAAAGAGTCCAAAATTATTTAAACTGATTTTTAAATGATTTTAGTACCTCATTTTAAAGTGGTAATGTGGAATAAGATCCCTGACTTCTTTGTTTCTATTAATTAATTAATTAATTAATTAATTATTAGTGGTTCTATTGTTAAGGTTCCCATGTAATCTTTTGATGCATTTTATCTCTAATCATCAATTACTTAACATTTTAAATTGCTAAATCACTTTCTTGATAATTATTATATTTATACTTTTATTAATTACTTTGTAAAGTTTTTTTTATATAATTTGTATTGTTCACAAATATATTGTTAGACACTTTGAGTCCCATTATTGGGAAAAAGGTGGGATGCAAATTAATTTAATGGACTGATTGACTGATTGATTGACTACATTTATTAATGTATTTACATCCTGTTCTATATCTAAAGTTTTCAGGGTAATGTAAATAGCTTGATAAATTTAAAATAATTTAAAAGTATGTATAAAAATAATTTTAATAGATTTGATAGATTAATAGATTAGAAATATATTGAACTATTTATCAAGTTAAAATTAGGTTAAAAATATTTAAAACTATTTGAACATCAACAATATCCCCAATATTCTTCTCTATTTTCTGTTATCAAGACCATTTTTATGAGATTGCATTAAATTTGCTAGAGGACATGGTCATCAATCAAGCAAATGAGTCCATTTAAAGATACAAGAATGTGATATGCCAAAATACTGGGAAAATGTAGAACTCATCTTAATGTAAATGTAAAACTCATCTTAAATAATATTCCCCTCTCCTTCATTATTACAGTACATGCTTTCAAGCTTTTCAACATTTGAGGTCTGTAAGTATTAAAAATCTGTCTGAAATTAACTAAATTTACTTAACAGAAACTAGTTATTTCACTACATTTGGTTTTACATTTAAGCATATTAAACTCTTCCTATGTCTATAGTAAAGGATGGTGCTGTATGTAAATGGCCATTCTAGCAATGACCCATAGACAAACATCAATGAGGTCAATGGTCTGTGAGTCAGTATTATCTTTTTATGCATTGCCATGTGGACATTTACTGATATCTAATATGAAACCCTAAACTGTGTGGTGACACTATAATAACCTGTAACTTAAGAAATTCAGTTTGTCCTAAAGTAAAAGGTACTCAGCTTCTTAGAGCGAGGGATGAAAAGAATATTTAAAAATATTCAAAAAATGGTTGAAAAACACTGGGTCGAGAAATCCTGATGAGAAAAATCTTGAACTGACAAGAATTTTTGCAGTTCAGGACTTATTCTGAGAAAAAATTTCATACGCTTATTTTCCACATGGAATAAATATTAATGCAGATCTATTAATTCCTGCACAGAAAATGCTATAATTGGGCACTTGTTCTGTTTAAAATTTACACATGGTAGAATCCATAGAAAACAGCATTTTCTGTGCAAGAATTAATATTTCTGCATGGAAATATTACTTTTCATGCAGGAAATGCTGTTTTTTGTGTAGAGAAAAGCTGTTTTCTGTGCAAGACAGCCATGTGCACATTTTGTGCAGAATAAGTTCTGAATTGCCTTGAAGAACTGTGTGGTTTCAAAGACTTTCTCACAGCACAAAGAAAAAAACTCCTGAAATTGCTTGTTGCTGCCTTTAAGAAGAAACCTGGTAAAGAATTACATCCCTATTTAGAGCACATTGTTGAATCAAACTTAAATTGTTAATCTGATGCATGAAAACTAAATGCATTGGTTCTTTTAACTAATGGGCTTTGCTAAAGATCACTAGGCGGACCATAAATCAACCAAGCAACCAAAGAAGCAAGTCTGGGTATCAGCTATGCAGACAAGTGGTAGAGTTACCATACAGTTGGAAAAATCCAGCTAGTCATTATTTTGAAATCATATTACATAATACAAACTTGTAGACCTGACTGGGTAGAAACCAGAGTATTCTTCCTTAGGTGATAGCATCTCCTGAATAGAATTCTACACAATGCTCTCACCACTGAAACATGTATTTTGCAGATTTCTTTCATCTCTCTAAAACTCCCAGTGTAACCTCTTCCATGGTTCCCAAGGTCCCCCAAACCTCAAAACAGTTTTTTTCTGGGGCATGGGGAGAAAATGACAGTGTCAGTATTTCATCACTTGCCTAAATAAATAAATAAACCAAATAAAAATCCACCATAGAGATTACCCAAATAATACAGAGCTTTCCAAGCTTTTCACATTGGTGACACACTTTTTAGACATGCATCATTTTGTGACACAATAATTCAGTTTTACTAGCAAATGGGATGTTAAACTGACCCCTTATAAGAGATACAGACATATACATAAATTGTAATAATGAAATGTATGGGGACACAACATATCTCATGAAAACCTTTCATATTTTTTTTAAATATATGATTTATAAATAATTAAATACATTTCCAAGATTGTAGGTGACACACCTACACACTTCAGACGGCACACTAACATGTCACGGCACACCATTTGGAAAGCTCTGGAATAATACAAGATCTCTAAATTTTAAAGAATATTTAACATCATTATGATTAAAAAAATGTAAATTATACAGCAGTCTTCTGTATAAAAGGCTCAGTTTTTCTTTGCAGCCAAAATGTGTTTTAAAAAATTTCATTTAAAGATTCTTGCCCCCACAAATATTTTTTTTTTAAAGATACCAATCCATTCTATGTCCAGAAATGAAATTAGAAAAGATAACATCCACATTTAGTTGTAATAAAATCAGCTAATAATTTTAAGGATGGAATAATTTGATGGAAAAACAGAGATTCAGGAACAAAACAAAATCAAACTTAATCATTACAATTTAGAAATTTCATAACAGCGTTGCTAAATATTTTTAAAAATGCAAATAGGTTTGGGAAATAGCTTTCTGCCTTCAGTTGAGAGTCATAAGTTTGCACCCATAAGTTGGGATATGTATAGAGCAGGCACACTAAAATGAATTTGTAGTTTAAATACAAATGTATGTAAATTCATCACATTGATGGGAAGGATGATTACTATAAAGGATGGCTGGTGAGTTAATATTACTGTAATCTTGGTTCAATAGGAGAGTATCCTGTTGGTCTCAAGATGAAATATGTAGGCCTGGTGTAGAAAAAGAGTCTCTCTTTTTATTTTTAATAGACTCACTGAAAGACCACTATATTATGAGTTAAGAGGCAATTCAGAAAAAAAGAAGTCCCCATGGCCACTTTATGAATTATTTCAGGCAGTAGTTTGGAAAAGCCCTTGGGCTAAAGTAAGCAACAAGACAGGACAAATGACAAATTTTAACTATGTTCCCCCAAGAAAAGAAGGCCAACATAAAATTAGTCTTTGATAAGCCAGAAAAGGTCCCTGAGGAAAGGCACAAGCATATACTATATTATAAGACTTTGGAAATGTACAACAAGGAATCCTTTTGTTTAACAAAATAACAATAGCTATAGATCCCAGCTAAAAGATGCATTTATTTGTAGGATGTTAGGATTAGGTACAAATGTTTTCTGTGACAGACATTATCACAAATATTTTTTCACCAGAGCAATCTGTCAGCAGAACTGCGGAGCTAAGATCTGTTGGCAGAAGCACCAAAACAGGAATGGAGAAGGGTTGGAATTAGAATGAAGAAGAAGCTGAGTTAACAGCACATCCAAATTCCTTCCATGCACCCACAATGCCATCACAAAGTTGAATCAGCATAAGCATAGTCCCACACATTCCTAACATTTCTGTGCTAGCCAAGTGTCAATACAACTGTGTGTTGGCCATCTTTGCCAGTTAGGTTTTCACTCATAGCTGGAAAAGGAGGCATTTGAATCTTATCTGTACGGGATTTGTGAAATTTGGCCGAAACATGATCTATTGGTAGCCTTCAGCACAAATACTGCAGAATAGTGAGAATCTGGATTTATAAGACTGAGGTGATTAGAAATTCATAATTCTACATGGCTTTGATAAATATAGTCAGCTTTCCTTACCTGTGACCTGCAGATCCATGATTTCAAGCAAGTAGGGCATGTAATATCCTATATCTAAGGTGGCAGCAAGGTGCACATGGATGCACTGAAGCATCCACATGCCCATCACTAACACCAATATTTGTAGGACCTCTTGGAATGGAATCCTCACATATCCAGAGGGACCACTGTATTGCCATACTATGCAACTGTTTAAATTTGCCACCATAGTTCAGTAAATAAAACACAATGAGATATTTCCTAAGGCTAAAATGCAGTACTCAACACTACAACCAGTCACACAGACTTGAAATGTGTTAGCAAAAAAAAAAAAAAAGCATTAATAAGTGCAGAAGTAATTTTACTACTATCGTTAAACAGTTTGAGGAAGTGGATGCTCCGGGACGTATAATGAAATAGAAATTATTTCTAAATGGACAACAATTTGATTATGAGGTTTCCCAAGACCATGCTTCTCAGGACAATTGGAAGACACTGGAGAGCACTGAATATAGAACATTGAGACATTACTGCCATAGAGACAGAACAAAGGGATATAAAATCCAGCCTCTTCTCATTTAGCTCAGTATGTAGGTTTAGTGTCAAACAGAGCTTCTAAGGAAACTACTACTCACAGGAGGGATCAAAAAAACATAAACTAATCATTGTATATTACTATTTGCACCACCCAAAATCTAACAATATATTCTTAGCAACTTCATATCAAACATAACATCCATGTACATGTACAGAAAGAACTCACATATAAGGCTCTGGGACCACAATGTTATACAAAAATTATTATTAGTGACAAGCAATCAACAGACAATGGAGTACAAAACACACACATATACATACACACACACAACTATTTAGATACAATGATAGTTATTATATATAGATATAATGATAGTAAGAGCTGATGACACATCAGTTCCTGGGATCTTTAAGTGATGTGTTTCAACAAGACTGGTCATCACTATCCTGTGTTTTAAGTTGAATATATGTGGCATGGATCCTTCTTTCTTATGTAGTCCCAAAGACTACTTGTAGTGGCAGCTGGTGTCTATATGACTGGATATAAACCATATAATGACACAGCTTCTGCCAGGTATAGCCATAGGAACAGCCCTACAGAGAAGTGTTAGTAGGCCATACACCCCTACACTTTGATATGATTTAACTGGTAGATATTAATTGGCATATCGCTGCATGTCCATGCTGTCAAGAACAAAAAGCTGGCCATACACATGCATCGCAAAATCAGGTCAGAAGAGACCTCAAGGCGTTAAAGTAGCACATATTAGCATTCTTGACAGGAAGGTATTATAAGAGGAGGAGAGGGATTCTCTTAGCTGTGCTATAAACACTTTCCCAAGAGTTCTGTGTCAGATGGTTGTTATAGCTAATATGTACGGGATCCAATTGTTCATTACTCATATTGAAATTCTTTTCTGTTGTAATACTTTCTCTCTTTCTCTCTCTGCATGTTCATGTGCCTTCAAGTCAGCTGTCAATTTATGCAACACCATGAATCTCAAAGAGCTTTCTTAGGGAAGGAATACTCAGAGGTGGTTTACCATTGACTTATCAAGTGATGTAGCCTACATCACTTGGAATTCCTTGGTGGCCTCCTTTCCAAATGCTAACCAAACTGACCCTGCTTAACTTTCAAGATCTGACAGGATCAAATGCCTTTGTGGTATTTAGACTGTCAGTATTTTTACTGAATATTTTACAATATTTTACTGAATATTTCTGTCACTAGTTTTACTGAATATTGCAAAGTGAACATTTGTGCATTCTAAAATCCTTCTTCTGAATGAATGATATTTAGTTTAGAGGACAGAAGGAAAAGAAAAAAGTTGGGCAAGGAGTTAAAACAACCTGGCTAGATGTAACCATTGTCTCTAAAAGAAGACTGAATAACCTCTTAGTTTTTAGCAGTCACCAAGACCTATCAGAGATAAATTTGTGCGGCCCTACATAGGGAGCTAGGGTATCTCCACTGCGGTGGTTTGGTCACAAAAGGAGATGATAGAAGATTTGTACTTCTAATAATAGGGGGTTTTTTTAAGAAAGAGAGAGAGAGAGAGAGAGAGAGAAAGAAAGAAAGAAAGAAAGAAAGAAAGAAAGAAAGAAAGAAAGAAAGAAAGAAGTTAGTTCAAGCCCACCAGTAAGATTTTTGAATTTGAGTTTGCTTGGACATATTTGAGATCCTCTCCCTGAGCTTCTTTCCTTTTCTCATGCAATACTATCTCTCCCTTTCCATGTGCCTGTGTACATATAAGCACACACACATAGTTATTTATTATCAATTTCAAATAGGAATCTTTTGAGCACCTGTGTGCCTAAGAGAAGGTAAATAAAAAGATTTATCACAGAGTATCAATGCAGTGACAAAATACAAAGTTGTTTTCCAAATGAAAGACTGGGTCCATCATGTGTCACAGCTACTGAAATAAAAATAATTTCATATATCCTTTCCTTTGGATTCAGATGATAACATTAAAATAATTTTAATGGCACTTAAAGTTGTTGTTCTGGGCGGGGTGTTGAGAGAAAACTTCCCCTGACTTCACTGGTAGGAATGTTCAATTAATTCATTAATAGACTTACACAGCAGAGGAAGGCTGAGAGCTGCAGCAAGCTACTGAAGTGCAGCACTTTACTAAAATAAAACTTCAGTTATGTAGGCAATCACTTAGAAACAAGGTAAACCATAATCCCTGTATACCAGCATTTCTATTTTGGAAATAATAATTGTTTCTTATCACAACTTTTGAACTATCATTATGTATCCCATAATATACATAGCAAGAAACACACAAACAATTATCTGTGCAATCCATGCAAAGAACTACATTTTACCAATCCTAATAAAGTTAATGCATTGTACTTCTGTATGTGGATTGTTAGAAGTACAACAACACGTAGCACTGTAGAGTCGAGAGCCTCAGACCAGGCAGTAGTAGAGTTAGGCCCTTTCCACAGGACAACGGTTTCACATGTCATCCTGTTGCAATCCTAGCAGTACCTTTGCTGCGATGGCAGTGTGTCTCCATCAGTCCTCTCTTTGCCCAACCAGCTGCCTCTGAAAGGGAGGGCGAGGAACATACCTCTTTCTTCCACACTGCAGGCGGCCTCCTTCCCATGCTGAAGTGGAGAAGGAAGTGTGTGATCATGCTTCCAACCCTTCTGCATGGCTGGCTGTAATGAAAGGCTTGCACAATCAGAGGTCATTGTCAGAGTTCTTCCATCAATGATATACTCTGCAATCATGCCAGCTGGTGATGCGAGAATGTCAGGACTGTGACAACATCATGCAAAGGTGTCATTGCAGCCCTGTTCCTCTCATGTCCCCATGTCAGGAGAACACTGTCCTGTGGAAAGGACTTTAGATAGTTTGAGTGATAGTATATAGTGTCCTCCCCTCTTGTCCACCTATCCTGGTCCCTCTGTGATGTAAACTGATACTCATAGGGATGCTTATCCACCTCTTCTCTCTCTGTCAGTCATCTTTCAGCCCTTCCCTAGAATGTAGCTAGATTGGATTAGTATGCTGAGTAACTTTCCTCTCTTAGACCCTTACTGCACTATACCTCTGTATTAGGCTGCTCTGTTTCAAGCCCAGTATTCCTATTTGCATAATGGTATAGGGTTATGAATGCTCTCTATTACACCCTTTTGACTTGAGTGGGTGAGTAGTATTATTGCCACTGGTGTTCCCATCACATTACAGTGTCATTGGCAAGTCCTTTTCCCCTTCCTTTTCCCTGCCCCAGAGCTGGTGATTGGTCAGATTTTCTTCTGTTTGTTTTGTAAGCTGTACTAGTGCAGCAACGTTGCAACGTCATGACACGCCGGTACATATTATGTTTTTGTGCCATAATGCTGACAAAAATATTAAAAAGTAAAAAAAAAAAATCTCAAAGGAGAAATTTAAAATAAACACAGAGAGGTAATAGATTTCAAACTTAACATGCCATGGGAACAGCTGAGGGAGTGACAAGCTAGGCATGCCCACCCACCACCCACTCCTGTATCGGTGACAACAGAAACACCATCAAGTGCTATTGAGAAGAAAGGACTGATTTGTAATTCATGGGAATAGGAAAGCAGCTGGTTAGGGTCGATGTCTTTTGATAGCACGGGTGCCGGACCAGGAACAATGTGTGACCTTGGTGGTTTCATGTGGTAAGGGCCTTAGAATGGAATTTCCATAATAGAGCTTTTAGTTTGTTTCACCAAGGCAGTGGGCCTTTGCTCATTAATCAGGATTTGTAACCGCTGCGTGCACTCTCCATCATGGATCACATGGCTCTTTTTTCTCTGTTTTTCTTTTTATTGCTACAGGAAATATCATATCTAGTTCCCTATGGTTCATAACTAGTTCCCCTTGACAAAGAAAGAGATTTTTCTACCACCTAATATAAACTGCACTTCAGTGAAAGTTCCCCATCCTTCCAACTACTGGCTGAGACTTCTAGTTTTACTTCAGAGCAAGTCCAGATGTGAAGAAGAAAAAGCTTCTGCAAGTACCAGGTTTCGTTCTTATACAAACTAATTTCATTTTCAAGATCCATATGACCTTTTCTTCATCTTGAAGTATTTTCTGGGAATTCCTGGCATTACCAAAAGCTTTTCATTCTTACTTCCCAGGTCAGTTTAAATTATCCCAGCATTTTCCAAAATGAATTGTATTTCTGCACTAGCCTGTTATAGCGCAATCATTCAACTTTCAACATCCTCTGGAATCCTGGGGTTTGCAGTTTCAGGAGGGGCTGACTGGCCCCTCCCGAAACTGCAAACCCCAGGATTCTAGAGGATGTTGAAAGTGGAATCATCGTACTATAAAAGGCTAGTGTGGAAATTACCATAGATTTAACTAAGATCAAGTGAGGAAAAGAGGAATGTTTGCATCAGAACAAAGTGATCCTAATGCTTAAGTAATCCACTATTGCTGAAGCAGTTTAGCACTTTGGCTATAATGCCCAAATAATAATAAAGAAGGTTCAGTGAAAAGTGGTGTAAATCATTTCTGAAGTGCTACATGAGGGGAGCAGGAAGAATAAAAGGGAAAGGGGAGGGAGGGAACCTTGGGATATTTCAAGAAAATTTTTGCATGCCATTTGAAAAAATACAAGTAAAAACAAAACAAAATGACCCCTCCTGAAAACTCTCAGTACTTCCAGAGACCTTTTTTTTTCCTTTCTGAATGACCCATAAATAAAATTTTCTTACCAAATGCAACACCAAAATTTAAGCCCCAGCTTTGTTTAATTGAGCAGTCATGGTTTTCTTTATTTTCATTTGAGACACTTCGAGGGGCCTGTATGTCCTGTACTGATATGGGGTTACAATTTCTTTTGGGGAGACTCTGCAGTCAGGAGAACTGTGTAAACAGACACCTCTATGTTCCACTGAAGCTCTGTAATCTTCATCTTGGACATCAGACTGCTTAACACCTTGCTGGGTTTGTTTTAAAGTCTCTTCCCCTCTGCCCTTTTTCCTTTCCTTATCCCCTAAATGTTGTGTCATCCAGCCAGAAGACCTGGAGTACCCAAAGTTGTGCCTTTGGTTGTGACATGTTAGTGTTCCCAATGAAAGTGCTAAAAGAGCAAATAATTTCATTATGGTTCAGGAGTAATGAGGGAAAGGATCCAAGACATATAAATTGTAATCTGTGTGATGTATTGATCCATCTCAAAGGGTGGGAGGGAGACAGGTAGCTAGGTAGGCAGACAAGTGCCTAAGTGCATATACACATACAAATATCACCAACTCGTATACGCTACCTTTCTGTAGGCTGTAGCCAATCTGATCTTTTAAAAAAGTTTCAAAGAACTTAGCCTGTCAGTTCCTCAGTGATATTCTAAAAGAATATCTAGAACTTATGTTATCCTTTGTGCATCTGAGTGTTACTAACAAGGATCAACAAGAACTTTTACTGACAAGAATAAGCTGATTCTAATTTAACTCAATGGGTAGCCCAACCAATTTCTCATTGCAGCTGTTCCAGTTCAACATATTGGCAGTCTAACTTTACCTCATATTAATTTGATATCTGTCAAAACAGATGCTTATCAGCTTCTCTTGTTTCCCACATTGTCTACAGGGCAAGCCTTTTCTTCTTTTTATTTATGCTCCATAGCTGTTCATATTTTGATTATGCTGTCAGTTATATAGAGAGAAATCTGGCAAACTTCATGCAGGAAAACATGTACAGTGAGCCCTACATATATGTGACCTCTGGATCTGTGATTTTGAGTGACCGTGGAGTGTCATGTCCTATACATAAAATGATGGCAATGTGACAGTGGATGCACTGAAGCATCTGTGTGCATGTCACCACCATCTAATAATATGGGATATGATAATTCACATTTTTCTCTGTTTGTTGGGGGGAAAGGTGTGTCGCAACCAAACCTCTGCATATGTAGATGGTCCACTGTATCGGAGAAATTGGTCTGAACTACACATTCAGTATCCATTGTCTGGCACTTTAGTAGTAAGCCCCATGGAATTTTGTTCTATGGTACAAACAGTAGCCAGTTAGTCTTGGTAACAGGTAAAATATTGTATACCATATGACTATAGATAGGTAGAAAGCACAGAGCCATCATCATCCCTGTCTAAAAGTATGCAGCAATGCACATGTGTTGCAATGAGCATGGAACATTTGCACAAACAATTTCATACATTCTGACTGGAAAAATCTGCACATACAAGCTTTCTGCATCTACTATAGATTGCTCACTGGGATTCCGTTTAGATATCATTCTGAAGGAACTGCACTGGCTGCTAGCATGTTTCCATTCTGAATTCAAGGTGCTGGCAATAACATCTAAAGCCCTAAGAAGTTTGGAACCTTGATATTTTAGGAAATGCCTTTTTTTATTTAGGCCTGCTGAAGAATTGAGATCTATTGGAGGGACTCCCTTCTATGTCCCATTGGTAGGAGAAACACATTGTGGTAGGACTTGGGAGAGGCCTTTTTTCAGGGGCACCCCATTGTGGAATTCTCTTCCTCTGGAGCCCTGATTGGCACCAACATTAGAATCATTTCTGTGATAAATTAAAACCTGGCTTTTTATTAAAGCCTTTGAGCCAAATTGATTTTATCACAGTTGCATATGTTTTTACTAATATGATTCCAGGGTTTTTTTTTAAAAAAAGTTTCAAATGATCTATTTTTATATTGAATAACTATTTAATATATTTTATCTTTTAAACCTTTGTAATTATTTATTGTTTTAGGTTTATTTTCTTGTAGGCTGCTCTGAGATCTTCTGATAAAGAGCAGGATATAAACAAAAAACCCACTGTGGATGAAAGAGCTTTGTGTACTCATCAGAACCACAATAGACCTCTGGGCTGGAAAGAATACATGAGTATTTAATTGACCATGTATTTTATCATAGAATTTACACAGCTGGTTGTTATGGTTACTTTAAGGAAATAAGGAAAATTATAGATAATACATATCTACTGTTCCTACTGCATTAGCAACTGTTTTCTTTTTAGAGAAAAGTTAGAAAAAAGATTCTGCTTGCTCAGCTTTACTGTATTTTTATTTGATGTTTTTCATTTTTATTAGGAACAGAATTCCTTTATTAATATTAATACTTAATAAGTGTGTTTCACTGAACAAACCACTGCACACACTATCCCAGAAGAATATCTGAATTATCCCAGTAATTCTTTCAATAACCTACCCTTTAATGCAGTTCAGTATTATTAACCCAAAATTAGTTTAGTGCCAATTGCTCTGATATATTAGTTTTTGCAAATGATTTTATAGTCTTTGGTCAATCCAGGCAATCCAGGCAGCACTGTCAGACAAATGATAGAATTCAGAGAAATATCTCAGTTTAATATGTTTGCATATTGTAGTTTAAACCTCAGTGTTAATATTTACCTGTAGAACCCTTTTTTTCTTATTTTATGAACTCATAGAGTACTTTCATACTCATGCAACAAAAACAAAAGTTTTGCAACTGTCATATGCTGTGTTTGCACCCTTTTTATGACAAGTTCCCATAGTAATTTGGATTTTTTTCCCCTCTCACTTTGGAACAGAAATGTTGTACATATGTGACTATATTTATAGGTGCTTCTAATGCAATCCTACACTGAAGCAGACCAGTCCAAATTCACAAATCTTCTGATGTAAGAAATGTTGGATGGTGCAGAATGGGTCACAGGGAGAGGAGTATATGTTGATCACAGAGGTTACTAGTAAATCTGAAGAAAGCTCTTTGAAATAAATCTACAGTTTTCACAACTTACCTTTTCGCGGAAGTGGGGGGTGGAGCTCATGTGAGAAGCTTTCAGAGGAAGGCTTTCACATCCCTGCTGCTTGGGCTTCGCAACAGCTTCCTGGTCACGTGAGTGCCCCGCCCGCACCCTGCCCTTTCCTTCCGCAGTGCAGCCTGGGAGCTATAGGTTGCACTGGGGCAAGAAGAGCGACCAGCCCGGCTCCAGAGGCTCCGTGGGGCAGGTAAGTTCACCCCAGGCCCCTGACCAGTGGGCCAGCGCACACCATTTTCGGCTAAAAGCTGAAAATAAAAAGGTGTGTATGCGCTGCGTGTCACGCTTTTGAGCATCGCGTAAATGTGAGTGCGTCATGCAGACCGCTCCTCACATTTACGTGATGCTCAAGGGGCCCTTTTGCTTCCAAAACATCGTGCGAAAACGGCCTTAGTCATAAGCATTCCCTCCCTAAGTGACTCCAGGATCAGTCCTTTCAACTGGAATTTAGAAAGATAAAGAAATATGAGTGAAAGGGATAGAGGCAAGCCACTTCACCTAGCTCCCATTGGTCCATACTATTTCCACGTCTGATTACTAGACTATGGACTTACAAATGTAGTCCAAACAGGAGTGAGCAAGCAACAATTATGTATGAATGGAATGGATACACACAGATTCAACTGGAAAACAAGCTTGGAAGTGGGGAGGGATTTTTTTATTTTTAGTTAAAATCTTTAATAAAAATATTTCATAATAAAACAAACAAGAGAGAGATCTGAGACCAAACATCCTCATGCTTTATTTGCAACCAGAACACCATGAATAAAACTTGGAGTACAAACAATCCACTGTTGCATTAACTGAACTATCTTTCCCTCTTCTCTTTTGGAAGCACCTGAAGATCACTCAGGAGAGTTTAAGCTCTATTAAAGAAGTGTTTGGGGTGCAAAAGAGCCACGGTGGGAAGGGAGACAGCATCAAGGCCAGTCATACAGATGGAAACAGTTCCATTAGTTGGATAACCACACTGGATTCTGGGCAAATTGTTGCTCTATTCCCTTTTTTTTTTCATTCAGAAACTGTTTCCTCCTCTTCTCCTCCAATAGTTATTTTCACTGTAAATGGGAATTTTTAGGAACAAATTACCTGGGAAAACAAACTGGGGAGAAATTATGAATGTAAGAAATGGTATAATACACTGGATAAGAAGTTTCTATATGGATTACACATCTTTCCCCTGGAAACGGTAAAATATTTGTTGTAAATGCAAGTATGCCAAATACATCATTTGCATAGTTAATTCATCTACAGTTTTTTTTCCCCTCCCAGGGGATTTAGTGACTTGTGTTGTGTACTGTGTGTCAACAATCAAACAAATCCAGGAGTTGGGTTGTATTGAGCATTTATCACATGCATATTAGGGACCAAATTGTGTCTGCTCTTTGTATACTCCTGATTATTTACTCCTGCCAAAGAAATAATTTGAAAAGCTATGTTTGTCCAAACCATTTTTAATGATATATGATGAGTTTTCCCTCAAATATGCCAATTGTGACAGCTGTAGTTGAAAGCTGGATTAACAATCATTATTATTTCAGATCTTCCATCATTTGCTGCTTAAAACTGGCAGCTTATTTGATATTTGTAACTCAAGATTATTACCAGGTCTGCAGTAAAGAGTAGTGCAATCCATGCCAAAAGCAGCTAACAGCAAACAGAGGAGGAAAAATATAACAACAGATGTCATTTCTGCATGTAGTTGCAAACATGTGAATATCAGTATAGTTGTGCTCAGAATTATGGCAGCCAGAACAACCAACGAGGACTTCTGGTTCAGAAGGCCATCCAGCATGTCATTCATCTAGCTTAGTACTAACTGTACCGACTTGTAACAACACCTACTTGGAAAATAGAACATGCTTGTTTGTATGTAACTCTGTATTTATTTATTTATTTATTTATTTAAATAACTCAATAGCCTGCTGATCACTCATATTTAAATTAAAAACAAATGAGGAAATCAGGATGCTTGGAGGCATTTCAGGGGGCTTCAGCTGCTGCAAACTGGGATGCTGTGATCTACATAGACTTCACTTTTCCTATCTTTTCTTTGCAGATATGAATGTATCCTATTTTGGCCCATATTTTTCACTGCTGTGCATTCAATATATTTTGGATTGGCCCTTTGTATATTAGGAGATAAATCCAAGACAGAACCTATTGGATTTGATTGTCCATAGTCTTTGAATCAGAACCAGCATAGTGTACTGGTCTGAGGGTTAGACTAGGACTCTGGGAAACCAGGTTTCAAATCCCCACTCAGCCATGGCAACCCTTTGAGTGACCTTGAGCAAGTCATATCCTCAGGCCATTTCCACACTACACTGTTATAGTGCTATTATTCCACTTTTGACATCCTATGGAATTCTGGGGTTTGCAGTTTAGGGAGAAGCATTTAGAATTCTCAGCCTCTTGGGCCTCACTAAACTACAAACCCTAGAATTTCACGAGAGGTTGAAAGTAGAATAATAAGCACTATAACAGTGTAGTGCAGAAACTTCCCCCAGTTTCAGAGGAAGATTTCGGCAAATCCCACTGAACAGATCTTATCAAGAAACCTACAAGTTAGGCTCACCATAACTTAGAAGTTGTTTGAAGGCACACAACATTAACAATAAAGTCTTTGAACTAATGTCTATTGGGGAAGTTGGGGAATCTTTGTCTAATGAAACATTAACCAAGAACAGTAATGACAATGGAAGCCTATTAAGAAATTAACAACTAGTAAACTCCTGGTCAGCAACTAATTGCTTCTGCAGAGCTGTCTCCAACAACATTTCAGTGAATGGGACAGTTCCTTCTTAGGCAGAGGATGTTAAATGCTGTAGACTCTATCTGAGTGCTGGAAGGTATATTTTATGTCATGCTAAGGAACCTGTGTTGCTCCAGATGATACTGAACCACAATTTCAATAATCTCAGACTGATGGGTGCATTGGGTGGTGCTAGTAAGAAATGAGGTCCAACAACATCTGGAGGGTCTTTGGTCCCTATCCTGAACATATACATTTCAGGTTTTCACCAGATAAACCAGATAAAAGTCTAGAGATGGAACCTAACACATAGAATCTCTGTATCTCCTTATCTTGACACTCTAAACATTGGGAAATGGATGACATGATATAATCCTCCTATTTACCTCTTCAGAAAGACAACGTACTTGAGTGTCCAAAAGCACCAGCACAACATAGAGTATCAGTGAGCAGAAAGACAGAACACCTGGCAAAAGGTTAAGCTGACATGTTAGCTTTTCAAAGCCAGAAGTTAATTACTTGTATAAGTTATTTGTACAATAGAAACACGGATATTGTTGAAATTATATTTCAATACAGATACAGTGGGACCTCAGTATCTGCAAGGGTTTGGATTCAGGATCCCCTGTGGATGCCAAAATTCATGGATGCTCAAGTCCTATTATGTACAGTGGTGTAGTAAAATGGCATCCCTTATATAAAATGGCAAAGTCAGAGTTATATTTTTGGATTTTTTTTTTTCCTGAGGAGTAGTTGGGGGAATATTTTTAAACTGTGGTTGGTTGAATTCGTGGATACAGTGAAAACAAATGATCTCCACAGATTGTAGCCTGCTGTGGAGAATATGAAGTTCTCAACCAATACATTGTGATGTATTTGTAGAAATTGTTCTGCACAGATATACACATGAGTATTATGTCTCATTTTAGGTGGGAAAAAACCCCTACTGGCTGAAATTCAGTGTTACACTTACAGATTTGAAAGCTAGAGTTATGAATCTGTAACTGGTCTGAAATTTTTTCCTCAACCCAACTTAATAGCCAGCAGCAGGACTGGGTGAAGGACATCTCTTCAGCTGCCAATCAGGGTGCAAGAAAGATGATGTTTCCAACCCCTGCCCACTAGTGAATGAGGCTATGACAATCAAAGCAGGATCCTGTCACAAGTCCCTATTGCAGACTTACATGCTGGCAAAAGGAGGGTGAAAACATCCTCCTCCTTCTACTCCTTCGCCCATTCTGGCAGCTCACTTTTAAAGTGGATGGCTGGGGGAGGACAAGAGATGTTACTTATTTATGCATATGTAAATAAGTACCCAATGTAGACTATTTGTGAATGCTTCCAGATGACTATGTATGATTCTGTTTGCCTGTGTGTGTGTGTTTTTTTTTTTGCAACCACACTTGCACTATACTGCAGAAAAAAATATAACCACATTTTTTTCTTGTGCAAAATTGCTGTTCTATGTAAATACTCAGCAATTTATATATGCACACACACACTACCTCGTTAGCTGATAGCAAGATGCAAATACCAGATGAAAACTGTGCAAAATTTTTCCTTATGTCTTAGGCCCTTTCCACACCTTACTTGCATCCTGACATCCTGGTGTCATCCTGGGATGGGAGTGGGACCTAAACACCCCCCTCCACACCCAGCTGACTGCCTGCAGACGGGCAGCATTCAGGGTGCGCTCCTTCCTTCCACAGTGTAGCCAGATTCTTCTAGTGCTGCAGTGAGGAAGAAAGTGCTTCGTAGTACTCTCTCCATTTCCACACAGCCCCAGCCAACACAATCATCATATGAAAGGGGCCTATTACTGGACTTTTTCGGTTAATAGTATACCACACAATCACAACAGCAGGGGATGCAGTAGGAGAAGGACCATAACAACATCATGTGGTGGTATGCATCGTGCACTAGTGTCAACATATCCCCATGTTGGGATGGGGGCCATAGTGTAGAAATTGCCTTAGTCTTTCAATTGCCTTAGTCTTTCAAATCAAATTTCCCAAGTTTTGAAAAACCCATTTTTTTGGCCAAGAGTTAATACATGTGAATATCGTTTCCATCCATAGCTAAGACTGCTAAGACTGTGGCTAGTTTTGGACTGTGAAAGTGTAGTGGGTACTTCTAGGCTGAATTCCTATAATGTATTGTATGCCTTTCAAGGCAGATTGGAAGTTTCAGTTAGTTTAGGAAGCATCCACTATACTGCTGATGAGGAGATGGGATTATATGTCAGCCATCTTGGGGAAACAAACTGAATTGGTTTCTTCTTTGTTTTCAGATACCAAGACTCTTGATGGACTCTTTTCTAGATTCACCTGCATCTGAAGTAAAATAGTAAGAAAATTAAGGCCATTTCTGCATGATGACATTCTCCTGGATTTTCCCATCGCGGTCTCAGAAGTGCCTCTGCCAAGGTGAGAACATGTCCCCAATGCTCCCCTCCATACCCAGCCAGCTGCCTGTGGAAGGGAGTGTAAGGGACATGCCTCTCAGCTGGTTTTCTTCCCATGCTGCAGTGGAGAAGGAAACACATGATAGCTCTTCTGGCCCTTCTGCATGGCCGCTAGCGATAGAGGCCTCACACAAGTGGGGGTATTGACAGAGTTTTTCCATCAAAGATATACCCCATGGTAGTGCCAACTGGGGATGCGAAAGTGCAGGAGAGCAACAACAACATCCAAAAGTGTTGCTGCGGCCCTGCTCCTCTCATATCCCCATGCTGGGAGGGCACTGCCCTGCAGAAATGGCCTAACTTTTTCAGGTGTACCATCTTTCTTCGGGATAGCTTCTCAGAAAACTCATATGGCATCAACCCACCCACTCTGCTGTTATTTCAGTTCAATATGAAAAACAGCTTGTTTCTCTGTTTATTTCTAATCTTTAAATTAAAAAAACAAAACAAAGCCGCACTCGTGTGTACATTTACCTAGATGAAAGCTCCACTAAACTTGATCAGATTTATTTTTGGTTCTGAGTAGCTATATAACAGATTGCACTGTAAGCCATTTGGGTCTGTCTTTGATGGAATTTTATGCTGTTCCATTGTTCTCCCCCACTCCTTTTTATTGTGTTTATGACTGCATTTTGTTTTAAAATCTTTTCATGGAAGCTACCTGGCAATGCCAAAGGTGAAAATGAGGCTCTCTGTTTGTCCCAGAGGGCAAGCAGTATAACCAGAAATGACCTCAAGCTCATTTTTTTTTATTGGTGAAATAAATTTTAAAAATCTATTTATAACTCCAAGCAAGAAAAAACAATGAATGCTCTTTGAATTATTGAAGTTGATACATGTTGCATTAGAAATACGGGGAAAAAATAAATATAAGTGGTTTATGGAGGAATGCAAATGAAAAAGAGCATTTGCAGGAAGGAATAAAACATGAAACATGCCATGATTACATAAAAAAATACAATTGCAATGAACCACCAGAAGGCAAAATGACTATTAGAGGAAAAGATTACAGGATACAAAGTAGACTGTGATTTGGTCCGTCCTGAAGCTTACTAAATGAATATAGTATTTAAAAAACCTATATCACAGCTTAAATGAAATAGCTATGGTGTGCAGAATTATAACAGGAAAAGCCAGTAGCATTTTAGATAGTTATTTAACCATCCTCAGTCAAGATGGGTTAAATATAGCCTTTAAAGTTCTCAACCTCAGATCAGAGTAGCTTATGCATTAATAAGAAGAAGCTGTATTATAACTGAGATACTGTCATACAAAGATAACTACCATGAAGTTATGCTCTGCTGGAGTTATACTGGTTTGCTCTTTTTTTACAACTGATCATACAACAAAGAGCAATGCCTTGTGCTCACTTGTTACACAATGGTGCATCTATTGTCTGACCACTCTATGAAAGGGAGGTAACTTGCAACCTTTTTGAAAGTGTCACTATTTACACAACAGATATGCCAGTGTAACATTTCTTATGCAACCCAGATTAGTATATCACTCCTAGAAAGTGGAACCACTTCTATAATGGTATTTACACTAATGTAAGGCCCTTTCCACACGTGGAGGGAGAAACTGGGTAAAATGCGCAGAAACGCAGCTTACCAGAAGCCGGGTAAGTCCGTCACCATGAGGAGCAGCGCAAGTTCGCTGCTCCACATTCCTGCAGCGTCCTGTGACATCCTGCGGCATCCAAAATGGCAGCTTACGGCTGGCGGAGGCTCTCCACCAACCGGAGAAGCTCGCCAGCCGGAAACCCGCCCCCTGGCAGATCTGCAGGCATGCACTTGCGCACACCTGCAAATCTACACCAGGGCACTGCAACAAGGTGGAACGGGGCTGCACACTTGTGTTTTATAAAAACTACTTGAAAAGTGGTTTTTAATAAACACGTGGTGCCACCACTTCCAGTCGCTTCAGGGCCGTTTGAGGTGTAGAACCTCAAAATTATAAATGCCCCAGTGCACTCCACAGTGTAGACGACTTCCATTAGAGGTCGCTCTACACCGTTTTAATTACCCCGTGTGGAAAGGGCCTATGTCACCAATAGGAATCTGCCTAAGATAGACCCAGAATGCAGCAGAGATCCAGCAGAGAGACTTATGTGAAACTGGATAGAGATCAGAAGAGATTTCTCCATAGATTCTCCAAAAATTTCAGTTTCTCCATACTGTTTGATAGTTTTGTAATTTGATGACAATCTGACCACCACAGAATACATTTATCTTGCACTTCCCTTATTCCAAAATCTAGAGGTTCTGGCTAAAAGAAAGCTTTCCTCTGGCTATAGAAGTGTAATTTCAAAGCTGAGGAAAGTAATAGTTCTGCTATATCCTGTGCTGGGCAGATCTCATCTGGAATACCGCTTTCAGTTCTGAGTACCTCATTTTAAGAAAAATATATAAAAGTTGGAGCAGATTCAAAGAAGGGCCACAAGGATGATAAGAGGTACAAAATACAAAACATACAATGAGGAAAAGGTTGAAGGAACTGGCATGTTCAGCTTGGTGACAAGAAGACTGAGGGGTGACATGATTGCACTCCTTACATACGTCAAGTATTGTCACAAAGAGAAGAAGGCAGGCCTGTTCTCCACTATCCCAGTGAACCAGATCTAATGGTTTTAAGTTACAGGAGGGTTGATTTCAGTTGAACATTAGAAGGACTTTCTTGACAGTATGAGAGATTTGGAATAGAACCAATTACATGGAAAAGTGGTGGGGTGTCTTTCTCTGAGCATCTTTAGAAAGAGGCTAGACAGCTGCCTGCTGGAGATACTATAGTTAGAGGTCCTAAACTGAGCATGGACTGGTACTCAATAGCCCAAAATGACCCCTCCAACTCTATGACTTTTCTAACTGAAACAGAGGCACTTTCCGCAGCACCTTCCCATCCTGCAATGGGGATTAGAGAAGGACAGGACCATGATGATGCTTCTGCATGACATCAGGGTGGTCCTGGCCTTCTCCTGTCCTCAGATAGCATGAACACAGATTAAATCATTGACGGGTTTCCCCTGTCCATGACCCATGATCGCACCAACATCCTGAACTTACCTGTCCTGCAGAAGCCACAAAAGCACAATGGCTGCATTCCCTGCCCCAGTGTAAGAAGAAAGAGGTGTGGCCATCGCACTCACTTCCATAGGGAGCCAGCTGGTGTGGAGAGGACTGCTCCTGTTGCATTCCCCTTCTGGTAGAGCCACTGCCAGAATCCCCACTGGACAACTTCATGAAAAGGTAGGGTGCAGAAAGGGCCAAAAAGTTATGGTGTTCATGACCCAAATGAAAAACAGATTTCATTCTACACTTCTGTAGACTTTAATCAGGAGAAAAGCCATTAAATCAATAATATTTACATAAGTGTTCACTTATTGAACTTTCAGTGGTTCTACTTTGGTCATAATAATTGAATTGAGACCTTCATTTTAGGGATGTGTCAAGTCTTGTTGCCTCCCTGTCATCAAGATTGTATGGGCAAACCTAGAAGAGAGATTGTTTTCACATATATGCTTATGTTACATATCATACATACTGCTGGATAATTTCTGTCTTGTATGCTTGCCACGATGTGTAAAATTATTTGTGCAAATTACATTTAGGATTGCTGTAATGTTATCAGACAAGTGGGACGAAGCTGGAGATTAAAAGTGGAGAAAGAAGTGTGTTGTGAGAATGAAGATATAATGTTGATATAATGGAGAGGTCTAGGACTGAGTCAATAACTGCTCATGGTCTGGTAAGCCTGGGAAAAGAATCAGCCTAGGAAAGAAAGTGTGATACTTTATTAAGCAATGAAAGCTTAGTGAGTGTAGACTGGTAATGAATTCCTTATAAGAAAATATCATATCGCCGTACAATCCAGTTCTGGCAACCTCTGTGGAACTGTACAGTTGGTATCCATGACTATCCTTTGATTAAACTACTGTGAAATTCAGAATGTGCTCTTTGGACAAGGGTTATCGTGTACATAACAAGATAGAAAGAATGTTCAAAAATATTGGAAAAATAACTGAAAAATGTGTGTGTGTGTGTGTGTTGAGAAACCCTGATGAAAAAAATTGTGGACTGATAAAAATCTTTGTAGTTTGGGATTTATTCTGTGCAAAAACTGCATGTGGATGTTTTTGCAAAGGAAACTATTTCTTGCATTGGAAATAGTATTTCAGCAAAGTATTAATTCTTGTGCAGAAAAAAGTATTATGCATAAAATTTACACATGGTTGATTTGCATGGAAAACAATATTTTTTGTGCAGAAAAGAACATGCTGTTTCCTGTGCAGAACAAGTCCTGAATTGCAAATAGCTTCAAAAACTTTGTGGTTTTCAAAGACCTTCTTGCAGCAGGCAGAGCATTATTGAAATTACTTGCTGCTACCTCCATGAAGCAACTGAGACCATTTCTGCACTAGACTACTGTAGTGCTATTATTCCATTTTCAACATTCTATGGAATCCTCAAAGGCCCCTCCCTAAACTGCAAACCCCAGGATTCCATAGAATGTTGAAAGTGGAATAATGGCACTATAACAGACTAGCGCGGAAATGGCTCTAGTGAAGAATTCCATCCTTACCTCATCTACAATATCTTTGGATCCCAAAGTAGGATCTAACAGGCACTGAAGTGCAGTATACACTATATTAGAAATGAATACCTAAATGCATATACAATTACCCCTTTGCTGGTTTTGAGGAATGGCTATCAGTCATATGAGCACCATGAGCTCTCTTCTGAAGGAGGTCAAGCTGATTCCACACAATCCGTACTAAGTTGCAGCAGGCAAAGATGACTATGGTCCTTTCTGCACTAGACTTGTTATAGTGCAATTATTCCACTTTGAACAACTGTAACATGCAGGAAACAGAAACACCACCCATCAGTACCGAGTGCAAAAGGCGCACCCAAGCCTCGCACTCAAAGCCTGCCCAGGCTGACATCTCTTTGTGTTCAGGTCTGAACAGCCAGGCAGATCCCTAAATCAAGCCAGGTCCAGGACAAACGGGTCTGCCTCAGTTCTCCCTCTCTGAGAACACAGTCCCTTCCTCACTCTTGTCCCCCCCCCTTGTCTTCTTCCTTTCAGGACTCTCTCCCTTTACTGCCTTCCCTAAATCTGCCCTTCTCCCAGAGATCAGCAGTGATTTATATTTATATTTTCCAAGACTGTGGCACTGTTGGCACTAAGGTCAAGATGATATTATTGGTAGTGTGTATATGCCAGGATTCAGAATGAGACTCTGTGATACTGTTTTAAGGAACACAGAATTTCAGAAATTTATTGTAACACTGTTGCTTTAAATGTGTTTTATATCTAAATGTTTATAAACAGTACATCATTCTTTTCTCTCTCTCTCTCTTTCAATTCATTCACTGTCTCCCGTACACCCAATTTCTCAGTTCTCTCTCCCACAGAGCTCTTCAAATCTCCAACCTCTCCCAAACACACCACAAATCACACTCCCTTCAAACACCCACCAGACAGTTAAAATCCGTTATTTTCCTCTTCCCACCAGCCCCTCCCCTGGGCTATCCAAGGTTCCATTTCACCAGCCAATCAGCTTAAACACTCTCAGTTGCCAAGGAGGCTCCGTTGTCAAGACCCCCTCCCATCAGGTTTGTCACATCCATCCTATGGAAACCTGGGGTTTACATTTTAGGGAGGGGCATTTACAATCCTCAGCCAAAAAGCTCTTTGGCCTCAGTAAACTACAAGCCCCAGAATTCCACAGGAAGTTGAAAGTGGAATAATAACACTACAACAGTGTAGTGCAAAAGGGATCTATGATATTTCACTTGGCCTTTGACACTTAAAATTAGGGGAGCCTGCAGTGGCTGTTTTAAAAACTGTTTGATTTTAGAGGTATTTTTAAGGAGGACTTCTAGACTGTTTCAACTTTTTAAGTTGCTTATTTAACGTCTTCATATGTTTTTTTATCCACTGTTCTTCAGAGGACCTGGAGTATTATGAGACAAATAACAATGCCAGAGATAAATAAACATAAATCTTTAAAAAACCTTCGATTATTTTTTATTTATTTAATTTATACCCCAACCTTCTATCCAAAAAACCAAAGTGTTTGAGATATATAAATGGCCAGTATTTGAACAAAATGGCCTTCTTCTACTAAATAGGAGAGAAAGGAAGATGTGGGAAAGCTGAGTTGTCTCCCAGATGATCCTAAAAATATGAAATCCAAAGACTGGACTTGTGGGAGCTTTATTTTGTGTGCTAAAGTAAGATGGAAAATAATTTAATGGGATGCACTGGAAGCTGTAAGTTACATGAAATCAGCCATATTAAAAACAAACAAGCAAAAACCCAGGAACCCAGATATCTATAAATGGAGCTCTAACTCTCTCTATTTAAATTATTCAGCAGCAAATCTAACATAGCAGCATTAGAGGTAAATTTTTATTACATTTTGACATTTACTGCTCTGAATTTTCTATGCAATAGCAAACTTTGACAGTGGGCTTTGCATAGTACAAAGGAACAGCATCCCTTTCCTGTATCTATTATAATTATTATTATTATTATTATTATTAGGAACTGTTTAATATCTTAATTATAAATTAGAGCCACAGATCTAAACTGCAAGGTATGAATCTTTAAAACGGTACAAATAATTGAAAATGCTGGAGGCTGCTTAGGACTTCAGCTTCCTTTAAAAGTGTAAAGTTCTCATTTTATTTTTGAAAAGCCATATTCTTAAACACAAAGAGATACCTACCCTCACACCTACACTGGGTAAGGACTATGATGATTCCTCATGGGTACTTAAAAACAACAGCAACCACTTACTGACAACTTTCAGTGAAGTTCGCAGGGCCCACATATATTTATTTTCATTACATAGAAATTTTCCAGCCTCAGGAACCCTCCCTTGCTCATTTACCTGGTTTTCCCAATTTAGGTTAATAATAGTGAACCCAATCCATCCTCTCCCAAGCTTTGTGTTTGCTTAGGGCAATTATATGTGATTTCCTACTCAGTAATAATTCTGTATTACTTAGTATTCACATTTTCTATTCTCTTGGGAAAATACAGGCTTAATATGGCAATACCAGTATGGTGCCTGAAATGGAATTTTGTTCATAAGATCCACTAGAGTACATTAATGTATGCAGTAAGGTAGGTTGAGTGAATCTCAGGAAGGAAAAAAAAAAAGTGGCAAAGTTTGCTAATTTATCCTTCTATGAGCACACTAAAATAGCCCCTTCTGCTTTGCTTCTACTCCTAATTAAGTCTCATTAAATTCAGTGAGACTGAGTCCCAAGTCACTGGGTACAAGATTACTGTCTAAGGCTTCAAAGTAAACACGTATTTGATTGCACTGCATACCTACTTGCCGACATAAGCATTATGACTTGCCAATGTAAGCTTTATAACTGTTACAGGTACTTAGAAGCACGGACAAAAGTAAACCCCCCAATGCAATGCAATGCAATGCCATGCAATACAGTGCAATGCAGTGCAATAATGTAGGATAAAACTGCGGTGGCTGGAAATGCCAGTGTAGAGTAGCCTAACAAAAACAAACCTCCTCCTACCCATGATCCCAATAAATAAGCAACTGGCTATCCAAGGCAAGGCTGAAGTTAGGAGAGGATAATTGCTGAGAGCTTATTCAAGTTGTTTTATTTCTCATATGATTGTCACATATGCCCAGTGGATGGGCTGGTCTAGATACAGGGACAATTCACACTACTGAATTATAGCGCTATTATTCCATTTCCATGGTTCCATCCTGCAGAATCCTCTAATTGACAGTTTAGGGAAGGGCATTTAGAATTCTCAGTCAGGGAATTCACCAAACTACAAACCCCAGGATTCCATAGGATATAACCTTGGAAGTTAATATGAAATCATAATGCTGTAATTGTGGAATATGAATGGGCCCACTAAAGTGTTTCCTTAAACTGGTTTTGATTGATTGTGAGTATCACTATTAAAACTTCTCATGAAGCAGATTGATGCATTTGGAAGAATGTTACATTTTGAAGTATTTTCACTACAATATTAAAAATTCGTACAGTGGAAGCAGGTTTCTGTCATCTTTTTTTTCTTCTCTCACAGAGGCATTAAAATGTTCATGCAAAGCAAATGAATAAATGTGGAAGAGGAAAGGGAAGGAAAGATTCTGTGGGAGATGAGCTTTTTTTAAGGGTAAATCTGATGCTATACCACTGCCTACATGGCAAACCCACACAGAAGAGTTTATTACAAAAAAACAGACTGTATAATACAATTATACAGACTGTATAATATAATTAAAGGAAATGGTTTGATATGTGACCCAATGTCTACTGGAGTTAGAAATCTTTTCATTAAGTCTTTCTTCTGCAATTGTGATTTAATGACATTAGAGTATACTTGGTTCCAATCAGTGGCTTCCTTCTACAAATAGACTTCCCCTTTTGCAGTTTTTGTACTTCCCTCATTGCTTGGGTGGGCTGCTTAGGTATATCTATTTTTGGGGGGAGGGAGGCTTGCAGGAGCTACAGAAGGGAGAGTTAATAAGGAAAAATAACCTATTTTATTATAACAGAAGATAAGAGTGGTTATTCTGTTGGACAGCATAGTTATACCAGCATTGGTGTGACAGTGGTGAAGTGGCAGGCTTAAAATGGCCACAAACACATGAACAAGTGGAGGGGAATGAAGAACAGAATTTATATCTCCCGGGAGAAAAAGTTTTTCTGTGTGCTCCCCAGCTGCACAGGAACAGATGGCAAGGATAGCTTTTCCCACTATTTCCCAGCTGCTCCTATATACCACTCCAAAAAGGGTCTCATGCCAGCATAGCTGATTGTTATGCCTGCATAAAGCACATACAGGTTTTGGCCAAGAGAATATTAATTTTGTTCAATGGCTCAATTAATTTTAGTTTAAAATATATACAGTCAACCCTCCACATTTGTGGGTTTCACGTTTGCAGATTTGATTATTCACAGATTATTTGCTGTCACCTCTGCTGCCTCCCTATGTCATTTTTAATAGGGACTGCAAGCCTTGTGAGACTGAGAAGCTGCGAAGAAGGCTTGTAAGTCTCTCTTAAAAATGATGTGGGGCAGCAGTGGAGATGGCAGTAAAGCCCCACCAGCCACCAACTTCTGCCTTGTGAAGGAACTCTGACGCCTCAAAGGAATCCACAGTGCATTAAATATGGTGTGTCTCTCTGTGTTAAATATGGTTTAGGAGAACTTAGAGTTATTCAGGGTTTTTCTACTTTCATGGAGGTCTTGTGCCCCAAACCCTAGTGAATGTGGAGCGACCACTGAAGTTTCAAGGCTCTCTTTTCAGAAGTCATGTTTTCTGAAAATTATTGTTTAAAATGAAACCTTTTTACAGTGACAACATCTAGCAGGGTTTGCAGTTCCAAGATGCAGATTTATGCTTCCGAGGAGCTTGGCCATCAGGAGAAAATACATTCCACAGAAAACAGCATGACAGCAAAATTCTATTTACAGGCAAATCAAATGAAGAGGAAAAAGTAAAATACAAAGGGGGGAAAAAAAGTTCTATCCCTTAGGCAATCTTCAGTTGCTTGCAGTACAAACACTTGTAGAGAGATTAGGGCCATTTCCGCATGAGACTGTTATAGCACTATTATTCCACTTTCAACATCCTATGGAATCCTGGGGTTTGCAGATTAAGGAGGGACCATTGGGCCCCTCTGTAAACTGCAAACCCAGTCCACAGGATGTTGAAAGTGGAATAATAGTGCTATAACAGTCTCCTGTGGAAATGGCCTAGGTGGTCGTGGTGGTGATGAGTGTTACATAAGGTGGGTTGATAATAGAATTAAAATGATACTGAATCCAGGTGGGAAAGAATGACAAAACTAGTTTTAGAAGACAGAGTGTATGCTCCCCCCTGACCATGCATTTCATCCTTGCTTTTCCTTTGAAATGTCATATGGCAAAGCTGTTTTTGAAACTGTAGGAAACTTTGCAGTCATTTTTGATATTTGTTGGCGTGATCTATTTAACGGCGTGGGAATCAAATTCAAGTGGGTTGTAAAAATTTCCTGCCTAAGCTATAATATATCACCCACTAATAAAGATGTAAACATCAAACAATTAGTTGGTAGTGTTAAATAGCCAGTTGTATTCCTTCAGCAGCCACTGAAGCTAATAAGGACAGCTGAGTACTTCCCATTTAGAAGGCAGAACAAACTGAGGGTCCTCACCTAGAAGGTGTTTTCTCTATATGCCATTTAATCTGTACACCAGAACCTGAAGGATTCTATGCTGACTATCATTGAATTAGACTGCTGGTCTATCTTGCTCAGTATTGTCTGATTTCAAGTTATTCTCTGAAGTTTCAGACAGGAGTCCTTCCTATCTGGCAATGTCAGGAACTGAAGTTAGAATTTCTGCATAAAAGGCTGCGCTCTACTATTGAGCTGTAACCCTTCTTCTGTTGAAACCTTACATGGCAGCCAATTTATCAGTAGTCTGGGGACAAACTCAAAACCTCCTCATGACTTAGGTGAGTGTGTCTGTATTTGTTTACACTAGTATTATTGACTTGAATTTGGTTGTTAGTCCTAGGTAAAGCAGACCTAGTGAATCAATGGCATTTGCTTATGTGTTGACTTAGTATTCAAGAATTCTCTCAATGAGTCTATTCTATATCAGAGTAATCAACAAGATTCCAGCCAATATGTAAATATGTTTAAGTAGCGATGGGAAGTTAGCTTTTAGCTACATGCAGAGGGGTTTTTTTTTTAATGCCCTATCTTCTAGCCAGCATTTCCTAAAATGTTCACCAAATGGTAATCAATTTCTGGCTTGAATCCTACTGTTAGTCCTAACAATAGACTCAAGAATAGCTCTACTGAACCAAAGAGATTATGTGCTGATGTATCAGCCAACAACTGAGTCAATGGGTCCAATCTAGTCAAGACTAACTGTGAGGACTCAGTCCAGGGATTAATTTTCTTCTTCATCCTGTCACAAGCACACATGACAAATATCCATGATTTAAAATATGATGCATACATTGAACTGGACTTTCAGCTGACTCTCATGTTGTTTTATTGTTGATGTTGTTCTTTCTTGCCTTTTTCTAACAGATAGATTTTAAATTGATTTTAATTTTACAGAAAATTTAAATCTATGGTTAGCTCAATTACTGTTTAACAATAATTCTTGGCAGTTTCTTTCTTTCCTTCTTTTTCTTTTTCTCTTTCTTTCTTTCTTTTTTTGAGGGAGTATGGTTTTAAATTGTGAATCCCATATCTGTTTTAATTTTTAATTTTTATGAGACACTCTGAGTTGCAGGTCTGGGGAAAAGGTGGAATATATAAAAAAATACACTATAATAAAATCCCAATATCTTTCACAAGATCTCTGTAAGTTACTATTTTAGTTCTTGTTGGATAACTATGACTTTTCTGATGGATACGTTTCTCTGCATTATAACTTCTATTGCCCACTTTTTAAAAAATTTAGTTTTACAGTTTTGGGATCTATTGAGACAAAACAAAAACCTATTATATAGAATAGCTTTGTGCTGGAGATTATGGTTTTTATTAAGGCAATGCTCTTATTGATTTTACACATTTTTCAAATGACTTTCATCCTGATATTCAATATTAGTGTGCTATTCCAGAAATGTGCTGGTAACCAAAATAACAACAAGAAAATAACAGCAACAACATAGCATGACACCAAGTGGAAGAAGCTGCAGCATCAATGTGGTGGTAGAGATATCTTTAGGGTTTTTTGCAGGGACATGAAGAGAGGCTTCTTCTTGATATCGTCTGTTTATTTTTCTGGAGCTGCTTGAAGACACAGTCATTACCACCTTATCTCATATCTCTCACCATATTTTCCATGTGGACAGAGAGGATATGTATCTTTAATTTGAAAAACAGCTCCGCATAGAGATGTGTAAGTGGGTGTTATTAGAGAGATGTGCAAGATTAGAAGCCTTGCCTTCTGAAGGTTTCCATTTCCATGGGGCTCTGCAATCATGTCCAGCTGCAAACTTTCTCCATCAACATTGGGAGGCAAGAATGGAGGAGGTGGGAGAAATGGAGCGAATATCCCTGGATTCCTCTATATGTTCACAACGATGAGTACCTGAAAAGGACTGGTGCTGTGGGTTTCTATTGATGCTGGCAATGAGATCATAGTATTAGTTCAGGAGTGGAGAAATTGATTATTTAACGGGGTCAAAGAGAAAAGGGGAAATTATGTAAGGGGGTCAAACAAAAAAAAAATAAGAGAGTTCAAGATTTTGCAAGCATTCTCCTCCCATGCTCAGAATGGTTTTTATAATTCTATCTACAGTATGGCATGCTTAACTTCAGGCCAATACATTTCTTCTGATACTCTGAATGACCTTTAAAAATCATATTATGTGGTCACTGCTCCCATTAACTTGGGCCCATCTTGTGAAAATGTTCAGTGTATTCTTTGTTAGTATCTTCACCTCAGTCCTGACCCTTAAAATTTCAGCTATTCTGTAAGGTATTCTTTTTCAAGCATAGGTATTTGGAACAGCAAGAAATAAAATGGGAATATGTGTCATACGCAATTGTTAAAGGTCCAGACTTATAGACAACGGAAGGAGAAATGGGAAGAGAACAGTGTAGTTCTACAACTCATTTCTTAAAAAAAAAATACAGAGAATGTCCTGGTTTGATTCTGCTCCATTTGCTTCACCTGTTTCATTCTGTATAAACAACCTCATTACAGACACAAGTATACAATTGTATACCAACCAGAGATGATAGTGTTATGGTGAGCATGGCAACACACTTTTCATCACTTTTTGGATCCTGGAATCACAAATAGGCACCACAGCAACTTGATGATTAATAATAATGATAATGATGATAATAATAATAATAATAATAAATCTAGATTTTTTTTATTTTTAGGCACATGCTCAACTTTTGTGTACCTTCACTTTATATTAAACACAACCAGGGGGATGTTTACAAAAAATTTACAAAAACAATTAACAAAGAGGTTTCCTGAACTGGTCTTCCTGCCTATCATCCTAGGGACACACAATAACCTGAAGCTGTTTTTATACCACACATGATAGCACATCAATTTGCTGATAACCTGAAATTAATATCTATGGAAATAAGCCAGGCAATTTTGCTATCCAGAGTAAAGCACACAGTGCTATAATATACTAGTGCATTACTGCTTAGACTTAGCCCTTCATGCTTGGGTTTAGAAGCTGAAGGCTATTTCTAAATAGAAAATATTACAGGAGTATATATTGTACTACTGTGCGTGCTGTTTTAGTAAGATACAAGTTATAAAGATACAAGCATTATATTGGGAGCTGGTTTGAAGGTTATGATGAAGCTATATAAGAAGATGCCAAGATGTTCTTTTTCACCTTCTGTTTACTCTAGTTGATGAATGTATGGCAAAAAAAAAAAAAAAAAAAAGGTCTTGCTTGGTACTACTTCTCGAGAGCTTTGCACTGTATTTTATTACATTTCTTCCCTTTTCTGTTTGCTTGAACCACAGTGTCATTCTATTAATATATATCTGCTTGTTGTGACTTTCCTAGCCTTATACACTGAGACAGAAATCCATGAGAAGTTTCTTGTGAGTTCTGGTCAGGCAGTTGTGAAGCATAAAGTGACACAAAGGATGAAACATCAAAATGCATAGGGGGCATTATCCTATTGCTTCAAAGGGTTAGCATCTACAATATCAAGGTTCCAAAAAATTTACCACCTCCTCCTCCTCCTCCTGGCTCCTTCCCCTACACAAAGCTTGAAAATCTGTTCTACCCCATTAGTGTTAGAGGGACCAACAAAGAAACTGAGGGAAGGCATCATTTGTCCTGGCTGGTTCAGTCCTGTAGGGGAGAGGAAATGCTGGCTTCTCCAACACAAATTATTCCTTCACTGCTTCTACAGGATCATGCTACCATGTTTTAATGATTAACTTATATCAAGTTATACCTCTTATGAAACATAATATCTAGTGGCCAAGGTTGCCTTTGTCTGCCACTCATTACTCCTATTGCCATAATCAGCCTCCCTGTTTTCATAATAACTGCCCCGTGCAGCAGCCTTCCAATGCCCAACTAACAATGACATTCTCTGTAACTCCTCCTACGTAAATCACTTCTGCTTTCCTTTCAGATGAACAGATTCTTTCCATTTCATATGCTCTGTTAATTGCCCTATGATGAATATTGTGAAAGGCAAGATACTCGATATTTGCATACATGCCTGCATGCTTACATGTGTATAATATCCAACCATTTTCCCAACATGGGAATCAAAGTCACTCACAAGATGATGCTGATGAATGGTGCTGATGCTAATGTTAATGATACCGGTTATAATAATAAAAACAATCATAAAAATAACATTGGCAGTTCTTAGCTGCAATACCACCAGTATCTTATACATTAGTATTTCTTAAACTGTGGTCCACCAGATATTTTGGACTTCAACTTCCAGAAAATCTACCTGTCTTGGCTAATTATCAGAAATGCTGGGAGATGATGGCCTTTCTGCACTACACTGTTATAGTGCTATTATTTGACTTTCAACATCCTATGGCATTCTAGGGTTCGTAGTTTAGAGAGGGGCATTTAGGATTCTCAGCCAGAGAGCTCTTTGGCCTCAGGAAACTACAAACCCCAGAATTCCACAGGACGTTGAAAGTGGGATAACAGCACTATAACAGTGTAGTGAGGAAAGGTCTTAAGTCTCAAACATCTGAAGGACCAAAGTTTGAGAACCACAGTTATATATGTTTAAATCCCCCTATTGGTGAATTTTGACATTTTGTCTGATGTAGAATGTTCAAGGTTTCTGAGTTGTGTGTGGATGTGCATACGTACTTGCTTGTGCATTCAGTTCCATATTTATTGTTTTGGTTCACTGGTGCAATGGTCTCATTTAATACAAGGGCTATGTAGAGGAATCAATGTATTCTACTGCATACAGAGATTTATGCAACACAACCCCAGTTGTGTTGGTCTTTATTTTATTTGAAGGTTTCATTATTGTTTTTTTATTGTACTTCCACAATTTATTCTTTGTCAATTTATGATTTTTTTTTTGGTTGCTGTGGTTGCCAAAAATCAGTTCATATGTCACCAAAATGAAATAAACATCTTGTATGCTGTATAACAGGGCTTTGGAAGTTTCCAGCCGTCAATCATTCCTCATAGCAAATTATTTTTTCCCCCTTTCAGAACCCCAGGGGAGTGGTTGGCAATCAAAGAGCTGACATTATCATGACTCAGCTAATAATCATCTGAATCTATTCCATTTGTATAACATGTGATTTCAAAATATCTACTGCTCGTCTTGTATCAAACAGCATGGGACAAATTAGACCATTTCCTTTGCTGCAGGTCATTGCCCACTTGTCTCCATATGTACACTCCAGTAAAGGCTTTCCACAGTTTAAAATGACAATTTCATTTCCATTTTGATTGTAGCTATTGCTAGGTGGTAGAAAATTGTATTTTCATGACTGAAATACATATTCATTCCAATTGCATCTTGCAGGTTTCTCATGCATAGTCAAGATAGCCTCAATTATCTGAAATTCCTGGTTAGCCACATTAATTGATATATAGGATTAAGCTACACAGGAGATATGTAGTGAGGCTTCTATCAACACCACTAATGCATATTCATGAGCTATGAACAGTTGATTGGATTATGTCGTATTAACTATCAAATGGTAGTGTGTACATCTTAGTGGTCCATGGTAACCCATGACAGGAGGAAAGCCAGACTCATCTTCAACCTGCACTTCTTAAGGAGAGGAAATGCAAAAGACAATGGAAATAAACCTTTATTTAAAAACACAATTCCTGTGTACAGTATTATAGTTCTTCCTATAGTATTCCTATAGTATTATGTAGAACAGGGCTGGGTATAGTGTGCCCACAGGCCACATGTGGCCTCTTGACTCCACTTTTCTGGCCCTGAAGCCCCTGATTAGACCCTCTAAGTCCCCCCCTCCGTTTTTAAAAAAATGAAATCACAATGATTTTCAGGCAATATATGCTGTACATTTGAAAACATACAAAATACTTTGACATTCACAAACATCCCAAAGGAAATACCCCAATACCTCTATTTTCCTCTGCAGCCCTCTCAAAATGGTAAAAGGAAATGATGCAGCATCACTTCCTGTTGCCATTTTGAGAGGGACTAGAAAGGAACATGGAAGTATTGGGCTTCCTGCGTAAATGTGTGTAGGTCAAAGGAGAGGGTTTGGAGGAAATTGTCCCTTAGCACCATGCAGTAGCCCAACTGTAATGTAAACCCTTACAAGTTTCTATTAAACTGCTCATTACCATAACAGGAAGGAAAAAAAAAATAGTATACAGCCACTGTAGTTTTTCCTATCTCATCTACTGATATCACCAATGATTAAATATCTAATTAGGAAAACTCAGTGGTGGTTAATTTTATCCATTTGTTTATGATATTTCTGTACTTCTGTTCGACATGAAGTTTCTTCTGTGCAGTTTACAAAGTGAAACATTAAAACAATAACATACTAAAATGGAGCTAACTAAAACAACAAAGCACATTTAAAACAGCCACAATAATGAAAATCACCATATTAAAAATGGGTCTGTCATATACTGCGCAACAAACCAGCCACCAACATATGCCTCATACCATGACAACTCAATTCTTTTTGTACATCTAGCCAGAACCATGGCACTTTGGCACAGTATAATTTCACTTTTCTCTCCCCCCTCCATGAAAGTGTTCCACTTTACTCTTTCTTTAGCATAACCTAAAAATATTTTCTTTTCCATTAGCCAGAGGGTCTTCCATGGATTTGAGAAAAGATAATACATGGCAAAGCATCAAAGGCAAAACAGAGAATTATCGAATGAAACAACAATTTATTAAGAAAAACAGGGCATTTATGCAGATGTATAAAAAGAAAAAAAATTCTCTACGTCATGGAGACTTAAAAATTAACCTATACCTACCTGCAACTCTGTATCTAGTTACCTCTACATATAAATTATATAATTACATGGGAAATATTATTTTAAAAGAACCACAAATGTTAAAGGCTGCAACTCTATAGAAAAATAACTTGAGCTTTATAAAGCATCTTTAGGCAGGATTTCAGATGTGTGCAATGATTACATTTAGCAAAACTGTGACTCATTGTACATACTTATCAAAACAAGTTTCTCAGGGCAACCTACATTCTCATGACAAAAAGGTGGGTGTTCTGTCATATCCCATTTGGTGCAGAAACCTTTGCAACCACTGTAGGACTTTTTTTTTCCAATTGATAATAATCTAGTTCTGGAACATTCTAAACACAATACATAAGCAGGAAGAATGGTGGATGCAGTTGAAAATGGGTTAAAGAAAATGGATTACTAATGCAATTGACATAGATGTGAAGCCTTGACAGAACAGAGAAACTAATATGTGAACTAATTATTTTAAGCCTGAAGAGAAAAAAAAATCTTGCTTGGTCTGGGATGTGTAGTTCTGAATCCCATTTGTTAGTTCCCAGTTCCATTATAACAACGGAATTTACCTATGTGTTGATTGAGATTACAACAACTGATCAATGGGTATTCTCTAGTTGAGGGCTTAGACTGTAGGATTCAGCTCATAGTCTCTTGATTTCACACAACTGGGCTTTGATGAGATATATAGAACTGAAATACATTTCTGCATCTCCAAACAGAGCCAGCGTGGCATAGTAGTTTGATTGATTGACTATGACTTTGAACACCAACGTTTGAATCCCCACTTGGCCATGGAAACCCACTGGGTGACAATGAGCAAGTCATACTCTCTCAGCCTCATAGGAAGGCAAGGCAACCACCATTCTAACAAATTCTGCCAAGAAAACTCTATGGTAGGTTTGCCTTAGGATCATCATATGTCAGAAATGACTTGGAAGGCACACAACAACAACAACAAATATCTGAAGAAATCAATTGGTGCTGCTGCTGCTGTTATTGTTGTTGGGTGACAGCAAGCCAACATTGGCTTATGACAACCCTATCATAGGAGTTCCTCTGAAAGATTTACTCAAAGGAGGGTTACCATTGCCTCCTTCTGAATACAGCCTAGAGTACCTGTTATTTTCTGACAGCCTCTCTTCCAAGTACTAATCAAGCCTGACTCTGCTTATTTTCCTAGATCAGAAAGCATGCAATGCCTTCAGTGTATTTAGGTATGTATGAAAAATCATGCATACATTCTGATGGGATATGTGCAGTGTAACCTTTAACTTACACCAACTGACCATGGTAAAGGGTAACTGTCAGGATCAGACTCATACACAAGACCAATAAACGTGCATAACAGATTTATTGAGAAGATGCAGAGCAGTGAACATAGACATCAAAAGACGGAAGTGGCAAATGTTCCCAAAGTCTCTAAGGTTAAACAGTTCAGTTTCACATGAGAGATAAGCGAGTGCATATTTTCTCTACTGCAGGTCAGGATGACCACCAGGTCACCATAGCTACTATCTTTCTCCTCTAGCGAATGTTTTGGGAACTACTACTGAGGAATGCACACCTGCCACATCCTTTCTACAAAGCTATCAGGAAAACAACTAACATTTATACATGCTCAATCTACACACTAAACCATAATCTCCTCCTATGGAGGGCAATCCCGACAGTAACTCACACTTCATTTGTGTGTGTATGTGTGTTCAGTTCTCCTGCCCTTCCCTTTGTGTGCATAAACCTGCCACCTCAATTGTAATCTACTGAGATAACTTCATGTACAGAAGTTTCATGTGCATTGTGGGGCACGCAGAGGGCTTCAGAATGAAGCACATAAGATAATAATCCTATAGATATTTGCGTAGATATAAAAAGCTATTGTGGGGGCTGTTTCATTTTGGTTTTAGTACCACTTTTTTTAAAAGTCTCATGAGAGGGAATACTCACCACACCCCTTAAGTATCTAATATATTCCATAGATCTAAAGTGTGAACTGTAAATGTTCTGTTTTTAACATGCATCCTGTTACTAGTTGTTCCCTCGGGTAATGTGCTAAACCATTAATAATAATGAAAATGTTAATAATTAATTATTGTTAACAGCCCTCGAGTATTTGTAGACTATTATGACCTACTTTGTTGTCACATAGCCAAGCATTAATATCTTCTTAAATAATTTCCTGTCTTCTTCTGATCATATCGAGATTGCTTTTTTCTTTTCTTTTTCTTTCTTCCCCCCCCCCTTTTTTTTTTAACTTGCAGCTCTCTGGCAGTTACAGAAATAATTTCATGCTCTCTTTTCACAAATAATGAACCCAAGTTGATATCTCACCTCTGGAGCTTGGAAATATTCCCTTTGGGACTGCAAGTTCCTAGAATGGAGGTTGTAGTCAGAAAAGTAACTTTCCAAGCTTCTTATCCCCCCATGAATCAGTATTTACCATTGCACATGCATTAGCTTATTTGAACAGCTACTAATTTTATTTCATATTTCTAACACACAATGGTTCTTCTTTCTATAAAATTCTGGGTCAAAATTCAACATGGCTATACAAATGCTTGGACCTAAAAGCACAGAGGATTCCACCACAGGTTATTCAAACCTTGCAACTACTTCTTTTCCTTCTCCTTCTCCTTCCTGACCACCATGTAAAGAGAAGTGTGAGGCCACATATGTACAATAGTTCTATTTTCTTCCTCTCCAATGATGACTAATGGGGATGCTTTGCGTGAACTCAAAGCAGAGGTATTTGGGGCAGGTTTTTATGAAATTTTTAGAAGAGGATGGATTTCCATTAGTAACTCTATTGGCACAGGTGTCTTCTTTATGCTACCTGCAGCGGGTTTTTTTTTAATCCTCCCTGTTACTGCAGTTACATTTAGCAGTGCTGTTCATCTCTTCTTCTCTCCACCTCCATATGTTCCCAGGTGTCCTGCTATAACTGCAAGTGCAATGAACTTCAGTTAGCCAGAATCTGTGGGCAGTAGTTGGAGAGAAGCCAAGTTTCATTATCAAGAAGTGTTGTCAGGAGCAAGAAAAAGGAAAGATGTTATGTGGGCTAAGGTCAGAAGTCATAGAGCAATGCCAGAATTTCTAGTGTTTTCTGTACCCACAATATGATGAAATCCAGGAATCATGAATCAGTTGATCTATTCAGAATCAGTGAATCAGTCCAACCATATCAAACATGTCAGGTGTTCTGTTGCTGCCAATAAATAGCTGGCATTCTCATCTGACATATATTGGTAGTGACATCAAGCCAGTACCCAGTTCCTCAGCTGTATTTAATTATAACATTTTTCAGATTTGCTCTTTCCAAGACCATGATTGCAGCATCATGCTCCATCTCAGGGGAAAAACTGGCCCATATGCCTGAATTTTGAGTGGGTAGGAGCAAGGAGGCTATGGAAAAAAACAGCAAACCAAAACTGGGAAACAAAGGCCACAACTTTATTGGCTACAGCAAACAAGTGGGTTGGCCAAAACATGGGTCTGGATCCCGGCATCGACCAACCCATTGCTGACCGATGTACCCAAGCTTCCGACCTCATGCCAGAATCCCAAAGGACTAGCTGGGGGATCCCACCATCTGGAAACCCCCAGTCACCAGGAGGTACAAGCAAGGCATGTCCCCCTGAGCCGGACATGCTCACCACCACTTTGCACCCCCTTCCACACCACAAGGGGCCAATGAACTGTTGCCCAAAAGCCATTGGCCCCAACCAACTTGGATCCAAGACCCACGTGACCACCAACAAGGCAAGCCTGCCCTCATGCCCACCTACCACCAACCCCCATAACTGCAGCCAATAAAGATCTCCCACATGTGCCAAGCAGCAATAAGGGGCCAAAAATGCTCCCTGCCAGCCCCCATGGATTGAATGCACATCAGCTAAGGCATGGTCAAGCTCACAGTTTTAGTTAAGGCCTGATGTAATCCACAAATTCTCTGGATCGCCATCTCCCCACTCTCTTTATGTCCTCATCACACAAACGCCATTCTGAAGCCATAGTAGCAGCCCCAATCCTAAAAGAGTAACTTCCAACCTGTGAGGGGGTAGCCCGAGGCAGGCCAGGGCCTCTCGAAAGATGGCCACAAACTGGAACCTAGGCAAAGTGATGTGATCCTGGTGGATGAACAGGGGGCCTGGCCCCCTTGGTCTCTTCTTCAGGTACCTTCTCAAGGCCTCGACTGGGCAAGGGCCACTCCCGTGCAAAGCATGAAGCCACACCATGGTCCCCCACCCCTGCTGGTCATTCTTCGAGTATCTAACCCACAAGGTGAGAGAAGATCCATGGAAGACAGTATCTCCGACCAAGGACACCCTGTTGGATGTGTCCTTCTTTGAGCGGCACACCAGATCACCCACCCTGAAAGCCCCAAAGAATGCAATAGTGAAAGCAGCCCTGAACAAGGCTACTTCAAAATGGGAGCAGCAAACTTCAGGCAGCCGCTGTGGAAGGGCCCTCAGTTTTTTCTTGTGCCAAAGGAACCCCAAGCTCATCTGCTAATTCTTGAAATTCCCACAACAATTTTGCACAGTCCTCAGACCCGACCCTCCCCACAAAGAGGAAGTCATCCAGGTAATGGGTAACCAGGTATTTGAAGAAACCCCTGCCCGGTGTTTGACTGCCCATTCCAAGAGGTTGCTGAAGGTTTCAAAGGCTGCACAACTGACAGTGCATCCCATTGGCATGGCATTGTCATAATACCAATACCATCAAATTTGAACCCCAGCAAGCAGTAATCATCTGGATGAACAGGAAGTAGTCTGAAGGCAGACTGAATATTGCACTTGGCCAGAAGCACCCCCTGGGCAACATGATTGTACCAGGCAGACAGGCTAGTCAAAAAAGGTATAATGAACACAGCAAAGATCGTGGGGAATGGAATCATTGACAGATGAACCCCTCGGGAAGGACAAGTTATGGATAAGCCTGAATTTCCCAGGGGTCTTCTTGAGGACCACACTAAGAGGAGACACCCTAAGATAGGGTATAGGTGGAGAAGAAAAGGGTCCTGCCACCCTGTCTGCCTGAACCCCATTGGCAATTTTTTTGGCAACCACCTGTGGAAGATCCCAGGCAGATTTCAGGTTGCCCGCCTCAAAGGCCACCTGAAGCCCCACAGCTGGAATGTGGAAGCCTACCATAAACCCAAGTTCAATGAAGTGGGCCACCTTCTGGTCTGGGCAATGAGCCAAGAGAGGGTGAAGCGCAGGCAGGGAGACAGGGGAATGAGAGGGAGTGAATCTAATGCTGGGCAATCCCAGCTCCACTGGAGGGGGAGGCAGGGAGGGAACCATCCTTTCAGCTGGGTTGGGCACCACCAACGCAGCTGGGGCAGGAGAACTGGGTTTCCCCAGAGCGAGGGCAAGACACCCTGGCGGGGGGGGGAGATCCCAGGCAGCCCTCACAGCTGCATTCAAACTTGCACTAAGCCTGTTGGGACTTACCCTGGTTGAACGCCGAGAAAAACAAATGCCTCATATCTTTCTTCCTTGGCCCACGAAAAAGCTTATTGCTCTCCATCCTACTCTTGATGTTGGGACCAACAAGCACAAACCAGAGCTTGTCATTTATCAGGTCCCAATGAGCAGAATTGCTCTGTGAGGCTCGCTTGAGGAAGGCACAGTCATATTCGATGGTGGCCGTCTCCCTCGCAAGCCTTGAGCACATTTCCCAGATGATGAAATAGATGCCAGCCTCTGTCAGGGTAGGCAGCCATAATCACACCCATAAAAACATTATACTCTACCAGCCAGTTGCTGAATGAGCATTCGACCAACTTGGCTTTCTCCTCCTTTTTCCACTCTTTTCTGGATCTGGGGGGCCTTTTTTCTTCCTTCTCCTGCTTCAATCTTGAACTGACCTGCTGAACAGAAAAGAGGCTTGGCTGTTTTTCAAGCATATGTTGAATCTCTTCCACTTGCTGAAAAGATAAGCCTGTTTTTCCTCCTTCAGAAGAAGAAGGGCTTTCAAGAGGAGCATGACGCCAAGATGGTTGACCAGGGGACATAAAAAAAAATAGACAGTGGAAATTTTTCCAGGTTCCTGACAAATCTTGTGTTTGTCCTCCATGCTTCTAAGGTCAAATTTATTATCATCTTCTCCTGTGAATGAAAGTTCTAGTGGCATGTCAGTGTATGTCCATGTTGGGTATGTGTGAATTCACTCCAGTTTCTAGTCCTAACTTTAAAAAGATCTATCTAAGGTAAAGAACCCATTTTGGGATCAGTGTTCAACACACTGAAGAGCTCATTTCCAAGCTACATTTCATAAAGGCATTGAGAAGGAGCAAATTCCTATGATGCATTTTGAAATGTAGCTAAAATAATCCATTCTGTAGCAGCTGCTGTTAAAGTTTGTAGTACATATATCAAAAGTGTGTTGTTTCTAGTTCATGAATTATAGAAAGGAGAAGTCATTTGCTCTTGTTCTCTTCTTTAAATACAGGATCTTCTTTAAAAACAGCTATATTTCTTCAGAGAAAGTATTCCCAGTTGACTTCTACTGCAGGTATAGCAGAATCTTATACCTTACATGTGTGAAATGAATCCCATTTATGTTTAAAGTTGCTGCTTTTATGTTAATACATTAACAGCTAGAAAAGGATTCATTACTGAAATTCTTCTGGTCCAGTAATCCAATTACATACAGTGGTAAAATCAGATAAAGGTTTGTCTAAGTAAAATTTCTAGGAAATTTGTAAGAAATAGTTTCTAAGAAACTATTGGAGAAGCTACAACAATGAACACAAGTCTGAGTTACAGCTAGATCCAAAAGATTTTTTTGGAGGAAGGGGGGCATTTTGCTTTGTTTGATGATCTGATGATCATGATTAAAAATGCTTCTAGCTTACTTCTCAAATTTTATTTCTGAGGCTGCTCATAAAAGCCATTATAAAGGAATAATATGAAAATAAAATAAATCACAATAGGATTGCGCACAAGAGATTTCAAGGGAAGAATATGCGGTTTCAAGGGGTATACTAGGGAAATGGAAAGACCTGTTGAGATTACAGGACTTGCTAGGCTAGATATAGCCTTAAAACATTGTCACTGGGATTGTAATCAGCTTTAAAAATGTGGTTAATTATTCTTTTTAGAAGAAATGTTAACACTTTTTTTTCCTTTTTGTATGTTCACATGCATATGCATACTGATCTACCTGGACAATATATTTTTCAGGTTTTGATTTTGAAGCAATGTCTTTATAATTTTGAGTCTTGTGTTTCCAGATCTTTCTGGACTACAGCTTCTAGAAATCCAAGCCACCATGGCCAATGATCACAGCCAAGTTGCAGCCAAACAACATCTAGAGACCCAAGTCTGGGAGTCACTTGTTTACTGCAAGGGTGTGCAACTGTGACCTCCATATTTTGTGAGACTGCAACTCCCATCAGCTATCTACAGCCAATGAGAACTGCAGTTGAAAAGTATCAAAAGACTACACTTGGATCACCACCAGTTCAATGTGACATGACATGGTTTATGCTTACAACGGGGTGGATCAGACCAATGTGTCAGAGAGACACGAGCTAGCAGCCTAGCTCAGCTACATAGATAAGGAGACATAACTAAGCAATGTCTTCTGGCCGACTTCTACCACCCACTCCTATACCCTCCCCTTGGATCATGCAAAGGAGGTCCATTTAGTTTGAGATCAGGGCACAAGATGGACAATGTTTCCAATTCTCTCCTATCAGCAAGTGAAACTGCAAATGAACCTCCTAAATATGCCAGTGTAGTATATTGGTTTGATAGTTGGACTATAACCTTAGAGACCAGGGTTCAGTTCTCCACTCAGTCATTGAAACCCACTACATGACCTTGGGTACCTCACACACTTTCAGTCCCAGAAAACCCTGTGATAGGTTTGCCTTAGGATCACTATAGGTTGCAAATGACTTGAAGGCACACAACAACAACAACAACAACAACAACAAATATCCAAATGTTAATCAACATTAGCTATGGGTACTAGCATAGCTGGACCAGCAACTTAATTAATTTAAAGCCAAAAGGGGATGGGGAGAAGGAATAAGGACATGGTGAAAAGAAGAAATGTACACACATAGATTAAAAAGAGAAATCTATCACCAACCAAAGTGATGAGAGAGTGCAAAGGAAGCAATCAAATTTCCAGGAAGTTTAAATGCAATGGGACAACTTGACATATAGCATATTGAGGTTGATGTAGCACAGGTAAAGGAGACAGAGACTTGGATTTTAACACTACAGTTGAAGAAGCACAGCAGAGTCTAGACCTTCAGTAATCTGGAGACAGAGCAAGATGATTTCACTCTTGATCATAAAGGAAGCATTCATCTGTTAAGGGGGCACTGAAGTTTTTCCACGTCTTTATTTTGTTCTGAAGGCTTTTGGTGAACAACTTGAAGAGGAAGGATAAGACTTTACATCATTTGAAATCCTGATAAATGAACAATGAACAATAAATGAACAATAAAATGCAGATATGTGGAAAAATAATTGAGGGTAGATGATAGGAAGAAGCTAGCTGCAGGTGGCAGCCCAAGCTACCTTAAAAATTTGTATTTCTTGAAGTATTGTAGTGTACCCACAGCCAGCATTTATTAGGCTACTTGGTGTGAGAGACCAGCATTTTTTTTCTGCCTAATATGCAAGAGACCAGTATCATATTTGTGCCCATTAGCTACAATTCCTTCTTTCTTTCTTGGAAACACTTCAAGGACTAGCATCTGATGGCTCATTATCTGACACCCATCCAGGAACCGCCACTTTGAGTAGCACTACTATTGGCCATTACAACCTTGCTATCCAGTTTGGGAGAAAAAAAGGATATAAATGCTATAAACAAAGAAACAAACAAACAGTGATCACAGCATTTTAGATAATGAAGGCACATTGTAAAATACAGACAAGAAATACCAATAGGTCATCTTGCTTATGAGAGGGTCATTGGACTATCACTTTGGAGAACAGGGTTTGATTCCCTACTCAGCCATGGAAACACAGTGGGTGACCTTATGCACATCACACACCATCAGCCCTTCGAAAACCCCATGATAATTTCACCTTAGGGTCTCCAAAAGTTGAAAATGACTTGAAGGCACACAACAAGAACAACATCTTGCTTATATTACTCCTCATGAATCTATTTGATTCTACTTTCTTGGAAAAAGAATGTTTTCTTTCAAGGGGCCTGAAGCATACTTAAAACAAAGAATCTTACTTCTTAGAGTTTTTAAATCATTGCACAGATTTGATCATTTGACATCTATTTTTAGCCCTTGACTGTGACACCTGTTGGTCAGTATCACAGCAGGGTTAACACATATACTCCATGAAGAAACAAGGACAAGGTGTGGCATTGTAACATAAGTATTACAACAAGGATGCATAAGGACTGATCCCAGCTCCAGTTCCTATTTCTTTTGATCAGCATTTTGAAGGAAAGCACCAAGAACTTGTGCAGAAGATCCTGGCTGCTACCCTGATTTTTTTAAAAAACACTGAAACTCTGAGGCTGTAGCCTACAGGAATAAACCGGAAGGTTGCAGAAATTATGCAGCTGATAATTTATATTGGAGAAGAAAGAAATACAACAGCATTTTTTTGTTAATGAAGTTATTTCCTTTGAATTTATGAGGAATATTATTTAGCAACATGTACATGATTAAATTTTAATATATTTGAAAATATTCAACATTTTAATTTGCATTGTAAAAAAATCTGTGTTTATATCAAACTATTTTTACTTCCAATTGTTATATTCTACTCCTACACTGTGAAGCCTTGTTTATGTATTTAAATAGTTTAAAACCAATTTTGTCACACACACCCCTGCCACTAGAGTGTATGACTCCTGAAGCAAATAAGACTTGAGCTCTCCCTGGAAGCCAAGATGACTAAATTGACACTGTCATACTTTGGCCAGATCATGAGAAGACATGACTTGCTCTAGCAAAGACAATAATGCTTGCTAAGGTTGAATTCAGAAGTTAAAGAGAAAGACCTCATTACAATTAGACAGACTCAATCAAGGGAGCCAGTGCCCTGAATCTGCAAAACCTGAGTAGGATAGTTGATGACTAGGTGTCTTGGAGGGTTGTCATAAGTCAAAATCAACTTAAAATTAACAACAACAAAGAGTACGCCTATTGAAATATAAGAGACTACCCTTAGGGAAGTATCCTTTATTTCAATGGATCTACTATAGCTGGAGAAAATGTATTTAGCACACAGATGAACATGCAATGATGATAAAGAGGAATGTTTTTTTCCTCTCTAATGGCTAATTCCTGTACTGCCAGAGCTACTATTTTTCACAACAGAAGTGGTGTTCTAGTCATTTTTCTTTTTTCCAATGCAGGTTTCTTGCTGATTCAGAATATTTCCCCAACCCCATGTTTAATCATGATATTGCACTCCCAGAAGATTTTTGAAAGGATTTGGAGGTTCTATGGAAAGGACAAAGAATGACTGGGAGATCCAAAGTGCTATGTGCGTCCTTTAGAGTGCAAGATATTCAGACTGATTTACCCTGCAAAACAGAAAAACAGCAAATCTTATTTAACTCAGCAGCTAATTGAAATACTGTTTCCTGTTAAACATTTGGGGATAAGGAGCATCTTCAGCTAAGCTGCATTAAAGAGGGAACCAGACAAATGTCCCAGGGTGAGATATCACAAGAGATGAGATATCACAAGAGAATAGGCCCTGTCTAAAATAATCATCTACTTCATGTCAGAACTTAGGAGCATTTTGAGATGGGATAAAGGTTAAGGTTAAAAAAAAAAATAGACCAGTTCAAATGCTTAGGAAACTATGACATTTGGATTTATCATAGAAATGAAGATGACAATGGTTACTGAGGAAAAAATTATCACTAAGCAAAAGTGCGCATTGTTACTACAGCTCAGCTAAAGAGTGAGTTGTTATCAGATTGAAATGATCCCCTATATAGAATTTCTAAAAGGTTTTTGTCAAATACTAATAGTTAAAAAAAAGTCAAAGATAAAAATCTTGATTGAGATGCTACAATGTGTGTAGGTGGAGGAAAATGAAAGATATGCATGTTTTTTGCTGTGTATTCAGGAATAACAAGCCATGCTGTGAATACTAAATGAAAGAAGAGAATCAATAGAATGAGAAACAAAGAAAGTAATTTCTGAAAGGCTGTATAGTGGTGCTGTTTGTTTTAATCTAACCTTATAACACAGGAAAAATATTATACCATCATATTCATTTAAAATAAATGGCATATAAATAAGCAACCAGGAATACTAACAGCATCAGTTGGTCTTGTTTCAGAGAGCTAATCATAACAACAGAAGTTTATGTGCTTCCTCTTGTAAATGAAGGGCCCAGGTGATCAACACTATAAACATGGATTGGAAGAGGATGGGAAATTGACTGAGTACAGCATACTTCATCTAATTTACGGGTAAAAGTAATTTAGATTATGCAATAAACTCATGTGCCGTCTATGTTCCTGTATCACCTATGGCATTAGTGTAGCAGGACCTAGTACTGGTGTCTACAACAACCTTCTCAACAGGCTTGGAAAGGGAGGGAGATGGGAGGGTGATGGTGGGAAACACAGTCATTTCAAAGAGCCCTATTAAAAGAATACTGGCTCTCTCCTCATCCCTTTTTTGAGTTGTGCTCTTTAGATTAGAACACTGTGAGCAGGAAATATTGATTGAATGGAAGCTACTCCAGGTATTAGTCTCAGACTCTTTTTCTGACTATTCAGGTAAATAAATGGATTAAATAATAAATGCACAAATATGTGTATGCTATAGAAAATTTGACACAAATGTGAATATCTGTGCTTTTTTGAATAGTTGAAGACTGATGTAGAAATTAGGCAGATTTATGACACAGTACATGGAAAATTAACATGACATAGAAATAGACTGATGCATCCTTATATAAATGGACTCATGGCTGTTGCCATAACAAAATCCTTAGTCTTTCTAATGCCACAATACCTTTTGTTTTTCTCCAGTTTAGAATTATATGACACATCAGCAATCAAGTCCAAGAACTTCTCAAATACAGAGCTACTTCATAGGAGGCATTGTCATCACTAGTAGCCAAACTTTTATGACAGTTCCTCTGCTTTCCCAATTCAGTGGGAGGCACAGTCTGGGGAATCTATCCCTCCCACAAAAGTGAGTGGTAGCGATTTTTCATTTTCAGCACTGTTTTGTTGAAAAGGGGAAGAAAACAATCCTCACACAGTGAATCCTCAGATGGTGTTAACTTAAGATAGTGAGTGATTGGACTCCACCCACACCTTCTCACAGGAGTTCCTCCCATGATATGAAAATGCAAAACAGAGGAACAGGGTCCCTGCTGAATGAGTGACTTGAAGTGTGGGGAGAGGGGGGATCTTTGAAAACAAGGTGTGAGTGGCATCCTCCTTTTCACAGAAGACAGATTCAGGATCCAACACAATATGAATTGTAAGTGTTATTATCATAATTGAATTATAATGAAGCAGAAATAGCAAGAAAGCAGAAATACCATTGCCATGCACCCTCATGTTTTAATGACAGTCATTTTTGATTTGCCTTTCTAATACCCATTGCCTTGGATCCCAAGTTTCTTCCCTTTAATTTTTTAAAATATTTTTATATGATTTATAAAACAAAACTACAGATGAAAGATAAGCTGCATCAGAAAATAAAGCAAATAAATCAAGAATAACTTGGGGAAAATTAAATGCAGAGACCAATACAATCTGTCACACAGAACTCACATGACACTGAAACCCTCAATTTAGTCCTCCCACTGCACACAATTCCAGAAGGTACCTAATGTCTGGTAGACATCATTTCTCCGCTTATTAGACTCTAATGCTGTACCATGTGACCTATAAGCATTTCTCCGCTTATTAGACTCTAATGCTGTACCATGTGACCTATAAGCAGAACAGTCCTCATGGGATATCCCTGCCAGAAAAGCCTGGGAAATTTACTCTTTCATACTACAATTTCCAGAATCCCCTAGAAGCTGAGAATTCTGGAATCTATAGTCCAAAACGTCACTGCTCCATGCTCTCACCACTAGAAGATGGGTAGTTGTGATCCAAATTGTTAACTTTCTAATTACAACAATGCTTTGTTTTACATGTGAATGCTAAAAATGTCTAATGTGCAAATTTATCCCTCAAAGCTTTGTTGTGATTTTATTAGTTTTGATTTATATAGAAAGGAAATGAGTCAATCATTAAAAGGCTGTCGCTTCTGACATTCCTGGAATGCATAAATCAGTTATGTTGAAAAGGCTACAGTTTTTCATCTTTTTTTTGTTTTCTTTTTATTTGAAGAATAATGAAATGGGAAGTGGGTTTTTTTGGGGGGGGGGCATTCTTCAAGGAGATGCAGAACATCTTTTATAATATAAAATTTGGCCAGCAAGAAGTTGATGTTGCAAGAAATTATTCATCTGTTTAATAATGTTTACATTGCACTTGTCATCTGTTATTTAAAGTTATGGTCTTCAGTCTTCACATCACTTTATGCTATACTCCATGCAATTTCAATACAAAACAGGATATGGCCACAGAGGTGACATAGACAAATACCAACATGAAACTAGAGTTATGCAACAACAACAAAAATACTCCTGAAAAATCCAGTATCTTCAATCTCTCTCTCATAAATTTGTCATAATTACCAGTTCTTTGTGGCTGGGCAGAATGATGGCTCTCTTACGAAAGGAATCACAACAAAAAGCCAGACTGAAAAAGACATATTGACAGCTGTTCAGTTTGATCTGATTACAGATGGCTTATGTCATGCCATGATTTCTGAGGACAGCGGTGTTGCTTAGCTTTTTTCAAGTCTTAAAACAACAGCAGCAGCAGCAGCAGCAACAACAACATCCCAGAGGCAAAGTATTAGTCAATAATTTTATGGACAAATTATACAGAAAGGTTTGCATATGAAGATAGAGGTGTTCGTTAAATATACTTAAATTGGTTTCTCCATCACTGAATACTACTGAGACGAGGATCAAATATTGGACGTATTTAGATTCTGCAGTGCAGACTACCTTGTAGGCATGAAACTGGAGCCTTTTTATATAGCAAAATTATAAGACTATGATTCTGCTTTAGCTGCCATGGTTCCATACTATAGAATCCTACAGTTTACAGTTTAAGGAAAAAGATTTAGAATTCTCAGCTCTAGTGCCTCACTAAACTACAAATCCCAGGATTCCCTGGGGTGCTGTCATAGGAATTAAAGTGGAGTATGTGTAATTGTGCAGTATGAAAGGACCCCTGAACTATTCATGAAGTAAGATAATATTAGGAGAGCATGGATTGCAGACAGATTAAATGTTTGTGGACGGGGGAGCAATGAGAAAGAGAGAGAGAGAGAGTAGCTCTGCTATTAAGCCCAGTGGCTGGAAAAGTTACATTATTGGACTACAGTTCTCAGAATCCATTGGACAACTGGCTGGGGTATTCTAGGGGTGACATTCTAAAATAATAATAATAATAATTATTATTATTATTATTATTATTTCTATCCCACCTCTCTACATGGATCGAGGCAGCAAACAACATTAAATACATTAATACATTAAAAAACATATCCAATCCTCCCCGCCCACCAATCCACCTAAAACCAATCCCCTAAAACACACAACAATCAATCAACTATTAAAAGAACAGCAAGACAATTGATGGGAGGCGATGGAAATGCTAGTCTTGGAAGGCCTGTTGGAAGAGATCAGTCTTGACTGCTCTTTTAAAGCAGTCAAGACTGGTAATGTGCCGGGTCTCCTCCGGCAGGCCATTCCATAACTTGGGAGAGATAGAAGAGAAGGTCCTATGGGTAACCACAGTTCTGACTGGCTGCAGTAAATTCCTCCCAGAGGACCTTGGTGTGCGGGGCGGATTGTATGGGAGAAGGTGATCCCACAGGTAGGCTGGCCCCAAACCATGTAGAGCTTTAAAGGTAATAACCAACACCTTGTACTGTACCCGGAAACTAATAGGTAGCCAATGGAGAGACTTTAAAATTGGTGTTATATGGTCAGTTTTAGGTCTTCCGGTGACCATTCTGGCTGCCATATTCTGAACTAATTGAAGCTTCCGGACTAAGCACAAGGGTAGCCCTATGTAGACCGCATTGCAGAAGTGAAGCCGTGAAGTTACCAGCACAAGTACCACTGTTTCTAGGTGTTCCAGCTCCAGAAAAGGGCACACCTGGCATATCAGCTGAAGCTGATAACAGGCACTTCTGGCCGCCACATCTATTTGAGCTGTCATCTGAAGTGGCGAGTCCAGGAGCATCCTTTTAAAGCTCTGCTTCCACCAAACATCATTCTTTATTTGAATGGGACCAGACAATCATTGCAGCAAGCAACTCTTCATCTTTTAGAAATTACTGCCTCCTGCAAGGATGTTTCATTTTGTATTTACACCTTTCCCTATAATTGGCTTGTTTACACTTGTTGTGTACTATGAACCATAAACTAGAAATGGGTACTCAATAAACATGAGGAGTTCCATATTGTCTCCAGCCGTTATGCATCATACAGAGTTCTTTCAAGGTTTAATGGCATATAGCTAGCATGTATTCAAGATGTTTTGGGCCCAGATAAGAATATAGCAATGACATCTAAAATGCTAAAGCTGAACTGATTGATCTGGTATGTGAAATGGCATAATTTTGAGGTTTAGGTTGTTCCTCAGAGCGCAGAAAAAGTAAAGTCTTTTTTTTTGTTGTTGTTCCCTAACATTCAGGGCCTTTCTGCACTACACTGTTGTAGTGCTATTATTCCACTTTCAACATCCTATGGAATCCTGGGGTTTGCAGCTTAGGGAGGAGCCTTTAGAATTCTCAGCCAGAGAGCTCTTGGGCCTCAGTAAATTGCAAACCTCAGATTTCCACTGGAAAGGCCTTTAGTCTTTATATATACTGGACACAACCTCCTTTCTTTAAAGCCACCACTTCTTTGCTTTCTTCTTTCCAGCATGGTGACTTTATTTTTTGCCTGTACTTTGGCTCCTACTTCCAGCACAGAATTGTGTCTGCACCGTCATATAAGACACACCCCATTTACATGTTGGCAAATACTATTTGTGGGCGCATAAGATGCACTGGCGTATAAGATGCAGCCCATTTTCAAACAGTGTTTTTCAGGAAAAAAGGGGATTCTTATACACAAGCAAATAGGGTATTTTGTATGGGAGAAGCATGATTTTTGGTTTCTGAGCAACATCAACCTATGATCTCTGTCAATGTTGAGCTCCAATTGCCTTCCCCCATAACTGCACCCAGCAGACACTGGACCTTCCGGAGACTAACTTGAGAGTACTGTAACACATTTCGAGGGATTATCTCTTTCTGACCCCTCAGAGACACACATAGTCCTGATTTTATACTACTATGTGTGGCAATCCAAATCAATTAATTCAGCTTTAAGACTCTTAATACCATTACTGTTCTTTGCTGGTTGGGATTTAGTATCCCTGTGGTTGCCTTCTCACTCTGAAATCCTGTGTTCTGCTTCACAATGCATGCCAATAAGGCCTGCAGGATAGTCTGATGATCAGAAAAGAGTGAACTGGAAACTAGAAGCAGGCAGGTATGCACAAGGAACAGGCAGAAATAGTGAGAGTGAGGAAATAAAAGCTAGTGACAACTTGTAGGCTCAACCCATTATCACTGCTTTGTGTGTAGACTGGCAACGTATTAAAGTCAATAACAGGTGAGATTTCAGAGTTTTAGATGAAGTCAGCACATCCTGACATACATCAAAAGATTCTTTTCTATTCTCAAACTCTATTAAAACACACACACACACACAAAAAGGATCACTATGGACCATCCCGATCTTATGTTAAAATCCCACTCATCCCGGATAATACCTAGCATATGACAGGCAGAAGAATTTAATAAATCTAAAGAAGTTGCTAGGGACAAAGGATTACAATATTTCATTAAATAACATGCCTAAGAAGTAAGTAAAAGGGACTTTAAAAATTATATGTTTGAATGTTATATTCTATGCTCTCTGCCAAACAAATAGTTCCTGAAGTGGCAAATAAGTTAAAGGAAGTAGCAAATAAATAAATAAATAAATAAATGGGCATCAATAATGGGAAAATTGTAAAATTCCACATTATTTGGTCCAGTTGATGGATTTGTCTAGTTCATAATGGTTATCTATATTCAGACTGACTGCTGATCACAGCAAAATGTGTTCATTGATTCTGGATATTAAGTGAGCATCACTTATCTGGCAGTTTCCCAGTGAGTTCTGCCTCCAGAGGTTACTAAGTCCAGTCTTTCCTTGGGCCTCTCTAAAACATGAGCTGCCATCGCCCACTAATTTGTAGTAGTAGAAATTTCCTCATTGTATCCTGTCTGTACAGTCTAAAGCCAGTAAGTGTGAGAAGAGATGTCAACTTTCGAATCAACCCAGAACTGATTACATCTGTAAATATATTTATGTATTGCAATTTAACAAGCAGAACAAGTAATCAACCTTCTGCTGAACAATAACAATAATTTCCAGCAGCCTAACACAATGCAAGTGTTTTCAACAGAGACATTATGAACTTGTTGCCAACAATCTTGATTTCCAACCCACAACCTTTCTCTGATACGATTCCTGTTGTTTCTGACTACCATGAAGTCCTACTCAAGGTAGGAGGAAACTGAAGGTGAGTGAAACCATCTTTAACCCACAGCAACTAAAAATGTTTCTACATTTCTATTCTCTGTTCTACATCACCTTTGATTATAAACAAATTTTAAAAACATTTTTAAAGCTATTTATAAAATACACAAAACCTTTTGATTTTCTGTTCTATTTAAAACAAAAGTGGAATTTAAAAAGTCAAAGACACCACTGACAAGTTGAAGAAGAATTTTGCTATGGCTTAAAGATATATATGACGTCTGTTTCTGTAGTGTGCCTACTGGACTTTCCCCAGATCCTTGCTGTGTGTTTGCTTTGTTGCTTTAGCCATGTTGGGTTTCACTGTTCAGAAAACAGGAGGAAGAGGACTGGTTCCAAATCATTCTGAGCTGAAAGATTGTTCTGTGAAGTACTGAATGTGTGCCCAAACTAGATCTTGGGGGTATTCATTCTTAATTTTGAGAAAGAAAGGTTCATTATTTTATGTTGTGTTTACATTTTATAGAGTCCTCACAGTTGGGAGTAGAAATGAGCTATACATGGACACTGGACAGGTTAAGAGTTTGAAAGTTATCCTGGGATGTAAATGGAAATTCAAAATGAGATCAAACTTACTTTGAAGTCTGGACTTGTTTAAATGAAGGAAAAAAAACTTACATCAAAACTACAAAGGCTATGAGAATAGCATTTTTTGCACTAATGATAATGATCTTCCGTTAATGGAGAGCCTTTCATCCCCAAATGCTTTATATATTTATAAATTGCTACATGAACTCACTTCACCCCACAATGAAATGCAGTCCCCAGAGATGGAAAACTCTAACATAGGATGTATAAGAGTGTGTTTACATGCATTCTTGGCTGGTTTGAATCATATTCTCTCCAAGATAATTCAGTGGAATTTATGTATACCTGATGTACCTGAACAACAGTACACACTTACTCATGTTTTAACTTCAGCAATTAAACCTGTTCTTTTTAAATATTTATTTATTTAGATGATTTCATCTGGAACTGATTTTGGTTATTGATTTAATCTGATGCTGATGCTCAGATTAAATTTTAGGTGCTACAGTTTTACACAGAAACCTGTTGGCCAGTTCTGGGTATGTAACCTAGAGTGGCACACTCATGTCTGTTTTGTGTGCATAATCCCTATGCAACCCATAGTTTAAGGGATGCAGACGGACCATGGAAGTCACTCAGTCCCCACGTACTGGGCAGCAGCAACTGAGATCAGTGAGGCCTGTTCTCCTATGGATCAGGAAGCAGTTGGCTAATCTCGCACCACTCCTCAAGCAAGTGATTTCTGGCCTGAGGGGGAATTGTGACAGGAACCTTGCTTCTGCCAGTTGCAATAGAGATCACTTATCAGAGGGGGTGGAAAGGTCATGGTGACTGCTACCTAGTAAGTGGTGAAGCGGGGGATTGGGATAGGACTCACTCTATATCACTCAATGATGCTTTCTCATTAAAATCTCTCTAGCAGGAATCTGGTCCTCTTCCCTCCCCCCCAAAAAAAAACCCCATCCATATGATTATTTATGTACCAAATACACCACTGGATCATGGCTAATAGGATACATTTTGGCTTGGGATGACACAAGCCATTCAGGCACACACTCCATGGGGAGCAGATATAATGTTATTACAGACTTTCTCTAATAATGAAATAATAAGAAATAGAGACAAAACAATGGGCAATGGGAAGACAGAGAGACAGAGGGATGACTAGTACCCTGATGTACCACCAGGCTTCCCACCAAGAAATCTACCTTTACAAGTAGTATAAGGGGAACCTATACAGGAATGCCTTTGGAGCTCAGCCCGATTCACCCACCTAAAGCAACCGACGTCTTCCTCAAACTCAGATTAGATAGGTAACATTCAGGTACCTATGTGAATACTGAGATTTTGCTGGCTTCCAATATGCTATATCTAATCTGTTTGCATAGTGGAAGACAATGGAATCTTGATGTCAAAGGCTCATTTCCAGAATTTTAAAAATAAACAATAAATGCTGCTTTTCTGTAGTAGAAACATACAAAAATGGACTATTTTTAAGTTATATTTTAAAAATATTTTTATTTTTAATTTTCCGTGTACCCATAAAACTACATCTGATATTCTGTTATCCATAAGCCTTTTCAGAATTCAACAAGAGCAGAATCAAAGGGATGTTCAAATCTGAAAACAATTATGGAATGAAACTGATGGAATCTGTTTATCCTTAGTTTTGAATGCCCCCAACAAAAAAATACAGTGGAGTAATCCAAACAAAGATGAGGATGAGGAAAAAAATTTCTTCTCCCCAAGGCTAATTTCATCTCTTGATCTGGAAATTACTAAGCGTACTACAGATCACATTCACTAAGCCAATAAAGCCATGGTCCTTGTTAACCCAATTTGAATAGGCATTGTGTCATTTCTGTAATGTGTTTTGGTGTAATTGCCTCTCCCTGCCAATGATTATACAAAGTACTGAGGCAAATGTGTGGTTTCAGGGTGCCTCTACATCAAGGTTGCCTCCACCCCTTTCATCACAAGTCAACCGTGAGAATCAATATATTGATAAAAAAGGAAATTTTGTGTCCTCTACATTTTGCCCTCTTCCTACTTTCATATGTGGTGGGAGTGTGAAAGTATATTGAAATTCTGACGGTTAGGTTTGTTTTACAGAAATAAAGGAAATAATTAATCAAAATATACAGTTAAATCCTAAATTAGTTTTGTTACCAATATTTGATAAGGAACAAAGTAAGGGGCCAACAAAAGAATTGGTTTCTATTTTATTAACTGCAGCAATGTTAAAGATAGCTAAGAACTGGAAAATAAAGCAAGATACTCACTTAGATGAATGGTACAAAGAAGTATGGGATATAGCTATTAATGATAAAGTGACCTGTAATATTAAAGTAAAGAAGGATGAATTAAAAAGAGACATTTTTATAGGTATTTGGGGGTAATTCATTGATTATGTGTATAAAGGGGAAACGAAGAAAACCTAATGAACAATCATTAGAATTTTGGAAGGGGAATGGAGCTTCTTGAAGGGGATGGAAGTGGTTATATCTGTAACGGTTCTGGTGGTAGGGAGCACTTATGATTTAGTTATAGAATAGACTAAGTTCAAGAATATATGGTACATAGCAGTTTGTTAGTTTATGCCTATTATGTATTTGGTATTGTGTTATGTGTCTTGTAGTGTCATGTATTCTTATGTTGTTTAATTAATTAATAAAAATTATTTAAAAAATTGCATTTTGCCCTCTGCTTTCATCACAACAATTGTAAACAAAACATTTTACTTTCGTCTAATAGGAATGAATAGAATATTCCCAAATAATCACAAAATTCTTGAAAAACATGTTTCTTGAGTGTTGGTAAGTCCTGACAAAAATCCTGGAGTGACAGGAATCTTTGTACATTTGGACTTCTAAATTTGCACTTTTTAGTGCTGAAAATAGTGGGAAAAATTATTAGAATGAGGAAGAAAGCATTTTTTTTTGTGAAGGAAACAGCATTTTCTTCACAGAAAATGACATTTTTCTATTTCTTTATATGCAGGAAGCGTTGTAGTTGAAGGCTTATTCTGTGCCAAATTTCCACCTGATTTTGTGTGTGTAAGTGTAGAAACAGCATTTTCTATTAAGAAAAATAATGTGTGAATTTTGTAGAGATTAAGGGCCTTTCCACACTACACAGGTGGGCCATTTCTGTACTACACTGTTATAGTGCTATTATTCCACATTCAACATGCTATAGATTAAATCTTGGGTTTTGCAGTTTAGGGAAGGATATGTAGAATTCTCAAACAGAGAGCCCTTTGGCCTGAGTAAACTAGAGCCCTTTGGCCTCAGTAAACTACAAATCTCAGAATTCCACAGGAAGTTGACTGTGGAATAATAACACTATCACAGTGTAGTGTAGAAATAGCCTTATAGTACTATTATACCACTTTCAACATCCTGTGGAATCCTGGGTTTTGCAGTTTAAGGAGGTACATTTAGAATTCTTAAACAGAGAACCCTTTGGCCTCAGTAAACTACAAATCTCAGAATTCCACAGGATGTTGAAAGTGGAATAATAGCATTATAGCAGCATAGTGTAGAAATGGCCTTATAGTGCCATTATACCACTTTCAACAACCTGTGGAATCCTGGGGTTTGCAGTTTAGGGAGGGGAGTTTAGAATTTTTAGCCAGAGAACTCCCGAATTCCACAGGATGTTGAAAGTGGAATAATAGCACTAGAAGAGTGTAGTGCAGAAACAGCCAATGACTGGGTGACACTATGCTGTCAGCAGAATATGTGTGTTGTGCTATGGCAAATAATTTGCCCTGCATGCATAGCACAATTTACACATGCATCCCTCACTAATAAAATGCCAGCCCTTGTTGAGTAGGTTATTTTGATTTTAATATTTTTTTTAACAAAATACAAAGGGATGCAGTTTTCAAAAGTGTGTACTCTATATTCTATTAGGTGACAACTAAAGTTCATACATTGCACAGTCTCTCTTTCTCTCTTGCCTATCTCTTTTGTTTCAGATTTTAGCTAAAGTTACCTTCCTTGTAGTGAAAAGGTAAAATAAATCAGCCAATCCATGGGATAAACTTTTAATCCAGACACTGCAAGGCCTCAGGTGTCACTCAAGATTCAAGCTAAATTATATTTTTATGAAACGAATCTCTTTTTGGCTCAATTATGTGTCATTTAACCTTCAAAGTTGTCAGCTGCTTTAATGGAAATGTCAACTGTGTTGGAAGTTCAACAGGTCCCACAGCACTGACACAGCAGCTAAAATTATACAAACATGAGACACAACTCATAAGGGCATTTAGAATAGTTGGACAAGATAAGGTCACTTGGGCTAGCATGCAAGAATACTTTAAACTTACCTGAATGTCAGATCTGTTCCTCAAAAAATAAGGAACAGATTATTACCTTTCAACTGTTGTTCAGGTCCTCAGTGACAAATCTTGCGCGGTTTAGATGGTCCCAATTAATATATAACATAAAAACAAGTCGATAGAGTTCAATTCCACTCATATTTTTATAAAACTTAACAGATTTGTACTTTCCAGTGCAACATATGAATTGAAACACCATCATTCTTCCGTATTTAAGATTTTCAGGATTCTGTAATACTGTTCCATGAATAATAATAATAATACTCATTGATTGATTGATTGATTGATTGATTGATATGGCACCTTTCGCACAGAATGGGACCCAACGTGGCTTCCATAATAAATTTATAGGTTAAGAGAAAGTTTGTATATTAGTGGGGGAAAAAAGAAACAAACCCTGAAGATCATTACATTCATGTGCTTAGAGAAAAAAATGCACAAACCTATATACAAAGTTTGGCAAAGATACGTTAGGCACACATGTGTATAATGAAAGGCATGGATCAATTTTCATCAACAGTTAAAACAAAGTCAGAAACTGATGAAGAAATGAGATAGAATGAACTGAAGAAGGTAATTTTAAAAAAAGATTTGGCAGATTTGGTCTATCTCATCACAAGAAAACTGCTAAAATGATCCTTGATTTACTTTCATTCCAGGGCTTGAATGACACATCTCAAAAATAATAGTAATTTGTTCAAGAGCAGCTTCCAACCTGCAGCAAATAATAACTGGTAAGAATAGTTTTCATTGAACTGTGGGACTTTCTGCGTATCATATTCACTGTATTGATCAGACCTCCTTAAGAAAGAAAGAAAAAATGAATGAACGAAACTCTACTTGCACACTATTTTTTGATATCTCTTCATTTATTACTCATTCCTTTTAGGATTCTGTACAAGTTTCTTGCTTTAACATTCAAAGCCCTACACAACCCAGTTGCCCCATATTTTTCAGCCCTTATTTCTCTTTACCAGCCTGCTTAAGATCTGTGTTCAATGAATTCTAGTCTTCTCATCCTGCTGAAGTTTTTGTCTTCTTTGGCTTGCCTGCTCTTTTTTTGTTGCTGACTGCTCCACACTGTTGGAATTGCCTCCCTGAACTTTTGCAGGCCGCTCCTTCCCTTATTATTTTTAGATCTCAATTAAAAACTTTATTGCTTTCAAAAGCTTTAGGAATTTTAGTATAATATCATTTTATAATCTTTTATAGTTGTATAGTTTGACTACAAGTATTTTGAAGGGATGTCATGTGGAAGATGGAGCAAGCTTGCTTTCTGCTTCTCTGGAGACCAGGACATGGAGCAATGGATTCAAACTATGGGGAAATAGATATCACTTAAACACTAGGAAGAACTTCCTGATGGTAAGAGCCATTTGTCAGTGGAATATGTTGCCTCAGAGTGTGGTGGATTCACCCTCTTTGAGTGTGTGTTCCTGTATGGCAGGAGGTTAGACTCAGTGGCTGTTGTGGTCTCTGCCAACTCTGATTCTATGCTTCTATGATTCTGTTCATGTATTTAGTTTGCTTCATAGTATATCAATTTTTTTTTTATTTTATCTAGATAATTTATTTTACAGTTATATGGTATGGTTTTGTTATTTCTTCCTTCCCTCTGTATTTGTGTATGCACATATATTTTAGACTATATGCCTTTGTCAGGACCCTCTGTTTTGGTTGTTTTGCATGTAAAGTGCAATGCACATAGATGGTGCTATATAAATAAGCAATAATAGTAGTAATAAAGAAGAATGAAAGAGAGACACATTACATTAGGAATTTAAAGAATGTTCAGGAATTTTTTTTGCCCTAAGGGAAAAAGAGTGAGTCAATACAACGAGACACCCAATTTTACTTGCTAAACATGACACATACACTAAATGGAACACCAGCTAAGAGACATTGGAGAATTATATCGTACATGGTGACGACGGCCCGTATCGAATATGCACAATTTTGGAAAAATGAAACTACACCCACAATGGAACAGTGGTGGACAGCTTTCATGGAAAACAGAAATGCAGACATACTTACACAAAGATTGAAAGGGAAATCAGATGAGGATATTAACAAAGAGTGGAAGATTGTTAAAAATTGGATTGGGGGTAGACAGAGGGTAGTACATTTTTCATGATAACAATTATTATACAGTTAAAAGTTAATGAAATATCATGTAACAAGTAAAGTAGAGATATATAGCAGGAACTAACAAATTATAGATTATTAACATTTTATTGTGATACAAAATATAACAAATAGAGGGAATATCAAAGGAAAGGAAGATGGAAAAACATTACATGTAAACATTGCAGAAACTATTGTTTATTTTATTTGTTGAAATTTGAATAAAATTATTTTTAAAAAATACGAGACATCCTATTAAAATTCAGCAATTCAGGATTTCTCACTTCCTACAACAGGTGAAATTAAGGAGATTTCCCTACAATTTATTCAAGAAACTCTGTACAAACCAGGTCTCTCTATGAGTCTGCCAAGTCTCATGATCTTTGGAGAAGTGCTTTTTCTCTGTCTCTCTTGGGGTAAGGGCACAAGGGTTCCACCTGAATAATAATGTTGAAGGCAGGAATGCCCAGTGTGTTTTCCCATGCATATGTGGGGGTGGGGTGGGGTGGGGGTGGGGGATGAGGTCATTGCATGCCCAAATAAAAAATCTGGCCCACAATTTGAAGATATAAAAATACAGTGTTGGCATTCAAAGAAAAGGGCAGGCAGATATCCAGGGAATGCAAACAAAGAAAATATAAGAGTTCTAGAGGGACAATTGTCACTGTCTCACTTTTGCAGAGCAAGACATTTGGTGACTGCAGGAAAAAAACATCACTTTTGCTGGTAGATCTCTTGGGGGTAGATCTCATGGACAAGCTCTGCAGAGAGAAGCAGGCAAGCAGAATTCTTGCTCACATGCACTGAGTCCCACTGAATACAGATCTTGTGGGGCTAGGCAAAGGGAACTCTAATATTTTGATCAGGAAACCTGTAGGCCTGCTTCTTCCTGCTCATGTAGCAATATAAATTCACGTCTGAAGTGGGGAAGAAGCAAGAACAAATATAAGCTTCTAGTTTATAAGCCTCTTTTGTTAACAAGGATGGATTAACCTGTAAGTCTGACTTTCTTCCGAATTCATTCATTTTCTGAAAAAATACATTCTTTCCAGTTGTGTTGCAATTTGAAAGTGGAAAATTCGGGAACATTCTTTGCAAATGTGAACAGACTGCACTGGCCACAATTCAGTAAATACTGCTTGTCATAGTGTTGAAAAGATCATATGGTGCTGCCTGACTGCACACATGCCATACCAAAATGAAAAATGAGGAACCTTTCAGAAAGCTGAATAGTTCTGTAATTCAGAGCTACCATTATGGTGGAATGCAGACATTCAAAAGCAAGTTTTTTTTTTTTTTTTAAGAGCCAACCAGATAAAGCCATCTCTTTAGAACAGTGAATTATGCAATTTTGGTTTGGTTTTCCCACATTCGTCTTTTATAATTGGCTTTAAATCTGTTTTTAAAACATGTTTCTTTGCAGTTTATTGTATATCATTCTGAGAGCCCTGGTGGACCCACCTCCAGGAAAAAACAAAAATCAAACCTGATACTAACTACTGTTTACAAATCAGTTACATAACCAAAAGGACCAGATTCCACAACCACAGCTGTTTTCACTTGGAGACATTTGGAAAAAGAATGAGGTAAGAAGGAAATTAGCAAGTGTTCATAAGCAGTTCATGAGATAAGCAGTGATTCCCTGATGCGCTTGATTGATTGATTGTCCTTGAACCTGCTGGAGGCAAGACACTTGGTTATGCCTAGTTTTGCATCACCCAGCGTTTGCACATTTATTTCCTACTCTCTTTTTTTCTTTCAGAAAACAAACAAAAATATATCCGCTGCCCTTGAAAACCTCTCCAAGATGCAATTTTCATTTTAAATAGTTTGAAGTTCCTTCTTGCACCATTAAAAAAAAAAAAAAAAAATCCAAAATAGGAGGTAGACTTCCAGCTAGTTTTGGTTCCATTTTTCCCTTTCTTTGACATTCCTAGTGGTCCCCACATGGCCCCCAGAGAATCTTGGGGGCTGAAACTCCCTCTGGGCCCAACAAAGTCAGTTACTCCACTTTAAGGCATTTAGCCGACAGGAAAAGAGGACAGATAGCTCCCTAACCAGTCCTAAGGCAATGGGATCACCTGAAAGCTCTTGAGGAGGAAATTGTCAGTGACCTGACTTACTCTTTTAAGGCTTTAAAGTGTTTCAGCCCCTTCTGGATTATTGAACTGAGTTTCACATAAGAATGACAAAAGAAGAGAAGGAAAGGAAAGAAAGAAACTAGTGTTGTTGAGATCAAAAGCAGTTCAAGTGAATGCTTGTGTTTTGATAGTCAATGGAATGTGGTTAGTTTCAATAAAATTGACAATTTGTATGTGTATGTGCCTTCAAGTCAATTTATGGCAACCCCATGGATTTCATAGGTTTTACTTAGGCAAGAAGTACTCAGATGTGGTTTTGCTAGTTCTTCCCTTTGAAATATATTGTAGTTGTTGTGTGCCTTTAAGTAAATTCTGACTTAAGTGACCCTAAGGTAAACTTATGTTGTTGTTGTTGTTTTCTGGAGCTGAGAAGGTGTGACACACCTTAGGTCATCCAGTGGGTTTCCATGGGCAAGTGGAGAATATAATCCTGGTATCCAGGATTGTAGTCCAATCCCTAAACTACACTATGCTGGATCTCTTGAAAAATATAACATCCTTATATTCTTGTATGCATCCCCTGTGAATTATTGATAATGCCTTGTTTGCCAGTTCATTTTTCTGCTATTTCTCTGTCACAGCAGAATTATATATAGTTGTATGCATTTTAGAATGTTACTTAATGCAGCTTTGAATATTTCTCTTTTGCTTTTAAGAATTGCATGCTAATACAGATCTCTGTCAGAAAGATCCCTGTATTTACATGTGTCTTCATGTTGGTTATCTGTTGGCTTTAGTAGCCTTTCCCCACTATTTTGGGGACTATGTTTTCTACATTTGTTACATCATGGCTAAAAAGAAAAAGGAAAGCATACAAAACTGAACTTAATTAAATTGTATTTCATTTGCAACTATGTTTTTTCCTTTACTTATAAACTCTACAATTTAATCATTTAATACCAGTGCATCTGAAAAGCATGTGTTATTTTTCCTTTGCAGGAAACATTTGCTGAAATTACAGGTCAAGAACTCTTTTGATAAACCATAATTGCATTGGTTAACCACAGCCAATAAATCTTTTTAATTAGATTTAAATATTTTTTGTGTCTACTCCTTCTTGTTACCCTGTATTTTGTTCAGTTATCTATTTTTCATTTTTCCTTTCTTTTTCTTGAGCACATAGGATTTTCCTCATTTGATCCTCAGAACACCTAATGTCCTGTCAAACGCCCAAGCATAGATTCTGCCCCACCAACACACAAATACCTATGAAAGAGTAGAAATAAATTATATAGTTCTTAGGAAAGTGCTTCGTATTTCTTAGAAATGTTCAAGATTGTGAGCTGACTTACGTTGTCATAACATGAAGACCAAAAGATTCTACTTCTCCAGATCTATGAGATATAATTTCTTCTCCCCCATTTGTCTAGGGAATGGGAAAGGCTAGGGATGGAATTAAATTTCAATCAATTTAATAGACTTGATAATGCTCATGCTTCTCAAGTCTTGTGCAGGAAAGCATGCGCCTCATTTCAATCTTTCATTCATTTGCTCAGACTATAGGGCTTTTGCAAGAACTAAAGTATGAATAAAACAATGTGTGCGTTTTTAAAATGTAAATTGCTAAAATGAAATAATTGTGAAGTAAATATTCAAAAATGCATTTTAGTCATGGAGAAAAGTTGTGTAAGTTAAGTGAATTGGTAAAATAAATGCAGAATTAGGGCAGATGTGTAAAATATTGTGTGAACTGCAGTGTAAGAAGAAACTGCAATAACAAAAGGAATGACAGGAAGAAAATGCATGTGGGATTTAGAGAAATTCAATGAAATGGACACCAGGGAATTGTCACATTGTTCTTAAAGGATCACCAAAACTCACTTAAAAAAGAAAATGCCCATAAAGCATTGTGTTGCCCCTACATCATTACAATGTGATACAACTTGATTTTATGTGCATCACAGAAAAAAACTTTGGCTTTAGAGTCAATCAACAACTAGTCATTTTGTGATATATTAGGGTAATGTCAAAACCTCAAAATGGCTCCTTCTCTTTCCAAGTTTTTGTCTGTGATATGTTTTTGTCTCCTTTGCCCCCGCTTGTACCTCTGAAAAACTGAATTCTTCAGAACAATATTATCAGCGGCCATGTTTAGAGTGCTAAACTGAGAAACAGTATGTTCGTTTGTTAGACTTGAAATTTGCTACTTGGCAACTTGCTATAGAATTAACATTTGGTATTGATTAGTATTTAGACACTCAGGGTTCATCAAGCAACCTTACTTTCGAATTATTTGTTCTGCCTTGTACATGTCAGTGGTCAGTATGTGCAGAAGGGAGGGACACTGCTAATGTTGAAGATGTCTCTGGGAGTGATCCAGGATATTGACTGGAACACGCAGACTTAGGAACATTAAGGGTCAGATAAAATGTAACATGTGTACAAGCTGTGACTGCTGATGCATGAATCTTTTCTTTTATGTAAGTGTGAAAATGGTATAAGAAGGGAAGCCTAAAATAATAAAATCATCCTTCTTTATCACTACTGTTAGTAGGCTATACAAAACACAGTTTTGATACTCAGAGGAATCCTTTGGCCAATATTTTCATTAACTTTTGGCCAAAGTTGCTTTGTGAGTGTGTGTGTTTGTGTTTTCTTTGTTTTTCTTTTCTTTTTCTTTTCTTTTCTTTTTCTTTTCTTTTCTTTTTCTTTTTCTTTTTCTTTTTTTTCTTTTTCTTTTTCTTTTTCTTTTTCTTTTTCTTTTTCCTTCCTTCCTTCCTTCCTTCCTTCCTTCCTTCCTTCCTTCCTTCCTTCTTTCCTTCCTTCCTTCCTTCCTTCCTTGTGTTTGGGGGGCTCAGTTCAGCTCTGTGTCCACTTGCGGCTATGAGGAGATGTGGTTCCCCCCAAACACATTACTTAACAGAGGTTTGAACCTGAGTTTCCTCACATTCAAACTCACACCCAAACCCAAATCATACTGGCTAGAACAGCTGATAAAATATATGCAGCATCTAAGAGGGTGACCTTCTGCATAATTCACCTATGTCACTGTGGATCAAACAGGCTTTTTGGTATCGAGGACTGTGTCCTTCTCTGACTTGCATTATATTATAGCTTCCCTGGAAGAAGTTTGTTGTTGTTGCTGCTGTTTAATCACTTTTATTGCTTTTGTTTCCATACTACATTTATCTTTTGAGTGATTATAATCCATTATGTCAATTGTTTAGCAAAAAGCTTGGCTAAAATTATTTAGCAGATGAAGTAACACAACACTTAAGTTAGAAGATATTTTCCCTCATTCAATGATCTTTCCATTTGGACTTATCAATCATATCAATACACAAGTGATTATGTTTGTTTTGGTTTTCATCAACTACAATAGTAACTTATTTGGTCTCCATTTAAAACATTTGGCAGGAAAAAAAAACTGGCCCAAGTGATCTATAGGGAAACTTTGTGTATCGTAACTGATAATGGGCTCAAAAGAGCTGACGGTCTTGCTAAAAAGGATGCTTTTGTGTGTTACCTTCATCTTTTCTTAGGTTACTAGGAGGATGGATAATTTTGGAAGAAATCTAAGTATAATTTCTATGCCATGTTTCAATTAGTATTCATATGTTTTATGAATACTGTAATCACAACATATGGGTAGAATTTGCTTCTTGCATGGTGCTCACAGAGGAAACATGGGAATGGGGTCTCTATTATAATATTATCATCTGGAGTTGATTATAATATTTTCATTAAATCAAAAGCGATACTGTAATTAGGTCAAAAAGTGAAGTGCTGAGAGTTAGGTTGTAGTGTTCATCTTCATAATGTTCACCATTGATACAATTATATAATTTCCCTTCTGTTCTCTTAATTCTGAATGCTACATACTTTAGTAATGCTTGATTTACATCTTTAGCTCCTTTTATTTTTTGCATAAAACCCAAATGCAACATTTTTAATAATTAAGTCCTCAAAGAGTTGTTGTCTCTTTATGATTGTAATGGGAGACCAGATGGCTGAAAACTAGGGTCTCAATCTTGGCTGTTTCTCATTGATGCAGAAGAGAGAGAAGAAAGTGGTAAGTACTAGCAGTCGGGTCCCCTCGAGCAAAAACAACTGTGAAAAGAATGAGTCACAGCACTGGAGGGACATGAACAGAATGTCCACTGTTTCTTGATCTCATTCCTTACATGGAAGAATGAACACAGATGGAAAACATTTTTTTAATCATGTCTCTCCTTGAGGCTAGAAGTAGAGAAGTGGGATTATTTTGTGCATCAACTAACTTTGTGATGGGGTCGACAATTGTTTTGAGCTTCCATAGCACAGAGAAAGAAAAGCATGAAGATTTGAATAGATGCACTTTAATACATAACTCTTTGATTAATTTTTTAATGTAATGGGTAAATCCCATTTAAAGGTCCTTTGGTGTTCTTAGGATTCATGGTGCAAGATGAGGGCACTTGTGAGTCTCTAGGTATCCGTAGATTCCAGCTCCTATCAACCATAGTCAAGAGGTACAATGGTTAGGGATGGTGGGAGCTATGGTCCAATAACATTTGGAAGGACAAAGGTTCCCAACCTTGCTGTAAGTACACCCAGTAGCCCTTTAACATCTAAACAACTACACTAACACAACACTATATCAATATAATGCAAGGGGAGAAGTTTCCTATCTTCATTGACTGCTCTGTGTTTGGTACAATTGCAGACCTCTTCAAGATTTTGTCTGGTATTGGAAATTGGTAGTAAATGAAGAAGCAGAAGGTCTAAAACAAAGGTAATATCACAGTCTAACTGACAGTTTCCAACATCCCCTTGCAGGAAGTGCAGATTATCTTATGGCTGACACTCCAGAATACCATGAGTTGTGGTGCACACTGCAGGCTGAGGCAGTGGAAGATGGTTTTTCAAGGTTTATATCATGCAGAAACAAACAAAGGAAAATAAGTGCATGGGTGTGACCCAGCTCCCATCCTAAATAAATATGAGAGGAGTACCCAGAGGCTGCCAACACGAAAATGGACTCTCCTGTTTGTTCCAAGCCAATAGATCTTTTCCCAGTCTTACAAGAAACTGAAACTCTCTAGCAGGGACCAGTTTTTTTTTTTTAATTCAACCTGACACCTGGTAACATTTGGCAATTATGATGACAAGAACTCCATAATCTACCTGCCTGGTGGCAGTGGCTATGTACAAATCACTCTCAGAACAAATTGACATCTTATCATTCCTACTCAGAAAGAAGCTGCAGAGATTGTTCTGCACCTCCCTGAGCACAATGGGACTTTTACAAAGTTCAAAAAGCAAGGCAAAAACAGAAACTTCATGGCCAACCTGTAAGGCTGGGAAGGGTAATCAGTAACTCTCTACCAAAATGAGCATGAAATCTCACAGTGAAATTTCATGGGGAAAAAATATTTTTGAGACACTGGGACAGAGAGGGAGATATTGGATAAGCCTCAGCTATGTCAAATAATGATATCTGTGATCTAAAAGTGACACATTCTATTAGGCTACTACAGATAAAACTGTCCAACTGTGGATATGGCACTCGAAACCTGGCTGTTTTCCTTTCATTTCATACTGATCAGTAACATAAGTTGTACTCATTTGAGGCACTTGGAAGGTGAAGAAGCTTTGGACCAGCTTATGTCTTATTGCCAGCTGACTCAAGAGGTTGTGGGAAGGTTACCCATTTGAGACTTAGGGTGTTTATATATTCCACTGCATTCTTACTAATGCAGGTAAGATGCAAGATCCCCTCACCATGTCTTTTAGCTGAGCAAGCAAGAAAATCCATGGATCTGCCAGTTGAGCCACAGTTGTACCACCCATTAACAGAAAGCAGTTGATGAGGTTTCTGCATGTCTCCAAATAGCTGTAACATGGCTATACCAGACTTACATATGTTATATATGCTAAGCAGAATACCATACTTGTAGAGAGCAAGTAAAATTGTGGCCCATAGACCAAAATACTATTTTTTGGTATTTGCTGGCGTATAAGACTCACTTTTTTCTTGAAAAATACTGTTTGAAAATGAGGTGCATCTTATACACTGCTGTGTTTTATATGTTGGCAAATAGTATTTGCCAGTGTATAAATAGGGTGCATCTTATACACAGGTGTGTCTTACACACCAGCAAATACGGTATTGTCTTGTATATTCATGTGGCTATTGGGGATAGGAAGCAATGTCATTCTTCTTATTTTGTCAAAATGAAATAATTGCCCAGGACATCTTTTGTTTGTTGCTTGCTTTTTTTTTAAATAACTGCTCACAAAAATATATTGCCTACATTTTCTCTATGAAATAAGAGAAGTGTGCCTTTTCCTAAGCTCTGTAATTCCTGCTTTCACCATTTCACAGACATCAGAGATGTGAAAATTTTAGATACTATTTGTCTCAAAATGCTGGCTGCACATGACAAGAAGAAAACCTGTTTGAAATGGAAATATCAAACACATTCAACACTCCTACATAAATAAATGAATATTTTATTCTTGAATTTCATACAAATGAATCATATACATTGTAATTCCTTAAAAAACAGATCTGTTTGCCTACATGTTCATGTGGGGTTTAGATCAGACAAGAAGTACAATTATGATCCAGCCAAAAGAATTTTCACTTTTCCTGGGATCGTATCTAAACAAATAAATTTTCATTTAAATAACTAAATATTTAATTGTATATTGTTGCTCCCACATAAACAAACTGCCAAGCTTATGAAAGGCAAATCAAACATGACAGATGCAAATTACATCATATTAGAGGACTTTTATGAGGTGGTGCATCCACAGGGATGTGAGTCAGCCTTGATGTTATAGAGCTACTGAATTTTCCTTGCCTGCTTTTCCTTCCTGTTTTTGTCCCACATTTTGAGATTCAGGTCCCCACAAAAGACATGGAGGGTCTCACTGGGCATTTTTTCATTATGTATACATTTTTGTACACACTTTTCTAACACAGCTATTGTTTTCATGCATTGATTACAAACATATTGCAGCTGATACATTTTCCAAAGCAAGTTGGTACATCTTTCTCAACTGCACACAGATTTAGTTCTCCACATAATATAGTCAACTCTGTTTCTGAAATATACTGTAAACCCACAATGATATGGATTTCCAAGGCAAGGTGCACTTCATTTGGTTGGCAGCCCCCAGAGGTGCAAAATAGGTATGTTTGTACAAAAATAGGAACCAAAGGAATTTCTGTCTCATCTGTAGCATCCCTCTCATACAGTATCAGAGACATCATGTACATGTAGGGATGGTTTTAGATTTCAGTCTTTTGTGAAGCCCAGGATGTTGAATGTCTTCCCTTCAGAGACCCAAATGGCACCAAAGCTGAAGTCATTCAAGTGCCAAGTAATACAATGACTCTTTACTAAAGCCATAGTGATTTCATCAAGAACATTACACGTGCATGGTTTAAATTGCCTGAAACTATTTTAACTGGTTATAGGTGGCTGCGATCCTGTTGGGCACTTATGAATGTGTAACCTAAAGTTACACAGTCATGATTGCTTCATATTCACAATCTCTCTGTAACCCTATGTTTAGGAGACACAGAGGAACTGTGAAAGGCCCCCAGTTCCTACTTACCACTGTAGAGATGGAGGTCTGTTCCTCTGTTCATCAGGAAGCAGCTGGCTGATGGTCCCACCCATCCCTATCGCAGGAGTGATCCCTTGAGCCATCTCCCACAAGTGATCTCCACCACAAAGGGAAATTGCAATAGATCACCACAGATCAGTCATGGGAAGGGTGACAGTATCATTTAGCTGCTTCCCAATCAACAGAGGAACAGACCCCCATTGTTTGTAGCAGCTGCTACAATTGGGATGAAACTCACTATGTAACTCTGTATCTATGGTGCTTACACATTTGTAACTTTACAACAGGATTCTTTGGTGGAGGATAGGGTTCTGGAACCCCTTCTTTAGGGCCCTGCATCCTAGGGGGTTCAGTGAAGGAGGCTACCCTTGAGGTTAACCTGGGAATAAGACTCTCACTTTTAGAGCCGTGCAGCTTGGGTTACCTTCCAAGATGCTGGACTGGGGAGCAACCAAAGCAATTTGGATTGCCCCTGGGCAGAGGTAGGCTGAGCAGGTTGTCACGTTGTGACCCTGGCATCAGCTGGACCCGTATCATGTTGCTCCCCACCCTCTTGTATCTTTCAGATTAATGCAATTTAAATAATACAGGTCAAAACAAAGTGGCCCTTAGTTAACCCAACTTTGTGTCTGGTCTCTTTCTTCCATGGTTGAACATCGAAAAATATCACTGTGAGATAGAAGTACTAGTTTAACTGAAGAACTAATAACTATTAACTGGACAAATCTTTTCACATAATTCAATAATGTGGCATAAGTTAGAAGTTTCTTTAAAATTCAACATTTGAAAATATGTATTTTAGATGTAAATTTAAATATATCCTGAGATGGCTTTTTAAAAATAAATAAGTGTGGAAATAGGACAGAACATACAGGTAAAATGACATAAAAATCACACAGGCTGGACATAGCAAGATTCACTAGGGAAGGAAACTCAAAATTATATTTCTCTTAAGAACTTCTCTTAGGACTCTCGATAGATAGATAGATAGATAGATAGATAGACAGACAGACAGACAGACAGACAGACAGACAGACAGACAGACAGAGATAGAGATAGATAATTGAGTATGTTACCTTCATGACAAATTGACACCAGGGCTACAAGGCCAGGATTGATAATTCCTTTTTGATATGGTTCCTTTGCAATAAGGCTTTCTCAGAAAGAACACAAGCAATGATTTAAAGTTGGGCTGGGAATTATGTCACCTTCATGAGTTGTTGGACTGCAGCTCCCAGCGTTCTTCACCATTGGCTTACACTGGCTAGGGCTGCTGATAGTTGAGTGCCACAACATCAGGAGGGCCTCATGATCCTCACCCCTGATTTAAGGAAATCATAACTAGTTCCTGAATGACCATTTGACCAATGGTTCTATTCTGCATAGATTATTTATTTTATTTTAAAACTGTGGATACTAAAGGGGATGCCTGCATTGTGGATATATAACCATTTGCTCTGCTATATTCTAGCCAAGGACAATCAGGCAAGGGTACTGATGAAAACACAGGGCTTCTTCAGTTCTTGAGTACAACAACATCAATATTATGATTCCATCAAATGCTTTTACAGTCATGGGATGCAAACTCTTGGTTGACTTGCCAAATGACTAAAGATTGGCCAAATCCATTCATTTTAGTTTGGAAATGATCCCTAACTATACAAGTATTTCAAGACAAAAATGTTTGTGGAATGTGACCTTTGCAAGTTGTGATACACAGTAATCAATCTACATCATCCAGTCTTATGGTGAATGGAACTTAGGGCTATATCGTATATAGCAAGATAATAGTGTCTTTGGCAGGGACTTATCACATTACCTCATTCCTCTTCTGTTGTTCTTCCAGTGGAAGACTGTTTGAATAGTGTTTCTTTTAGAAAGGAGGCTATTAATGGATTAATCTGCTAAAGACCTCCTTTGTAAAAGAAACTTTGCAAATGATCTTCCACCAGGAAATCAACAGAAAAGGAAAAACAAACAAACAAATAAATAGCATGTGATAACTCCTGGCCAAAGATGCTACTATCCTGTTTTAAGTGCATTTTGTCTTCCTTATGTGGTGAAGTTAGATTTCCACTTTTTTGTACTTTGCAAATATTTCAAAAGTTGTATATATATTCTAATATGTGTCTTTTTAGAGAAATCATAGTTAGAAATATACATTTTGAGAGAAAATATTTTTAAGTTTTTAATGCAAAATTTATTTGAATGGAGATATTCAGGTGATTTTTTTTTTCAAAAAAAAAAAGGCACAAAGGACCACAAAGGGAGACTTAAAAAAAATGGAAAGATGGATATCAGTATCTTCTGTCTTCTATCTTTGGAGAACCTTGTTTTTCATTGCAAGCTGTAGAAGAATTTTCAAAGAAAATAGGGTTAAATGTGTATTGCATTTGAATATTGCAAACTTGGCAAATTTATATTCTAAACCAGGTATTTATGTGGTTCAGAAGTATCACTAAAAAAGACCAGCCCAAACTGGTAATAAGTCATTAAAACAGACCTATATTTTTGATAAAGATTTCAAAGAATATGGAAGTTGAAGGTGCTATACTTTGCTCTCTGGCTAATGTGAGTGGGTGACAAGAAATAACTGATGTCTTTACATTTCAGTCTTTAATCATAAGATTCAGCAATGTGCTCTTTCAGATCAAAGTTTTTCCTTTCAAAGCTGTGCAGGATATCATCTTGTAAGTGCTATTAGTTTTTTTCATTCTTGCTCCTCCCAGGATTCAAGTTCTTATTCATGTATACATTTCTTTAGAACATTTGTAGGCAAACCTCTGAAGGATGTGTTTCCATGATCAGCAATTTCAGGTTCAGCATAGAATAGAGCCAATTAAATGAGCTATACTTTAATTCCATTGAATTAATGGGAATTAAGCTATACAAGATGAACTTGTCCCATTTATTTCAATGAGGCTAAAGCATGACTATACCATTCACTTAGGTGTTAGGCACCATTTTTATCACATCATCGCCACAATCATGTTGAAAAGTTAAGAATGCATATCCCCTATAGTTAGGTACCTATGCAGCAACTCCTTGTCCAACCCTCTGTGTGCCAACTTACTGAGAAACAGTTCCTCTATTGGTCAAGAAACTGTTGACTGATGTTCCCACCTCCTCCTGTGAGTGATCTCCATTGCAATAGGCAGAAACAGGATCCCTGTCATACCACAGACAGCTTGCTCAGGGGCTGGGGGGTGCAGAAGTCTTCTGCTTCCCAAGTAACAGAGGAAGAGACCTCAATTGATCATGTAACTGGTTCTCCATAAATGAGGAGTAGGTGGGGAGATTTTCACAATCCCTATGTGTTCCCTAAACTAGGAAATACAAATATATCATGAAAACTAAACAGTTACAAATGCATAACTCTAGGTTGCACATTCATAACAGCAATCTGGCTGAAATATTTAATTTTTCTGTTACCCAGTACTACAGATTTTTCTGCCTGTATTCTTGTGTAAAAAGAGAGAGAGAGAGAGTTGTAGTGTTGTTATTTCACTTTCAACATAATGTGGAATTCTGGGATTTGTTATTTACTGAGGGCAAAGAGCTCTCTGGTGAAGAATTCAAAATGCCCCTCTCTAAACTGTAAATCCTAGTATTCCATGGGATTTTGAAAGTGGAATAATAGCACTATAACGGTGTAATGTGGAAATGTCCAGAGACAGAGAGAGAGAGGGAGACCAAGAAAAATATGAGTGAACCAGCTCTTATGTGAAGGAGTGTAAGATTCCACAAATTTCTAGCATCTCACAGAGTAAGGCACTGAAAATTGTTCACACCAAGAACTCCTATATTTTCTGTTTGCATTCACTTTGTAACTTTTTCTGCCCCCTTTTTTAAACTAAATAGAATGATAGAAATGATAGAATGACAGCAGTGATAGGCATTTGGAGACTGAAGGAAAATGGGGTCATTCAGGGGAGTAGAATGTGATGATTTTGTCATAGTTTTGGTGAGCCATGTCCTCATTTTGTCTAGTCTACGGCTACACTCCTAGGGGAGCAAGAAACAAGATGTCTGGCATCCTTTTAATCAGTTGTGATGTCAAAAGTCAGACATAGGACATTGTAACTGCTTCATATTCTCATTTGTGATTGTGGCACTATTGCCATGGCTGCATATGAGCCTAAAAGCCATCTTAAAAGCCAGTCAGCCATCCAGAGTGATGGAGGTTATTCAGTTGGTAAGTAGGGCACAGCAAGATGATGTGACCAGTCCTCTCCCACTACAGAGCAAGACTGTGAGGAGCAGAAGCAGGGACCTCTGTGAGGACCTGTCACAACTCTTCATTGCAATCTCAGTCATTGATAGGAGATGGCTGGTCCCATCTTCCTGCATCAATTCCCTCACCAGCAGAACAGACCTCCATCACTCTGGATGACTGACTGGCTTTTAAAATGGATTTCAGGGATCAGATGGGGATTTAAAGCATACCTATGGTATTGTAGGGCTACTTGTTTGATACAAGATTTCGGGCCGCGCATTTAAAACACATTCTGTTTGCAAGAAAAACATTGTTCTAATGTGAACACCACAGCTCTCTAAAACCAGCTTGTTTACAGCTTGTTAATTTTTGTGATGATTGAGAGAACCAAAAAGTATAAAAACCCATCATTTCAGGAGAAAACAGAGGGTGATATGCAAATCTGCAAACATACTTAGAAAACTCTGCTGTTTCTTTCTCCCAGTAGAGGTGCTAATACTTGGCAATGTTGCCACTTAGGTGACTTGTTTAAATTCTCTAAACGCTGATGGTGCTAAACAAGTTAACTAAGTCAGCATTTGCATATTATTTTAATTCAGTACTGCCATTCCAATCCTGACTTCCAGCATCTGGCTTCTTTCCCTTAATCGATACTGTCCCTTAGGACAGAGAACATGTTGCAAGTTGAATCACTTGTGCTAAATTATATGTTTAGCTTTGGTGAATCGATTTTGAGGGACAGATAATAGATCAATTGTGTTTCAATAATACTTTTTAAACAACAAGTAAAATAATAATGATAATAGATTCCCTTATAACCCAACTTCTTACCAGAAGTATGAGAAGAAGTGTTCTCCAGGTTGTGAATCTCTCACTAATAATCCTGATGCCTTAGCTTTAAATGGAAGTTAGTCTTGTCTCTTGCTAATTTTTTTTTCACACCTAGATAGACCAAACATGGTGTTAACCATATTTTTAAAAGATACCAATTAAAAGTATTTGAGGATCAGTGTATTGAAAAAACATAGCAGCTTACACACCAAGGTATAAGTGAAAGCTGACAACAGAATGAACTAATTAAAAAAGAATATGCATTGGGCATTTCCCCATTTTTAATGGCTAAAAAAATTATTGTGGAATCTTCCTCAGGGTCCAATTGGCAGAGATGTTGGAGTCATTTCAGCACCAAGTTAAAACTTGGCTTTTTATTAAAGGCTTTAGGCCAAATTTATTTTATCCAGACTGCACATGTTTTATGGTTATATTATTTAAAATTGTTTTAAACAGTTTTAGCTTGTGTGGTTTTAATTGAAAAACTATATAATATATTTTTAATCTTTTGGAAAGCTTTTATAATTATTTATTGTTTTAAATTCATTTTGTTTTAAACCACTCTGAGATCTTTGACTAAAAAGTGGGATATAAATATTTTTATAAATAAAATAGGAATTGTTCTGTTGAAGTGGTAAGTGCCAATGGATGCCATTTTACTTCTCTGATTATTTGAATATTTATAGCCCATTCTATATCCAGGCATCTCAGGTTGGCATATACTGAAATTAATTAAAGCAATTTTAAACTATTTAAAATTGGAAAATATCTACAAGGACTAAAAGCGCAGTAAACTATTTGATGGCTAAATCAAAACAAGTTTTAAATCAAAACAATTTAAATCTGTTGAAACCACAAATATGTACAGATTTGATCAATTAGGCCCCAAAGGCAAGGCTGCCTAGTCAGTTTTATGGCTCAGTGGTGTCCAGAAGTAAAAGACCATATTTTCATTTGATGCTGGAATGATACCAGGATCAGTAGCAACCAGACCTCTAATGAGAATGTAGTCTAGGCAGGAACAACACCATATTTAATTAGAAGTTTAGAGCTCTCCATCATGGTTTGCTAACAGAGACCAGATAACCAACCTAATTACACACATTATTTGCTCTCTGGACCTAGAGTTCTGTGTCCCATTCACACTACAGAATTATAGAACCCATTTTAACCACCATGGTTCCATCCTATTGAATCCTGACCTTTGCAGTTTGATGACCCATTAGAGTTCTCTGTCTTGAGAACTCTAAGTGGCCCTCCCTGAACTGTCAATCTCAAGATTCCATAGGATGGAAACATAACAGTTAAAGTGGAATGTTAACACTATAATTCTATAATGTAAATGGGCCCATATACTACTTAACAATCTTAAATTCAAATATATTGTCCCATATGTACCCTATTTTAGGAGTTGCTTTTGTTCCAAAGAGGTGATGATCTGCAAATATTGTTTGAGACTTGTAACATTAAAACTCTGTTTGTCTTACAAAAACTGAAGCTCAATGTAAGTGATTCTGAGGAATCTTTTTTTTTCTTTCTTTGTCACAGATCATCATTTTAAATAGGTCACCATTTATAGCAGATCATTAATATTTCTTAAAGACAGGTTGGGGATCATTTTGAGAACATTAATGTTTACTCCATGCACAAATCTGAGCCTTTCAGTCTTTTTAATTGCTACCACATTGAGGGAGCTTGAAATGTACTTCAGATCTATTCATTCATTCATTTCTTCAGATGAAATCTACTGATTGCTTAGTGGTGTATGAAAATCCAGAGAGTTTTCCTAAAGCCATTTTAAATCTTTTGGCTGCAAATGTTCAAATTTGCTTTAGTGGGAAGTGTAGCTGGAAGCCTCCTATGAAGACATAACAGAAATTTAAATAAAAGGATGGAAATAATAAAAAATATTTGAAAAGTGATAAAAATGTGTTTGTAGGTGCCTGATAAAGAAAATCCTGGACTAATAAGAATCTTCACAGTTTGAGACTTATGTCCCAAATGCCCACATGTTTTTATATGTGTCTCCGTGTATATAGAAAACTGCACATAAACTGCCGCATGTTAATAATGTGGATAATAATGTGAATAAAAACCACATATGAATTTTGCACAAAATGTCCTGAACCATGATTCGTATTTGAAAACTGCTTAGTTTTTGAAGACTTTCTTTATGTGTGGGGGAAAAAACTGGTAAAATTACTTCTTGCTTACTTTGAGAATGACATTTATGAATAACTACACACTAGAGGGGGCAGAAGTGCTGGGAGGAAAGGAAGGAAGAGGTGATTATGTCAAAACCCATAACACTGCGGAGCTATTTGCTTGTAAGGCAAAGGCTAAATGTAAGGCTAAAACTGGGGACAGGAATGTAGATGGCAGAGAAGCCCCTTCCTTGACATAAGTTAGACCTTCATTCATTGAGAGCAAAGTCTGGAAGGGTCATGGTAAACAAATTAAACTGAATGGTCCCATGAACAGGATCTCTGGTAAGTTTGGGTTTCCATTCATGAGAACTTTATAACTATGACCAGCTAAATGCACTTGCAGCTAGACCTTTGTGCTCAGCATATGAATATTTAACTTACTTCTGTATGCTCAGGGATGTTGGAGATGGGCTTATCTGGGCCCTCATATCCCTATGCCCAATTTGGACAAATGCCTGAGCAGAGCCTATGTCATCAAGACAACTAGGAAAAGCAAAAATCCTAAAGCCCTCAATTATAATCTCTCAGACAGGTGTCAGGCTTCTTCCCAGAGCTTCCATCTCCCAAATGATGGAAGACCACCAAATCATTTTGTTTGTCTTTACTAATGGAAACTCTATAACAGTGTGTAAAATTTGTTGGTATTGTAGTGTCTATTCTGTTTACTAATGGGTGAATACTCTGGCTTAAACTTGACATTGTTCAATATATTTTTCATCCCATAACAATTGGCTTTTCTGTTTTCTAAAACATCTCAGTTGGCTCAGACCATTGGCACATTCATGGTGATATTGTCAAGCAAAGTGTCACATTCTCTCATGGGAAATGTAGTTTGGTTTTCTCTGTCCTACTACCAGCCCATAGCATTAGCCAACCCTGAGAATTCACTGGAAATTCAACAACCCCAAACGCAGCAGGGCAAATGAGTTTTAAATCTGAAGAAAGCAAAATGGCTACATAAAAAAACAGAATGGAATGCTCAAGAGAATTGGTTGGTCTAACTGTTAATCAAATGAAAAGATGATTTGTTAGAGAGAAGGATTTAAGAAGCTAATACCGCTTAAATGTTGAAGCCAGATCAGCTTAAACACCCATTATAGACATGAAGGATCTTGTTTGATACTCTCATCTGGAAAAGAATGTCCTACAAAAGTGATACCTGTTTCATCTAAACTTTGGAATCTGGACAAATTAATATTCTGATTTGGATAAGTATGAACTTTGGTGACATCTTCAATTTCACTTGAAGGATTTCTTTGTCTTTGCATAGACAAAGCTTTGCTAGTGATACAGTAAAGATGCTGAATGTAGAACAGTTTTAGGTGTTCTACTTAAATGCCATGAAGACACGTCCCCAGTTTCCTACTTCCTGAACACAGTTTGTCATGATGAAGTTTTTTTTCCCTAAGACTGACACCACTTGTGTTGGTGCTCACTTTACTCCAACCCATAATAACCTCTTTCATGGTGTAACAAATAAAAAGGACAATGAGCACGTAAGACCTTAAAACCTGTAGCCACCTATACGTTCCTATAATGAGTTGTGATATGGGTTGGATTGGGCTGGATGTGACTGCTGGATTGACCTTATTAGTGTACAAGAGAAAATCAGAAGGTCACTTATTTTGTATTTTTAAAATGTGACTTAGAAAAAGAATCTTTTTTCATCTTTTTTTTTTCTGTAGAAAGGTTTGTATACATGAAAAAAAAGAAAAGAAAGCAGCATGTTGGCTGTCATTTTATGAGGAATGAAGAAAGAGAAGAAACCAAAGGGCTGAAAGGACTGTCCATTTAAAAGTTGTATAGGAATTTTGGTACCAGAAACTGGTTTTGATGCAGTCATGTATCAATTCTTGCTCTTCATCTTTCCATCTCATTTCATTCCTCACTGGAAGAACCATCATATTTATTTGGGCCAATTCATCAAATGACAATGTTTTATTCTTTCTAAAATGGGGGGGGGGATTACTGTATGTTTTAATGTTCTGAGGGTGGGAATTCTCCCACATTTTTAAAAAAAATCTCTTTGGGAAACCTTTAAAAATCTTTTAAAACCCTTTTGGGAACTATACATCTGTAACGTCCACTTTCACAGACATTTTCTGCTTTTTCATTTTCTTGTCCATTCCATGCTCAGTTCCATAGTTTTTGTTTTAAATAGGATTATTTTTAGAAATTCACTTTGGCACAGAGCTTAAATGAAAACCACCTTAAAATGTTATATAGGTGGTATTTAGATCCGGAGAAATTAAGCAAGATGTATAAAACCAAAGATAAGAAATGCTGGAAGTGTGAAAAGGAGTGTGGCACCTTCTATCATATGTGGTGGCAATGCAAAAAAGCAAATAAGTATTGGAAGAAGATACATGAAACAATCATGAAGATTCTGCAAAGAAAGATACCACTGACACCAGAGATCTTCCTTTTAAACATGATTCATCAGGTGAATAAAGAATATTATAAACACAAAAATAAGATACTATACATGATCACAGCAGCCAAGTAGTATATACCAAGGATTGGAAAAGAAATGTAGTACCAGAATTGGAAGATTGGCTAAAGAAGCTTCTAGAATATGTCTCCTTAGAAAGTTTATCATCTGCTTTGAGAGAAATAAAAAGGGGAGAAAAGGACAATGAAATGATCAAAGTAAAGAGATATATTGAGAATAATTGGACAATGATTTGCCAGGAAGAATAATTAAATATGAGGGGATAAGAGAAGAAAGTAAAAATTGCTTGATAGCGGAGGAAAATAAATTGAGGGGAATAAGTAATATTGGTGGCCAGTCAACAATTTTTATAATTTATTGAATCTGTAGAGGTAACAGATAAAAGGGAGAAAAGATTAGCCAAGTAAAAGAAAGAAGGAAGTGAAATATAACAAGATGTAGAAAAGGATCTAAAACTAGAGAAGATCCTTACGAAGAAAATATACAGTAAAGAAATAATTGTGATTGTATGATAAGCATGATAGACAGTATAAATATCTATAAACAACATTTATAATACATCATTGGAATGAAAACAAGTAAATAGAACTTTAAATATACAGAAAATATATATGTTTTTATGCAATCAGAAAAATGGATATGATAACTGAAATATGTATGTTCATATTTGTTCTTGTTTTTCAATAAAAAGATAAAAAAACAAATAGGATTTTTTTTTACTTGTTTCTTATTCAAGTGCATGCATGTTTGTGTGTATGCTTTCCACTGCACACATTGCTCTAACACATTTTTCAACTGATGAAACAGTATTTAGTGTGCATTTGAAAGGCGTCCAATTTTCTATGAACACTCTTCACATGTGTGAATATGAAAGGGACACATCCATGGCCACCCATCAGCATAAGAACACTGGCTTACAAATGGTTCATCTTATCCTATGGACAACCGGGGAAATATAGACTGAGGTAAGCCATTCAAACCTTGGACTGAAAACAAGACAAACAAAAACATCCCTTACCCTTCCCTAATGCTGTTATAATATGCCTGTAAATCCTATAGCCTTCAGCATTAATTACCTGAATGTGATTATGCTTTACACTGATGAAGTGGACTGAATCTACAATAGCTTATGTTACAAATTTGTTTCTTTCCCTTGGTCTCAAAGATGCTACCAAATCCTTTTGTATGCTCAACATTGTCATTTGATACATAAAGTGAGCACAGTACTATACAATCTGTTTGGGTATTTTGAATTCTATTCTCAATACGCTGTTTTTGTTTTTGTTGTTTCCCTTCAAGTCATTTCCAACTTATGGCAACCCTAAGGTGAGCCTACAACAGGAATTTCTGGGGCTGAGAGTGTGCAAAATGGCCATGGTCACCAGTGGGTTTCTATGGCTGAGCAGGGAATCAAACCCAAAATGAGGGTCATAGTTCAACTCTCAAACCACTACACCATGCTGGCTCATCAATACACTAGTCATCATTACATTACACATCGTTTATGACTTGTCATCCAAAATAATGTCCATGCACTTATCCTGTCCATCATTTTGCACAACAAATTTTACATAGCAAGATGCTGTATGTAAATGGAGAAGGAAGGAAAAGGAGAACTCATAAAACATCATAAACATATAGAGTGAAATCATAACATATTGATGGAGCACATATAAAAACAAGAAGTGAAATCTGGTGAGTAATTTTACATAACAGATTATTCAATTACATTTTTAGTGACTCATCGAAACATTTGTGTGTTGTTGTAGAATCTTTTAGACTCCCAGGTAACTGCATATAAGAAAACAGCAGGGTTTTTTTTTTTTTTAATTACATTCTTTTGGGGTGATTGCTGCCTTCCTTATTTATTTTTTCTTTGAGTGCCCTAGAAGATAGGTATCAAACTACTACAAAGGTATCAAATCCTCACACTAAATTCCTGCCCCATTGTCTGAAAATGACAATGCTTTTCAGGATAAAGAGTTGCTTCAGTCTATTCGCAGAAACTGAAATTTCCCGTTTGAATTAATTTCCATCTTTCACCTACAAACCACTTCTCTTATATTCTTGAATTAGATAAAATAACTGGTAATAAATAATGTGCACATTTAGAATTCACTTGTATATCACTGAAAACATTGTACTTTTTCAGAGAACAAGGGTTATCTGAAATTATCTGTTTTTTCATACTGTGCTACAAGCCTTATGTCTTTTTCCTCATCTGTAATGGTGAGAAATTGTGTCATTAAAATATTTATATTTTGGATTAACAGTTGTACGCTCACTAAACAAGCACCATCAATAATTTTCACTTTGATGCTTTTTATGATAATACACTGTAATTGGATTCAGCAGAAAATCCAAATACAACTCTAAGTGATGAAACAGCAGCTTGATGAGGCATATCACAAAATGATTTTAAAACCTGCTTATTGAGAAGTAGATGCCAGGAAGTTGCTATATTTCTTTCATAAGAAAATGTAGATGGAAAAATGCAGACAGTCTGGATTAAATTGAAGCTATCCCAGTACAGATCACTTTATGCTGAATATGGATATAATGTGTCCAGTGTTCTGTGTGACACGAATAGGGTGTTGCTTAGTATGAGCAATAAGCAGTTGTGTTTTAAAGGAAGCATTTGACCCTAATCATTTTCTCCAATTTTGAAATGTAATTTATACAAACGGGTTACTCATCTGATATATTTCAATACTCTCTGCATTCCTGATTCTGTTAATGTATTCATTAGCTCTAATGGGTTTTTAATCAGCAAAGATTAAAAATATCACTCAGGGCACTATCTAGCCAAAAGTAAGTGCTATCAAGATCCATGAACCATAATGGAGAGATTTGGGCATATCCTCAAGGTGTTTCATTAAAAATCATGATACTTAACAGGTGTACTTTGCTGGTTTGATTATGCTCACTTTTTGTAGAGCCTTTACAAATTGCTTCTCCAATCTGAGTCTTCCTCATGATGACAGGGAATTATCCTTGTGATGATATGGAGGTTCTGGAAACAGTCACAAATAATACAGAAAACACAAAGATGGTACATTGGTATTGGTCAGTTGTGCAGCTGACTGGTTTCAAGATTTGTTTATGTACTTACATGGACTGGGATGTAAACAAATGATAGTTCTATTTGACTATTAAGATTCATTCAATGGGACTGGTATGAATCAGCACCAGGTTTATGTTTCTTCTTGCAGCAGAATCAAAAGAAGCCTGGAGATTCACATAAAAATGGGAGTCCAGATACATTCGAGCCTTTGCCTTCTTGTTCTCCAAGAGGGTCTCAAAGCTAATGGCCCAAGGCCAGTGATACAAAAGGAATGGACAGTGCTCTATAAGGAAGGCAAAACAGATATCTCTACCCAAACCCAAGACCAAGCACCCTGCTTTCTAAAAATTTTGAATTACACTGACCATTTCCCAGTATTTCTGCCCATCTTTTTGGGGTTTCCTAGAGGGACTTCAGACTTCACAAGAACATTACAGTTGGCCCTCCACATTTGCTAGGGTTAGGGGAACAGGACCTTCACAAAAGTGGAAAAATCATAAATATTAAAATGTATGTGTGTGTGTATCTGTGGTAAGAAGGCTGAGGGAGAATGTGCATGCAGGGAACAACCAGGTCATAGAAAGGAGTGGGAAAAAGGGTGGGGTCAACATGGCGGCCCTATCCTTCTTCTCTCTTGCCCATTTCCTTCCTTTAATGTGGGGTGGTATTGGGAGAGGGTTTGTCATGCTCTGGAGGACCAGAGGCAGTTTTTTAAATCACTGCATGGTCTGATTAGAGCCGCCAAAAGGTAAGATTCCCCTGGAAAAGAAGCACCTGAAGCGCGCGCGCGTGTGTGTGTGAGTTGAAGAAACTCACAAATAATCAAATCCATGAAAGTCAAACCCACAAATGTGGAGGGCTGACTGTACTTCCTGCTGCCCAATGGTAGTATGCTATGGAGGAAGGTGGCTTTTGATGTCACTGGGGCAGTGAATCCATTCAAGCATTTATTCTGAACTCAGAAGGAGCTGCCCAAGACACTAACACTTATTTAGGTGATACAGACCAGAACCTTGGATAGCTCCTGTAAAGCCTGGATGAAAACCCAGATGAAAACCAGATTCAATGGTCCTCTGACACTTCAGCCATCAGCTTCTACTGATGGCAGGCAGGCTATTCAGAGAGGGAGAAGACGTGCCAAAAATTTTGAAAGATCCTTTTGCTTTCAGCTGTGTAATACAGGAGACTGCTATTGCTTTTGTGATTGCTGGGCTGGTTCTTTGCTACAGTCTATAGACCCCAAAAGTTCAAATAAGCAACATGTAAGATATATTAAAAACACAAAGAGAAATGGTGTCCAATCATACAGGCATAATTTATTTTAGACATTTCTGTAATACAGAAGTTAATTGCTCTCTCATCCTGACCACATCTGATAAACACTTTGCAATGTCCAAGGTCTCACTGCGATTCTTATCTTCCAATAGGAATTTGATATAATATTGGGCTGATTGTTCTGGCAGATTCACTAATAATGGATTAATCATATGTTGTCATACCTGCTTGCAGAATTCACAGGACAAAAGAATGTTCTTCATTGATTCTGTTTCCTGTACGCTGCAAAAACATAACCTTGCAGTGTAAGGGATACCAGCAAATCTACCTCAGAGCATTTTAGATGGAAAAAACATTAATTCTGGTTTTTGTAAAAAGTCTATGCAAAATTAACAACAATCAATTTTTTTAAATACTCAGCTAGGTGAAAAGGCCCAACCTATTCTATACTCAATGAGCTTGGTGAGCAGAATGAGTATGAATGAACCCAAAGATCACAAAAAATGATATTCCACATGTTTTGCTGATTTGAGAACAGTGTCATAGTCCAGATGTAAATGGAGAGATAATGATAGGCAACTCTAGCAGCATTTAGGGTGACCAGCTTTAACCAACAGCTTATGTAACCTTCCTGTGAGAGATATAGGCCCTTTCTGCACCAGGCAATTAGACCGAGGCAGTGCGTCCTCGCAGGGAGGTCGTCTGCACCTTGGAGTGGACTAGGAGCGGACTACTTACCAGAGATCTGCACCTCAGTCTGCTCCAAGACGACCCCAAGTGGTCCTCCAGTGTTTTTTTGAAAGACCGGAAAAAACAGGTCTTTATTTTCCTGGAACGCACCATTGTGTTCCTGCTCCCTTGTGCAGATTCGCAGGCTCGCACCAATGTGAGCCTGCAATCTGTGGAGGGTGGGCTTTAGGTGTGGTGAGCTTCAGCAGATCGGGACCCACAACCAACTGGAAGCTGCCATTTTGGAAGCTGGAGCAGTGCGGATCTACAGACCTTGCACTGCTCCGATTCGCCCTGGACCAAGGAGGAGACCTGCAGAAGTGCTTCAGGGACAGTTCACATCACTTCGGACCCCAGAAGAAGTGGTAGGTAACGGCACAGAGTGATTCCCTCACCTCGTGCAGAAACAGCCCTAGAAGTAAGCCTGTGCCCAGTTTAAAAACAATAACCTTAAGCCAAAATTTTAAAGCTGCCAACCACACCTTTGTCAATAGAGGGTATTCCCCTGTTTCTAAGAATAGAACTTTATTAGGAATATATCTAGGAATTTGAAGGAGAACCTTTAAAAATTTAGTCTGAAGATTATATAACACTATTGTTACTCCACCAGTCCAAATAGAAGAAGTGTAAAGCAATTGTGCAACTACTTTAGCACAAAATGACAGACTGGCAAACTTGAGCTTTCTGAATAGGCAACAGCTCTGTGAGTTGTCCGTGACATCATATGATGGAATATCAGCCCAACTTCTAACCAGTTCCAGAACATGAACATCAAATATTTCTGGGTTGGTGGTTTATTGGAGGGAATCTAGTAGTTGCCGTCCTAACACTCTCCTGAGGATCTGCCAGTAGTGCCATGGAAAAGACAGCCTTTCTCATAAGACAGTGGTTTCTAGCAGCTCCCATGTCTATGGGGCGATAAGTCCTCTAGGTTGTAGTATGTACTTTAAATGAGAAATGAGTTATCCAGGATAATTAACCTGTTTTGGGCATAATGGTCAGCACTCTGGGTAGGTTCTTTCAATTCAGACTAAAACTTGGGGTAGATTCACTGCTGCAGTGACATGGAAGCCACCAGCAAATCACTGAGGAAAGTTCTAGTCTAGCCTTTCCCTTCTCTTCCTGCTCTTTTTCTTTTCTTTTCTGTCCCTCTATAGCTACCTTTGGTCCTACTACTCATTCAAGCTGATCTGCAAAGCAGTGGCCTCAGAAGAAGTTGCTGGGAGAGTCCTATAGGGCCTACAAGTGTTTTTATTGCGATTGGACCCTGAGTTTGCTGTAAGGCATCTGGTTTCATTGTGTTAAAAAACAAATTTCATTGTGGCCAATGAAAGCCGAGTTGCATGCTCCTGCTGAGGGTAGCCCTACAGAACTCCTCCCCAGGAACAACTTAACCATTTTTTTTAAAGAAAATACTGAGCTAAAAAGATTGTTTTGTAATAAAAAACAGTGTTACAGTTCACTAAAACAGTGTTAGCAAAAATACTAACAAGCAAGAAACATGATAGTTTATTGAGGATTTCGCTGGGGTAAAAAATGAACTTTATAGTATATTTTTTTTTCTCCTCTTCCAATCACTTTCATTGTGCTTCGATTCAGTTTACAAATATCCGAAATTCCATTTAATCACAGATTGTAAAAGATATTTCTTTTCAGGGGAAAAAGAAGTTCTCAGCAATCAAACTCTTTTTCCATTCGTTATGTATGCTTTTCCCTCTAGTATCTCCTTTCTCCTAATCATTTTACTTGGACATAAATGCCATTTTGCTCAGTGGCACTTCTATTTTAAGTATATGTGCTAAAGATCATGGTTCAAGGTTGTTTTTCATCCAATTAAGTCTGCTCCTTTACAGTAAGTTCTTTTCATCTTACTTGTCATGCAAATTGTTTATATTCGATGTGCTGTTGATCTAAAGAATTTTCTTTTCTGTTTAGAAGACAATCTTCTGAAAGGATCTCAAGAAGAGTTTTGTTTTCTTTGAATGGCAAGGGAACAGAATTTATTGCCCATAAGAAAGAACGTCTTCTATATGTGACATTTTGCAGGATAAATCTTCTTTCTTTGAATGACCTATTGAGAGTTTCAATTTCTCCAGGCCACTACACTTTTTCCTAGTCTTTATTGTATCCCACAACCTCTAGATTTATCATGATTTTAGTTTTACCAAAGGAAAATCTGATTGGAATAGAAAGGAGGCATTGTTGTTTTATGTTTCAGTTCACACATTTTAAATATTCTTTTATGCTAATTAAATTGTTCCTTATTGTTTTAAATTGAATTGTTCTGACCTGATAGGAGCTAGCATGGTGTAGTGGTTTGAGCAGTGGGCAACAACTGTGAAGACCAGGATTCAAATTCCTGTTAGTTCATGAAAATTGATTCAGTGACCTTGAGCAAGTCACACTTTCTCAGCCTCAGATGAAGGTCATGGAAAACTCCCTCTGACCAAATTTTGCCAAAAATAAAAAATAAAAAAATCATAGGTTTCCCTTAGGGTCACCGTAGATCAGAAATGACTTGAAGGCAGACAGCAACAAATTTGTTTTCAGTTGATTTTGTCTGTAGACTCTATATAGGCTGGAAGACAAATGTTTTAAAATATAATATAAAAATGGGTAAGAGAATGGTTGCCTCACTCAGACCATTAAGATACAGGGAAAAGTGTGCAACAAAAGGAATATTTCTAAAGTATATAGCAGACTACCTAGACAACTGAAAGATACAGCTGATATTCCAAAGACATGGAAGCAAGACATAATCATGGATTTCAGCCATCTTGAAATCTTTTGGACAACTAACTGCTAAGAATAGAATATCCCTTTTTGCATCTATATAAAATACACATTGCTAATAACTTTATCTCCAAAGTTGAAAGAAGAAACAAGGGCATCTGCTGGCTTGGCAGTGGCAGTTTCTGTATTCCATGCTAGTAAGGCAGTGAATCAGCTCTGGGATTTAGTTGGAACTGTTCAAGGCAATGGATTTATATTAGGGATAGGGTTCAAGCACCATGAATATCTCTGGCAATGCCACAAAGACATCATCTTGCACCGGATTTTATTGTATCTAACAAGGAAGAACTAGCTAAGAAAGTGAAAGTGACAGGAACCTTGAGGGAAACATAGGCTTTAAAGAAGCTGATTTCAAACAGTTCAGAATAAATCAAAGTAAGATCTCATGTCTAGAAATTCTGAAGGAAAAAGGGAATAGTTCAAGAAGAATAGGAAATGCCAAAAACTGAAATAGTGAAAGTGCAGTCATAGTTCTCATGAGAAAGAAAAATACAAGATATCTAAACAAGTCAGTGTGGTTGCACAAGGAGCTCTTTGTGGAAGCAATCTGGAAAAGATCATGAATTGAAGAAGAAAGGGGGGGACATATAATTAGGTGGGAATATAATAGATTATCCTGACCCTTTAAGATTTAGAATCAGAGGTGCTGCTTATGAGATACGCAGAAAACAATTTTAAAAGGTTTTGACCATGTTTAGAGCATAAAGAACATACAAGAGGCAGATCTACTTGGAAAAGATTTTAACAGGACATCAAGAGAAGATTGAGCTGTTTGATCCCTATTGTTGTTGTGTGTTTTCAAGAGGCTTCCAACTTATAATGACTCTAAGGTGAAGCTATCATGGTTTTCCTTGTCAAGATGTATTCAGAAAGGATTTGTCATTGCCTTCCTCTCAGGCTAAAAGAATGTGGCTTGGCCAGTGGGTTTCCTTGGCAAATAGAGATTTGGATCCTGATCTCCCAGTTTCCTTGTCCAACATTCAAACCACTACACCATACTGGCTTTCTCCCCATGTTGGCTCTCTCTACCATGCTGACCCCAATCCCTATTTTTCCTCAGTCTGTTTTCCTCTCACAAGGTAAGATCTGGTTAACTTGGATCAACAAAAACAAATACTATGAAAAGACATTTTCAGGCAATAATAATGATAATAATAATAAATTACCCACTCCACTCCAAGGCTTGAGGTAGGGTAAATAGGAGATGACTAGAGAACACCGGACATCTTTACAGGAGTTGACTTTCTGGAGCTAGACAAAGTACTGACAGGGGCAGTGGTGATTATTCCAAGAGTTTTTGATGGGCTGTGGTGATTATTTCAGGGTCTTTGAATAATACTGGGAATGGATGAGATATCAGAAGACTGGAGATAGACACATATCCCTCCATCCTCACAAAAGGCAAGAGAGGCATATCCAGGGAAGTGGAGATTAGTCAGCCTGACATTAATAGCAAGTAAAATTCTGGAACCAATTACTTCTAATGGTTTTGTGTCAGCTGGAGGAAAGTGTCAAATGGAGTGCAAGAGGGCTACTTTTTAAAGAAATAAACAGTTACAGTGAAGGTGTTGGTGGAAGTACTTACTCAATTTGCTGATGATGCAATTAAAAAAAATGATTTAAAAGGCATCTCTGAAATCTGGTGGGATGAGTCTCATGATTGGAATGTAAGAATAGGGGGATATAACCTATTTTTCAGAAATAGACCAAACAAGAAAGGAGGAGGAGTAGCCTTATATGCCAAGGATGTTTTCACCTGTGAAGAGATCCATGACTTAAATCCAGGAAGCCAAGTTGAGAGCATCTGGGTAAGAATTAAGGAAGCGAGAAACAATAGGGATATGATTGTAGGGGTTTGCTACAGGGCTCTGGGCCAGCCTGAGGACTTGGACAATGCCCTCCTGGAGCAGATGGCCACACATTCAAAAAGGAGAGATATAGTAGTAATGAGAGATTTCAACTCTGCTGATATATGCTGGTAGTGAAACTCTGCCAAGACTACAAGGTCCAACAGGTTCCTCACTTGCCTTGTAGACAATTTAATGGTGCAGAATGTGGAAGAGGTGACAAGGGGATCAACTATTTTACATCTCATCCTGACCAACAGGGATGACCTTGTGGATAAGGTGGAGGTAGTGGAATCCTTGGGGGAGGGGGTGACCATGCTCTTTTGAGATTTGTCATTCAGTGGGAAGGAGAAGCCCAGTATAGCCAGACATACAACCTAGACTTTTAAAAAACTGATTTCTGTAAAGTTAGGGAGTTACTTGCTGAAATCCCGTGGTCAAGAATACTGAAAGAGAAAAAAGTTAATGACGGATGGGAGTTTCTTAAAAGTGAGATACTGAAGGCAGAACTGAAAAGTGTGCCAATAAGGAGGAAAAATGGCAGGTGTCTAAAAAAACCAGAATGGTTGACTAAAGAATTCTCATCTGAGCTAAGTGTTAAAAGCAACATGTACAGGAAATGGAAGAATGGTGAAACCACAAAAGAAGAATTTAAGCAAATAGAAGGATATGTAAGGAAATGGTCAGAAAAGCTAAAGCGCAGAATGAACTCAGGCTTGCCAGAGACATTAAAAACAATAAAAAGAGCTTCTTTAGATATGTCTGCAGCAAAAGGAAAAACAGGGAAATTAAAGGGTCACTGAGTGAAGAAGATGGCCAATTACTAACAGGGGGAAGAGAGAAGACAGTGTTACCTTCATTTCTGGGGTCCCTTGGGGGACTCTTCAATGTGCTCCACATGACAAGGAATGGAAACTAGCGAGAGCATGAGCAATAGCAATGCGAGAGGCAGGGTAACCTAGCGGGGTCTTTTTACCCAGTTTTTATGGGGTCAGGTCAAGCCAAAAACCAAACAAAAATGTCCAATAAATGATTTTATTGAATGAAAGTCTCACGCAGCAACACAATTACTCACACACTCACTCAAGACCTATTAAGAAGCAAAAGAGAGGAAACTGGATAGGGGAATATTGAAGGGGTTGTAGCTGGGGTAATACTGCACCTTTTCCTGAAGCCCTTGGTCCAGGAAAAACAGTGTAGAAGTTGGGCTCAGCATGGAGAGGGCTGAGGGGATTACTCAGCGGATGGAGAAACCATTTTCTGGAATGACCAGGAGTGATCCAAAGAAACTCTCAAAAACTGGGACTATTTGTAGGGGAAAAGGTACCTGGAGGGCTAATCCTTTCCCGGGGAGAACAATAGGTGTTGCAATGAGAAAGAAGCTCTATGATGGTAACTTCTTTTGCATGATGAGATTACAAGGTGTTGCCAAAGTCTCAGGATCTTTGGCTGCATTGAGTTGTGGTGTGACTTTATGTAAATGGTCCTTGCCTGATATGATTTGATTGCTATCGGTGCTCAACTTGGGGCAAACACATTAATCCCCTCAAGTCGGCTTCTCAGGGGCTGAGGACCCTTTGTTTACTGTGGGTTTGCACAGCTTGAGGTCTCCTATGGCTATGTGACTGGGGATTTTACTGGCCTGAGCTGGTTTTTGATCGTTTGACCGTTGCTGCCTACGTGCTCATCCGGGTGACCTCTCAGGCACATTGAATCATATTTTAATATCAAAATTGTAGACTCTGGGACAGGGTTTTCCAGTGGGGTAACAGCAGAACTACTCAACACTTTCTTTGCCTCACTTTTCACCCAAAAGGATAGAAATACTCAACCTGGGGGATAGGAAGCACATGAGGAAGTGGAGGGGAATGCAGCACAGAATAGTTAGAAAAGTGGTACAGGAATATCTGGCTAAACTAGATGAATTCAAGTTTCCAGGGCCAGATGGATTACATCCAAAGATATTAAAAGAACTGGCAGAAGTCATTTCAGAACCGCTAACAATAATCCTTGAGAACTCTTGGAGAACAGGAGAAGTCTCAGCAGCCTGGAGGAGGGCAAATGTCATCCCCATCTTCAAGAAGGGAAAAAACGACAATGCAAATAATTATTGACTGTGTTACCCTGTTTACTGGGCGTCCCGGGAGGGACACCTAAATAACCAAACAACAAAACACAATTTTGGGGAAAATTAGCTGGAGCACTCACTTAAGATAGCAAGAGGCAGGGTAACTTAGGGGGATCTTGTAACCCAGCGTCTAAGGGGTCAGGTCAGTCAAGCAGCCAGATGGGTTTAAAGTAATAAAAATGATATTTTATTGCATACAAACAAATATTAAAGACACCACAGTCACACAGCTAACTAAGAGATTAGAGATTGAATTAAGGATAGAGACTTTCAGGGGAAAATGGGTGATACGACATGTGTCTCGTCATCCTGGACCTTGCGGGAGAAGCCAGGGGTGCAGAGAAGAAGCTCAGCTTGATTAGCTGAGGGGAGCTTGCCAAGCAAAGCAGCAGCAAGACAGGTTGAAACTCAGGAGCAATCCAAGGAAGGTCTCGGAATCAGGGGTTTTTATAGGGTGAATTGGAACTTCAGGCTATACCTTACTTGGGGAGAACAATGAGTTTTGGGTGTGAGACAATGTCTCAGAAAGATCACAACTTTGCATGATGGAATCAGAGCTGAATCAACAATAGGGTGGCCAGTATGAAAATGCACAGCACTTACCAGTGGACAGCACAACCTTTGTCCCATAGACTGCTCGGGGCAGGAAGCCTTTGTTAGTATCGTGCATATGTAATGAGGTGTTTGCCAGAGAGGTCTCTGAAGTGACGACCTGGCTATGTCTGGCCTGCCTGGGTGGGAAATGGAATGTTGAACAATTATTGGCTGTGCCTGTTTGCGTGCTTGTCCAGAGGCCTCGCAAAAATGTGGAGCGGGGTGGCAGAAGAAAGCCGAATCGTTTGATATCAAAGTGATATTGGGTGCTATCTCCGGGTAAGCCTAGACTGCAGTAACAATTGGTGAGCCTGACATCAATACCAGGAAAGATCCTAGAGCAGATCATTAAACAGTCAGTTTGTAATCACTTAGAAACCAGTGCCATAATCACTAAAAGTCAACATGGATTTCTCAGAAATAAGCCATGCCAGACTAATCTTATCTCTTTTTACAATAGAGTTACAAGCTTGATAGGTGAAAGGACTGCTGTGGATGTAGCATATCTTGATTTCAGTAAGGCCTTTGACAAAATTCCCCATGATATTCTTGGAAAGGAACTAGTAAAAGGTGGGCTGGATAGGGCTACTGTTAGGTGGATTTGAATTGGTTGACCTACCGAACCCAAAGGGTGCTCACCAATGGCTGCTTTTCATCCTGGAGACAAGTGACTGGTGGGGTCCCACAGGGCTCTGTCCTTGGCCTAGTGCTATTCAACATCTTCATCAATGACTTGGATGAAAGAGTAGAGGGCATGCTGATAAAATCTGCAGATGAGACCAAATTGGGAGGGGTTGCTAATACACCAGACGACAAGATCAAAATTCAAAATGACCTTGACAGATTGGAAAGCCAGGCCAAAGCTAACAAAATGAATTTCAACAGAGACAAATGTAAGGTCCTACTCTTAGGCAGAAAAAGTGTAATCCACAAATATCGGATGGGGGACACGTGGCTAGATAACAGTATGTGTGAAAGGGATCTAGGAGTCTTGGTAGATCACAAGCTGAACATGAATCAGCAGTGTGATGCAGCAGCCAAGAAAGCCAAAGTGATTTTTGGTTGCAGCAATAGGAATATGGTGTCTAGATCGAGGGAGGTAATGGTACCCTTCTATTCTGCACTGGTTAGATCTCATTTGGAATGCTGTGTCCAGTTCTGGGCACTTCAATTCAAGAAGGATATCTACAAGCCAGAGGATGTCCAGAGAAGGGCAACCAAGATGGTGAAGAGTCTGGAAGCCATGCCCTATGAGGAACGGCTTAGGAAGCTGGGTATGTTTAGTCTGCAGAAGAGAAGGTTAAGAGGGGACATGATAGTCATGTCTAAATATTTGAAGGAATGTCATGTCAAGGAGGGAGCAGGCTTGTTTTCTGCTGCCCCAGAGACTAGGAGAAGGAGCAATGGATTCAAGCTGCAGGAAAGGAGATTCCACCTCAACCTCAGGAAGAACATCTTGATGGTCAGAGCTGTCCGGCAGTGGAATATGCTGCCTCAGAGTGTGGTGAAGTCTCCTTATTTGGAGGTTTTTAAGCAGAAGCTGGATTGCCATCCATTGGGAATGCTCTAATGAGTGTTCCTGCATAGCAGGGGATTGGACTGGATGGCCCCTGTGGTCTCTCCCCACTCTATGACTCTATGATTCAAGCCAAGAGGAAAAAATAACACCACTGAAGACACAACCCCAAGTCAAAATGGTATTGATAACCTGGAACATTGGGTAAGACAAACAAGGGCAAACTCAATAGCAATAAATCTAAAGTCATGCACTAATGTACAAAAACTAGAAAATACATCAAGGATTTCAGTGGTGTAGACATGGTTTGATAGTAATACACACAAATATCCAGGTATCTCAGTAAATCATAAGGTGAATATCAGTCACTGATTTGATAAGAATACTTAAACAGCTGAATGTTGTCAGGCTACATAAACAGAAGCATTGTGCCTGGGTCACAGTAATAATTCTGTTCTGCACTGGTTAGATGACATTTGAAGTACTGTGTGCATTTCTGAGCATTACTTTTTGAGAGGGGCGTAGACAAAAAAAAAAAAAAAGCACATTCAGAGAAGGAAATGAGACAATGGGTTCTAGAAACTAAATCCTATGAATAACATTTAAAAGAGTCAGGTATGTTTAGCCCAGAGAAGAGAACACTAGGAATAGTCTTCAACTCTCTGAATGTTCATTGTTACTCCAGACTAGAATCGGTGGGTAGAAACTGCAAGGAAGCAGGTTTTGGCTAACTAGTAGGAGAAACTTACTGTTTAACACAGGATACCTTTGGTGCTGGTGAGTTTTCTTTCACTGGAGATATTTAAAAAGAGGACAACCATCTGCCTGGGTCACACTGCCCCAATTCTGTAGTTGTTTCTTCCATTGCAGAGTTGGACTCGGGATGGCAAATGATTTCATTGGATCCAATGGTTTCAGTAAAAGTCACCTCTCAAGATTGTTATGAGAATAAATGTATGTTGCCTCAAAAACAGGTACAGTTTCGTCACTTTGAAGTACTCACAAAAATGTGCATTTCTTTCAAAAAAGTGAATGGCTAAAATGTGCCCACTTTTTTTTTTAAAGATAACCACAAACATCCTTTCTCCAGTTGGAGGTAATGTACATAAATAAATGTGTATATTAGGGTAAAATGTATAAAATGAGTATGAATTTCTAGCATACAACAAAGTCTGGAAGTTGCAGATGCACTTGGGATATGGAGAAATGCAATGAAATTAGACTGAGAAGGTTTTACATTGCTCGATTGGAACCAGTGATCTCCAAAATATCTTCCAGAAATCTAATGCTATGATTTGTGGGTATTTTGGAGAGGTATGCACATATAGGCCATTTCCGCACGGGGTGAGGGATTCGCCCCACGCTGCTACTTATCAGATCTTCTGGCTCCCTGGTCCAGTCCAGGCTGCTCCAGAGCAGTGCGTGCTTGTTGCTCTGCACTGCTCTGGCATCAAAAATGGCAGCTTCCGGTTGGTCGAGGGTCTTGACCAACCGCTGAAGCTCGCCAGCCTAAAGCCTCCCCCCGGCAGATCTCAAGCTCGCATTGGTGCGAGCCTGCGAATCTGCACAGGGGAGCAGGCTCGCAGTGGCGTGCTCTGTGCTTTCGAAAGACCTGATTTTTCTGGTCTTTCAAAAGCACGCTGGATGACCACTTGGGGTCGTTCTGGAGCGGGCTGAGGTGCAGATCTACATTAAGTAGTCCAGACCCAGTTCGCTAGCAGGTGCAGACGTCCTCCTTGGAGGACAGACTGCACTGTTTCAAATACCCCATGCGGAAATGGCCATAGAGTATATAAATTATATATAGTTTATATACTCTTATATACAGAGAGTACAGTCAGCCCTCCACATTCGCTATGGTTGGGGAACAGGACCCACGCAAAAGTGGAAAAGTCACAAATATCAAAATGTGTGTGAATCTGTGGGAAGGGAGCCAAGGCATGGTAGGGAGAACAGGCACCCAAGATCCAAAGCAGGTCAGGGAAAGAGTGTGGGTTGGTGTGGTGGCCCTATGCTTCCTGTGTCTTGCTCATCTGCTTCCTTGGGATGGAGGGGCATTGGGAGAGGGTTTGTGGTGCTGAGAAATTGGGCTGCATGCCGTGATCAAAGCAACCTTTGGAAAAGAAGCACTTCAGGTGGCAGGGCAGGGATTGGAGAAACTTGCAAATAATCAAATCCATGAAAGTCAAACCTGCAAATGTGGAGGGCTGACAGTATAGAAAAAGTTTAGCTAATAACCTTTGGCTTAAGTCAGGATGGAGAACCTTAGTGAGGGCAGCTCAGTATGGTCTGGGATATCTGCCTGAGCTCTTGCTAGGGGAAGAATGAGTTCTAAAGGAGTTACAAAGCTATGAAGTAAGTATTTCCTGCAATTGCCCGTTTTTTTTATGAAGAACAGCTGACTCCACAAAGATAAATGCACAAAAATCTTCTTCTTTTATTAAAGGGAAACTAGAAACCCTTGAAGATGTATATGTGTATATGTCACATATGGCAGGAGAAGCTAGACAGAGCTTGGGGAAATTTTTTGGAGGGAAGGAGACTAGAGCTCACCTAATGATGTTCTGGGAGCTGTAGTCCAAAAAATGTGAATCTATGCACATGGGCTCAGTACAAGGCAACATCTCTGATAGGAAAGCATGACACCTGAGAGAGAGGATCCCAGAATGACAGAATAGGTTATATACCTTGAAAAATTCTAATTTCACTTTATACCCATTCACTGGCCGAGAGAATTTTCCATATAAAGGTGTTACCAATATATTTTATTAAACTTACAAAAACTAATGATGTGTACAGTATAAGATGATCATATCACTGAGAGACCATTTCATCATTTGGCAGAATAACAGTGGCGGTGGTGATGGGGAATACATCCATACTAATCAAGATCTCAGCACAGAGGAAACCTGCAGCACATACAAATTACAACATGGAAACTTGCCTATGATGGATCATCTGATCAGCAAATCTTAAAAATAAGCTGTGCTGTAATTGGAAGAAAATTTAAGTATTCCATCTTGACCATCAGCCTATCTTACCCAGCTTTTCATTATTCAGACAAAGCTTTGTCAACGAAATGAATTCATCAGTGTAACAGAGATAAATGATCCAACATGGAACAGACAGAACTATCTCTCTGTTCTTATGAGGAAAATTGTCTCTTTGTACCATTATATCAGTGACAAAGATGTCTGGTCTTTATAAGCATCTCTTTCCATTTAGTGTGCCTTAAATATTAATGGCACTGCAATTTAACCTCCTACAGGAGGTTCTAAGAAAAAAAGTGCTTAGAAGTGTTATAGACTCTGAGGACTGCAAGAAGAAGGGAAAGTGATAACCTCAGATTAATTTATAGCTCTGGCACAGTCCTATAAATTAAAATTGGTCTTCATTTTACATGTAAAGGCAAAAACATAGAAAACAATATTGATACATTATCCTCTGTCCTGTGCAAAACAAACAAACACTATGAACATTTTTGCAGGTTTTTTATACTTTTTAATATAATAGGCAGGATTTCACCAAAGATAAGAATATTGAAGTCCCATTGATTTTAATTTTGTTTAACTTGCTTCCTTTAAATTCAAAAGACTTTAAAAGTGTTTAATTTTCATTGGATCTCATTTTCATAAGTTAATAATCTAAGATATCTTCCTTCTCTGCAAAAAAATAATTCAGTCACATTAATATTATTATACAGAATGTTTTTCTGTCATCTGTATCTGCTATCTATGCTGTGAGATTAAAGTCCTGATTCCTTTATGATTATTATTCATCTGTTTTGTTTGGCAGAACAAATAACATTGTCAAAATATATAGAAGGGAGGTTTCCCCCCCCCAGAGTATTTTGCAGGGTGTGGGGGGATTCCATTATTTAGACAAGCAATATTCTTTTAAGTTTCAAGGGCAGAAGATTATCTGATATTAGAATCAAGCCTGTCAACATAGCTTATTTTAGTGGCAATGGTCATTTTTCACCCTACACTTGCCCCCTTGGAACAATGCTGCATGATGATGGTCACCATTTCTGTGCAACAGCTCTGAATAGATTCTACAGTAGGGTTGGGAAACTATTGGCCCTAGGGTGATATGTAACCCTTGGCCTTATTTCCTATAGCCCTTGGCCTAGTTTCAAAAGCCCTCTACAAATGACTAGTTCATTTCTCTGCAATAGTGGTCCCTTCATTCCTTACCAGCCCTGCCAGTGGGCAAGGGGAAAAATAGGTAGCGGAGGACATAAGGTCATCTCACTTATGGCCCCGTCCACAGCTGATTTTATTCCCATCCACATGCAGCTCCTGATGGCTTACTCCCAAATACAGTTTCCCATCCTTATACTATAACATACAATTTTTGAAATGAGAAATTGGCAAAGGACAGCGGATAGTGATACCTCCAGTTCTGTCGCAGTAGTAAATCACGTTTCAAAAAAGAGCTTCCGCTACCACCATTATCAAGCAAGAACTCTTCTCTATAACAAATGCCTTAATAGGTAGAGTTATGACAGTGGAATGGACTGCCTTAGTGGATTGGATGGACATTTGGGTATCCCTTCGTTGTATATTCCTGCATGATGGTGATTGGTTTAAATGGCCCTTGTGGTTTCTTTCAGTTCTACAATTCTCTAATTCTTCCTTGAAGTTTGCAGTTAAGAGATACAGTTTTAAACACGTGATATCCAATTCAGGGTTCAAGGATCCTTTGTTGTGCACTTAGAGCTATATGCATCTGGTCCTCTTCTTTATCATGGGGAATGACCTGGGCATGATGTGGTGATTCTGCATTGTATATGTAAAACACTCCTTCAGAACAGAAGAATATAATGGGCCTGTGCCATGCATGTCTGAAATGGTCCATGTTCACTGGAGGATTTCACAAGTACACATTAAAGTGTCCAGAGCAAGTGGAGATGCTAACTATGTCTTGTCTGGAGAGGAAAAAATACTGAGCAATCCTCTGGACGAACAAAGAAACAAACAAAAGCCCACCCCAAATATTCTGTTTGAATATTCCAATTATAGTGCTTGAAACAATGTAGGAAACACTATATTTCTTTACACAAAATAGACTCTCAAGAAAAACAGAATCATCAGATCTGGGCACAGCTTTTCCTCAGATACTGAAATTCAGTGTAAGCTTTTAAGGAGTCAACTAATGCTTTGTCTCCATCACAACACAAGGTGGGAAAAAGAAGGTGAAAAGCAAGCAGTCTGAGTGAAAGCGAACAGACCAATTTAGTCCACGGTTTGCCAGCAAGTGCTTATTTGCTATCTGACACCACTTTTAGCCCATCTTTTAAAGATGGAAGCATTTTTCTAATAGAGTTACTCAGTTCTATGCTTCAGGTATATTTTGAATTGTAACACATCCAGACTATGCTTTCAAAAGGTAATCCTGCTGTGAACGACAAAAGTGTCATCTCAGACTACCTTCTGAATTTTCTTCATGAACATTTAAGTGACAGTATCAGGCTTCATACATGTGGAACAGACTTTAGTTTGATATACTGGAGCCCTTCAAGCAAAGTTATGTCACTGTAAGAGTTGGACATATTGTGCATGCCCTGCATTAGTGAGACCTTGACAATTAGTATCCCTAAATATGTCTCTGCCATAATTCACCCCTACAGACCCATAGGAGAGGATCTGGCCACTCCATGCCCATGAGTAGGGGATACCTCATACTAGGGAAGGGAAAACCATGTAATAATGTTCCATCTATTTATCTTTGTTCTCAGATGGTATAAACTGTACCTCTATGTGCTTGAGGGGAAAATGTGCCACCTAGTGAGTATAGGTGTCACCACTGGGTTCAAACACAGAAGACTATTTCTCTCTCTCTCTCTCTCTCAGGACCCCTAGCTATGCAGTTCTACATTTATAGTATTCATTTAAGTGCAGACCCATGACGTTACAGACTGGGCACTATTTGGGTATATATTTTGCAAAATGTAAGGCTCTGAAGCCTGAATATTAGGAAACAAATGTATCTGTGACATTCTCAGGTGACTAGTCCACCAAGTGGCCTCATTTGAATTTCACTTCCTGTTGGAGGGAAAGATGATTGTTGATGTTCATGGAGATTAGTTAGATCTGTCTCTGATTAAACAGAGAGGCTGGAGATAACATACAAGCCACCTCCTGAGGCACGAAAGTTCAATTGATACACAGCCTCCTATAAACTTATTTGGATGATGCTGTACCTAGATGATAACTATCCTTGAAATGCTGGTAAGAGAGAAGGAGAAGAGATGGAGAAAGAACCTCTACTTTCCGTGTTAAACAGGCTATATTAAACACATACTGTTTATCTTAGTATTGTAATGCCTGTGGAAGAATATTATTTTCCATGGATGCCTGTAATGACGCACATGACTATGTGTTTGCCAGACACAGACAAAATAATAAGGTTCCAATCCTTATAAGCAGTAGACTGTCGGGCTGCTCCTACAGATGATGAAGATGATCATAGGATGTAAGTTGTTTGATGTTTTCCATATGAAGTCAATATGTATAATATGTACCTAGATGACAAGTCTATATTCCTCTAGAAGGGAAGTGTGTGTAAGTGTGTATGTACATGTGCCTACACATTGCCTGTGGACTTATGGTGACCCCATGAATATCTAAGGATTTTCTTAAACAAGAAATACTCAGAGGCGGTTTTGCCAGCACCTGGTGTTTGTTGGCAATCTCTCATCCAAGAACTAACCAGAGCCGATCCTGCCTTGCTCCCTAGATCAGATGGGATATGGTACCTTTAGTGTATTTAGGCCTCTAGTATCTATAAATATAGTTACTGTTTCATCCATTTTAATTAAATAGACTGAAAGAATAATAGACAGTCTGCTTATTCTCTCATGTAAAATTCCTGAGATTCCAATACTTATGAGCACTTAAGTGGAGTCTTCATGATAAATCTGCCAGTTCAGATTATACAGTTGCTCATGAGTTGGGAGCCCAGACAAAGAGGTGATGAGAGGGACTTCCAGATGACAATTAGCTGACAAATAGTAAAGAACACTCAGTTCCTCAGTCTAAAGAAATAGAAGGGCAGGGAACCTTGACTGTTTCACTAGGGTCACCAAATGTCAGGTGTCTAGGTTTTATGCTCTTAGAAGTATGTATCTGAGAAACAGAAAGATAGCTAACATTCTATTTTATTATACTTTCATCAAGAAATGTACTTTCAGCTACTATCTATCCAGTTGCCTTTCTGCAAAAATTGTGGTTGGCTAGATTTCAAAAACACAAATATAGATGTTTCAAATTAAAAGGAAGAATAAACTAGAGGACGCCCCCCATCATGACATAGGATGGAATGGTGTCAGACAACAAATGCCAAAACAAACACATACATACATAAATTTACCAGGGAAGAAAATAGCCTGGTTAAGCCCCTTAAAGTTTATACAGCTTTTCCAACTTCCTTCTAAATTTCAATGAACATCAGTTTCGGGAAACCAAATTGTCACAGTATTTGTGCCAGTTGGATGGAATCCTGAACAGGAGCATTTCTTTTCAAGTGTGAATACTGCAGTATATTCTTCCACATCCTACTTGTCCACTTCACTTGCAGAGAAGTCCTAGAAGGAACAACTTAATATAGTATAGAATTTTTCAAGATTTCTTGGGCTGGATCTATGCAGCCTGATCTACATTTATGGAGAAAGAGCAGGTAGAACCCTTAGGTGGCAAATACTACTTCAGACTGCAGGTAGGAGGCATCATTTGTCAGCATTTCCTATGTAAAAACAACATAACAGAATAAATCCCTCTCTACTATAAGGGGAAAAATCCAGAAGAATGTTGCTAACATGACACCAGTTTCCTGGTGTCCTTACTTTCTACTAGTTGTAAACATTATTTATTTGTTTGGTTGATTGCATCCTTCCATGAAAGAAGACTAAAAAAATTGATTTTTACTGTACTGTATGTAATTTGAAGGGTCACAGTCTGTTCTAAAATCCTTTTCTCTCATCATTCTGTTACACTATGTAGAATTCACACCTCATATATTTTGCCTAAGGAGGAACCAGTGAACTATCTTGTCTTGGGTTTTACTTTAGGAGAAAACCAATCACAGTTCCCTCCCATGGAGAGATTTGGCCAGTCTGATCTAAATTATCTTGGCTTGCCTCCAGTACTTCAGATGTTTTGTCTGAGGAAAATTCATGAAATAAACTTCAAATTGAAACATAGGTGAAATTTCAGAGGTAGTTCTAGCAACTTAATGAAAGGTTCTACGCATTAGGGCCATTTCACAAAATCACTATTGGGACTTTATGTTGATATTTCTTTTGGGGATAGGGGGTGAAGTGAACTAGGGTCCCCAAAATCACACACACACACACGCAGATGCAGTATGAGATTGTCATATATAAATACATTCCTGGAGGGATATATTTGCCCACAGTATCTGTAGCCAGCCCTCTTTATTTCATTCTTATTGCCCATCTGGCCAACCTAGAGTTTTCCTTTGCCTCCTTTTCCTTGAAGCAGCCCACAATGTTCACTGGCTCCACAGTGAACTTCCACAGACCTGGGGAAGGTAAGGTAAAAGCACTGGGAAAGATTGCAGGGCAGGGAGGAGGGGAATTGATTTAGCAGCTTTGTCTGTTCTGCTGGCAGATGGTCATCCCTGGATACAATCCCATTAAGCTTGTGTTATAGAAGTGTATTCTAAAAGGAGGCAGATAGTAGACTTTTCATTTATTAAAAATGTCTTCATCTTGGTGGTCTCATCTACTCTTGTTATTGTGTACATTCCAACTGTTTCCAACTTATGGTGGCCTTAAAGCAAACCTATCACAGGATTTTCTGAGGCTGAGATCATGTGATGGAGACAAGATTATCCAATGGGTTTCTATGGCCAAGTAGGAAATCAAACCCTGGTCTCCAAGGTCACAGTTCGACACTCAGACCACTACACTATTCTGGCTCTCCTGGGTTAATTCAATTTCCTCCTTTCTATAGATAGTCCCAACTGAGAAAAAAAAATAAGAATTGTCAGCCTACATTCTTATAGCAGAATTCCCACCTCTCCTCCACACACAAACAAACAAAATCAAAATCAATTTTAAAAAACTGAAGAGCAGGAGTGAATTGTGAACATAAACAGTTGCATTTTTCACACAGCATTTGTCATTGCTGGCCAGAGCAGCACTCCCACCACTCTTTTTAAAGACTTCAACATCCATCCCTCGGATATGAAATCAGGCATTTTGAGCTTGAGTGGCAGAATAAACAAGAGTGTTAATGAACAGCAGATATGGATTATTTGAGGAAATGTCCTGATATCAGTAAGAATCCTTTATGTGTACAAAGGACATGACAGCACATTAAGAAATATGCTTTGATCTATCATAATATATAACTGAAGCAAAATTAAGTTTGTCAAAATAAATTAGTAAAAGGCATTCTGCAGCACAATTCCCTTGATTGTTTATCTCTGATTTCCCTGCTTATTAATTGAACTGCTATGCTAATCATTATAGATTTCCCAGTTATTAAGTATACAATATTGACAAGTTTGTAGAACATTAGAGATCAGAAATGGAAAAAATAATTAAAGTTCTGCGCTATTGTGATCATCAAGTACAATCTTGATGGGAAATAATAATGGAACTGGATAATTTTAATTATTAAGACCACATTAGGACAGAATGAGAACAGAACTTTGCTTCCAGTTTTTTCCCCTTTTTCTTTATTTTCTTTTTAAAAAGACAAGTTTCTAGCCTTAATGGATTTATCCATTGGGATTGATTAAACTGTTAATTTTGCTTAATTTCAGTTTCTCTTTTTTTTTCCAGTTCTAAATTTTCTTGATTCAGAACATTGCAAAATTTCCCCCTTTTACATTCAGCTCAGTTTGAATGAATTTTTTTTGTGCATTTCTCTTAACAGGTTCGAAGGTTATTGTCAATTGCATGCAAATTGGTGTGTGCATCTTTCCTTAACATACAGTTTTTCTGTATACACTACTTTTGATTGGAGAAACCCATTCTAAATTGATTCTAAAACAGATTAAAAGTAAATGATAACCCATGTAGTAGAGCCACAATAAGCAGTTTGACATCTCCAAGAAGGAGCTGAGACTGTATAGTTGGTGTTGGGCTTATATTGTCCCAGCAACACTGAAGCCAGGACCCTCACATTACACAGTTATAGTAATATTGTTACCTCAACTTCTGGGGGTCCCTGCAGGACACCTGGATTCTACAAAAGTTGGGGAAATTAGCAAAGCAACGGAGGGCAGGGCAACACAGTGAGATCTTTTATCCTATATTTATGGGGTCAAACTGCATGAGAAAGAGAGAAGTCAAGTGTCCTTTAAATGGTATTTTATTTGGTAGAATTGGCAAAATTTCTGAACACTCACATACAAAGCATTCATTCACACAACTACATAAGGATTACTGAGTTTGAAAATCTTAAGAGAGAGGGAAGAGTTGAAGGGACAAAAGTGAATATACTGCACCTGATCTTGAAGACTCTGTTTTGGGCAAAACATGGGGACAGATCAGAGAGGGAGAGAGCACCAGCAAGAGCTCCAAAACAGGACCCAATTATAGTGAAAAACATCCTGGGGAGGGGCAGAAACTTTTCCATGGGAAAGGACAGAAATTGGATTGTGCAGATGGACCTCAGCTTCCTGCAATTTGTGATTGCTAACTTCATCCAGGAGACACTTAGTCTCTCAAGGTGTCAAAACTGCAATCGGTCCATTTAAAATGTGTGCGTGCCTTTCAGAGGTTTTCCTCTGGATACGTGACTGGGGCTATTTGGTCAGAGCTACACCAGGGGGGTTTCAGCCTTTTAGACCTAGATATCTACATTTCCATCTGGCTAACTTCTGACGCAATAAATATCAAATAATTCTCTTCCTCAAGATAGGGTTTGTCAGCAGGCAATAAATATCTCACTCTCATTGTTAGCAGATAGTGGATATTTTCTCACCGATAAAATCATGGGTTACACTATAATTCTAATTTTGTTGCCATTATCTGTCGTAGGAATGGTACCACTTGGTGAAGCCCTAGAGCTCCCCATCTGAGAATTGCAAATATCTCTCCTTAAACTGCAGATTTCAGAAGTCAATAAGATGTGCCATAACAGTTAAAGTGGACTCATAATGTGTAGTGTGGAAGGGTCCTGGAGTTCCCTAGCCATGAAGTACAGTGAACATTTCCCCTTGATTCAAGTAGAGAAACACTCTGAGAAAACCTCATTCTCTAAGCTGTGATAATTAATTCCCAGTTGTTTACCTCTGCAATTAATTGTTTTCCCTCTGTAATTAATTGATCCACCCCACCCCACATTTCTCCAACTGGAAAATAGTTGAATAAAAAGAACAACTGCTGCTTTACAATCCTATTATTATTCAGATTTGGGAGCTGCTTATCGCTATACTTCTTTCACCAGTGATCTGAGAGTTTGGGCTCTGATCTCTTTCTGATTTCCCTCCTCCTTGGAAGGTGTTGAGGGTTTGGGAAAGAGGGACATCTCTTTTTGTAGGTATGCAACTTGGGGAGAAGCAGCCATTGAAACTTTTGCTCAGAGTGTTTTGAGGCCTTTTGCTGTATGGTTTCCCAAACAAATAAGAAGGGGAGAATTCTAGAGGGCCTTTGGAAAGGGAATCTCTCTGCAGTCAGGTATCTTTGAGAGCAGATCCTTAAATCCTCTGCTCAAAACAATTTTGCATCTTTGAGTCTGCTGCAGAAGCAGCTTTTCACTGAATCTCAGAGAAGCTGCCAGAATTTCAGCTGTTGCTGCTTTTTATCCTCTGAAGATAGAACAAACTCTGAAGGTTTGGAGGCCCCACAAAGTAGGCCTCTCACTTTCTTTGCTCCTGATCTACACAGTGACTACTGAAATTTCAGAAACTAGGGAGGTGACTGAATGACATTCCCAGTTCTCAGGAGTTGGATGTCAGTGCCTCACCAAGTTCCTCATGCACACATCTGAAGTCCTACATCACTTCAACGTACTGTAAATATCCATCAGCAGAATTATGTTATGCTACCCCTGTACTGAATATCACATAGCACAATGTAGGTGGATCAATGGTCAATGTTCATGACTGACAACTTATTATGCAATAACAAAGCACAATGACAATGTATAGAGGCAATTCACATTTTCATACTACTCTGTGTATCTTAATGTGCTACCTTAAACATAATGATCCCACATGCACAACTCTATTGTGGACACGACCATAGTTCATTGTCCAAAAATATATCACTCCAAATAGATAGTGCAGCTTACACCTGTGTATGCCACTAACAGAGTGTCAGCCACATACTCTGATGCTAGATTCCTGCAGCAGTTTAGCATGGATGCTGGAAAGGAGATGGAAATTAATGCCACAGTGCTATTGTGTGGATACTTTCTTACACTGGAGGTGGATTAGACTAACCTATTTTTTTATTCTAGAGATGGGACAAATCCAGAATTTTTCTAATCCAGACCCAGATCCGAAACCCTGGAAGGTTCTGGGAATCCACGAATCTCACGAATCTTGAATCTTTCAAACCCTTTTTTTAAAAAGAGTTTAAATAGCAAGGAAAAGAAAGATAATCTTGGGTAAAACACACTCTCTCAGCCTTAGCAAAAGCCTAGGCAAAGGCAAACCTCCCTCTGAAGAAATCTGGCCAGGACAATTGTCATAGTTTTGCCTCAGGATCTTCCCAGATTGCAAATGACATGAAGGCCCTTTCTACACAGGCAGGAAAATGTGGATTAATCCCACATTTTCCTGCCTGTGTAAAATGGACCAATACAGTAGAGAGATAATCCAGGTCAAAACTGGATTTTCTTTGCATAGCTCCTTTTGGCATCCTGGGGTTTGTAGTTTGATGATTCACCAGAACATTTTAGCAAAAAAGGCTGTGACACTTTGTAAAACTAGAAACCCCGGGATTGTGTATGAAAGAGGTTTGCGAGGGAGCTATGCAAAGGAATCTTTCAGATGTCCTTGAAATCTCAAGAAGACTGTACCTTCCAATCAAGTGTTGAAATTAAATATTAAATGTTCAATTTAAATATCTTACAGTTAAACCCTAGATGTAATTTGTGAAATTGTTAGCAAAGGCCATTATTACTCCAAGGGAAAAAAATCACCTACTTGCCATCTCCCCTTGTGTATTTGGTCTCCCAGGTTTTCAGGCATCCCGGTCTCCCAAGTTTTCAGGCATCTCAGTCTCCAACAAACTATTTGGTTGGTGGATTCAAAAGATTCGCTTTGCCTATTTTGACACAGGGATTCGGATCCCCAAATCTCAAATTCTTGCTCAGGATTCAAGGATTCGAGGATTTGGTTGGCCAATCCCTAGTTTACTCTTTCTGTGCCCTGCCTCGATGCTCTTTACAGTTCCTGTACCTACACAACCTACCAATGTTCAGTGCAGGCTCTTCTGGTCAAACTAGGGCTTAGAAGGAAGGTTTGTTTTACTCTCTTCTGATGAAGTCTTTTTGCCTCCTCAGTAATCAATGTAGTGGGAGAAGTTTGTTTTGAGTGAGTGTTGGCTTGTAGTAGATTAATTTGGTCAAAAACAAGACCAAGAGCATATAGTGATACAGACCATGAACTGCTGATATTAGAATAATGCTAAAGAACATGAAAGTGACCTCCATGCCAAAATAAAACCTGAAGAACATCCCGTAGAATTTAAATATAGTGTAAAAAATAGATTTGTACTTTTAAGCCTAATTGATCACAAGCCAGAAGAATCCTGGATTGAAGCTACAGATGCTACAACAAAGAAATGCAAGAAGACATCATCTGCAGCCAAAAAGAAAAAGAAAGTGAACCCTCAGTGGATGATAGATGGAACTCTTTGAGCAGTTAATGACAGACAAAAGGTGACAGAATGACTTGTGCACAGTAGGAAAGAGAATTACTATAATAAACAACACAGAGAAATAGAAGATGACAAGAAAAAAGGGAGACCTCTTCCACAAGATCAGATAAATCAAAGAGAAATTTAAACCAAGAGTGGGGATACTTTATAGCCAGAAGGGGAACACATTACATATCCAAGTACAAATAAAAAGCCTATAGAAACAGTACACTGAAAAACTATGTGAAAGAGACAAAAGGGTGGCAGATTCATTTATGAAGAACCATCTGAAGATGAACCAGCAATTTTAGAAAGTGATGTCGAAGCTGTGCTCAGGGCTTTCAGAACAAATAAATCACCAGGAATGGACAGCATAGCAACAGAGCTGCTTCAAGCTACAGAGACAGAATCTATCTAGTTTTAACTAAAATCTATCAACAAATATGGAAAGCAAAAGAATGGCCCAAAGATTAGAAATATTCAGTCTATATTTTAAACTCCCTGAAAGAGGACATCAGGGATTTCATAACCACAGAACCATTGCATTAATTTCCCATGCATGCAAAATGTTGTTCAAATCTCTACAACAAAGACTTTTACCATATATGGAACAAAAAATGCCAAATGTCCAAGCTAAGATCAGGAAAGGAAGAGGCACTAGAAATCAGATTGAAAACATACATTTGATAATAGAGTGCATCAAAGAATTTTGGAAGAAAATCAACATATGCTTTAGTCTTTGATTGTGTAAATGGTAATAATCATCATCATCATCATCAATGGATTGCTTTTAAAGAAACAACATGTGATTGTCCTGGACTCAGGACAAGAGGCTACCATCAGGACAGAATATGGAGAAACGAAATGATTTCCAACTGACAAGGAAGTCAAGCAAGACTGCATTTTATCATCCTATCTGCTTAACTTTTATGCTGAATATATCATACCAAAAGTAGGATTAAACCTGGAGGAAGGAGGCATGAAAATTGAAGGAAGAAGCATCAACTATTTAAAATATGTAGATGACACCATACTACTAGCAGAAAATAGAAAAGACTTTCGACAATTACTGAAGAAGGTTGAGAAAGAAAGTGCAAAGGCAAGTTTACAGTTGAACAATAAAATATCAAATAATAAACTTAGAGGATTTACATAACTTCAAAGGAGATGATGAAGACATTGGAACAGTTCAAGATTTTCCCTACCTTGGCTCAGTCATTAATCAGAATGCAGCCAAGAAATCAGAAAAGTAGTACTTTTACTATTTCCACTTTCTATGTATGGCTGTGAAAGCTGGACAATGAAGAAAGCTGACAAGAAGAAAATCAGCTTCTTTGAAATGGAGTGCTCAAGAAGAATTCCACAAATACTGTGGACTGTTAAAAGGACCAATAAATGGGTCATAGACCAAATCAAGCCTGAACTCTCCCTAGAAGCCAAGATGACTAAACTGAGACACTTGTACTTTGGGCATATGACTTACTAGAAGACATGACTTACTAGAAAAGACAATAATGCTTGATGAGGTAGAAGGGAAGAAGAAAAGATGTGTGGACTAAGTCAAGGAAGCCATGGGTTGGAATCTGCAAGACCCAAGCAGAGCCGTTGATGATAGGGTGACTTGCACGTCTCTTATTCATAAGATTTCCATAGGGTTTCCATAGGGTTGTCAGCAGTTAACAAATTTGGTCACATTTAGTCTAGCAGGTTTGTGTGGGAATTTTGTGAGATATCCTTACCTTTGTGAAACTTGCTACTTCATATTGCAGGATCTGTGGCCTGGACAAAGTTCATCTGGCAGGCTGATTTACTTTTTGATTTCCCACAGTTTTCTCTCATTTCCAGGTGGCTGTTGTAAATAAATGTGCCACTGTAAAAATCCATAACCTGAATCTTGCCTCTTTTTTTTATTTGCAGTCCTCTTACAAAGGACAAAAAATAGGATAAACTATTCAATACAAGATAAAATATCTCATTCTGCTTGTTTTGCACAATTTGTCCCAGTCGAAAAGTAGAGTTATTCTTTCTAAGGATGTTGAATTACCTGAGGATTTTATTCTATTTTTACCAGCAAAGAATGTGGAACAACAGAGGCAGTTTTATTCAAGACACATCAGTTTAAGCAATTCTTCATGCAATACATAGGAAATTCATTTCAGTAACACAGACATTCAAGGAATGGTCAATAAATGGCAACAAATTATTTCATTTATATTTGTAATTCAAGCCCAGGCTTACATAGTTCTAATTAACTGATTAACAAACAAACAAAAAGTGAATAAACAGAAAGAAATCCCACTGACAATTTGAAAAATGAATGTGTAGAAGCCACAGGAATGCATAAGTAGGCAATAATTTTCCTTACACCTTACAAATTACCAGAACACACAATCACTTGACAACACAGCAACACACACTTAGCCTAAAATACAGCTGATAAACTCTTGGTTGTTGCAGCAGTTTTGCTTTTTCCAACATGTGCTCTCTCTTTCTTCACTTTGTTAGTTTGCTGTATCCTGATGATGATATCTAAGGCTCCAAGATAGTCCAATTCTATATGGAGTTTTCTGCTGTTTATGAACTGAGCTCAAAAGTATAGCTTGGAAATATTACTCAGTCAATTTGCATTAAATGTTATGAGTGGCTTATTGCTTGTTAGGTACAAATAACAACACAATTTGCATTAAGTTCTGACAGTTTATTTTAAAAAAATGGAATATTTAAAAAATTACTAAAATAGCTCCAAATACATACTCAGTATGTAACATTTTTGTAACAAATAAGTAAGTGTTGCTTCATATGTGAAAACTGTATGTTTACTATTCCCATTAAAAAAGTAATCATGCAATTAATTTCACTAATATTGTCCCTTGTAATGCTTTACTTATAAAGCTCTGCTTCAAACACACAATGTTAACATTTAATGATCTAAACAATTAATGTTCAGGTATTCCCAGATAGCTACATGAGTGGCAGGTTGCTGCTGCGTTGGAGCTTTGCCTTCAAACAAACTGCCTGCAGTATATTTGCCAAACTCCGCACCACCACTGCAATTCAAAGACCTTTTCCTTAGAACTATCACGCTATCCTGAACACAGCTATCTTGTCTGATCTTAGAAGCTAAGCAGGGTTGCACCCGGTTAATAATTGGATGGAACATTGTCAGTTAATACCAGAGATCTCCAGATAGTACAAGGGAGGCACTGCCAGTCATTGCCAGCTGGCAAAACTGGGCTGAATAGTGGTGTTGCCCAAAATAAATTATTTTCTCCTAAACCAAAACTGCAAGGTGAATTCACTGATTTCTGATTGGGTAGATATTTATTTCTTTGTTTATTTATTTTATATCCTCCCTTGGAACCAAGGAAGTTTAGAACATAAATTAAAACAAAGTAAAGCTAAAAACCTGATGATAAATAGCTAAAAGCAACAATTAAATAAATGATTATCCTTAAATGCCACTAATTTTAGAAAGTATGAAAGCTTTATAACAGGCTATCTGCAGACTTACTCAAGGTCTAGCCATTAAAGTTGAAAAAGACTTGCACTAAAAAACAAGCAAGGCGACATTCATGAAAAAGAGTCCCACCTCCAATATTGTGCATATCACACACTTCTTACTTGTCCAGCAGCCATAAAAATATGTTTAACCTTTGCAAGTATAGCTGCATGCACAAACATTCCAAGAATTCTGTCCCAACAGACTTTACTCACATGAAAAGTTTTATGCATATAGACCATTGCATTGTACACATAAAGAAAGAGATCAGGCGACACTGGTGGGAGGAGCTTCTCAATCTGCTTGTGGCCCTGCTCATGCCTTGGAGTAAGGTTGGTCTGTCTGTTTGTTTGTTTGCTTTTAAGGCTGCACATTATCTGTTTCCTCTGTGTGTGTACGCAAGGGTTATTGGAGAGAGGAACAATGGGGCAGTGTATCTGCTCCAAAGAGACCTTTAAAAGAATCAAATTATTTCAAAAACAATGCTGTGCCCCTATTTCTGTAACACATTATTTTCCCCTTTCCATCTCTGCATAAGAATAACATATTTCTGCAATCCAACGCTTTAATATGATAATACCGAAATAGCTTACAGCCTAATAACCGTCACTTCTTTCTCATTTCTTTTTCTGTCTCCTAAACATGTCTCCTTTTTCCTTCATGATCGCCAGAGCTTCCAGCATAAGAGAATTAATTTATAACTTATCTACGACATCATGCCACAGTACGCAGATGACAGGCTTGTGGCTACTTGTACGGAAGCTACATTTTATTAAGAAAAAACACCAATCTGACAATCCTACTCTCTGCCCGAATGTGTTTTCAGTGATGATGAAAAATAAAATGCAAACCACATTTGCTCAAATAGTCTGCATAAGAAGTGTATTAAACAAATGAAATTCATTTGAGCCTTATAGCTTAACAGCATGCACAAGACTGAATTATCATTTCTGGTCTTCTTACAGAAAATAAAATAAATAAAATAAAACAAAAAAATTAATCATACAAATAACACAGTGTAACCAAAGGAAAATTTACAACTGCAAGGCCACAGTAGAACAGGCTTTCATTTTGTCTAAACGGAAGCATTCAGATGTATTTCCTAAAAGACACTTGTGTACCACAATACAAAAATTAGCATCATGGTCCATCTTTTAGCCAAAACACAAACTCTGCTGAAGGGATGTGTGATAATGGGGCTTTCCATTATCTAGGCTTATCAAAGGGAGATACTTCCCCCTTCAGGTAAACCAAGGGTTAATGAGATGTTAGGATTACATCAAGGGTCACAGGGTGAGAGTTGACCAACCAAAAAGAAAGGGTCAGCATCACAGGTCACAAGGTGAGAATTGACCAACCAAAAAGGAAAGAGGCGGGCATCTTGGAGAGGCTTCCAGATCCTTCCAAGGAGGAAAATAAAACTTCTGAGAGGCCATGTGGCCAGAGAGAGAGAGCGAGAGACACACACAGAGATGAGATCTATGCCAGTCGTAGGCAGGCAGGCATGCCTGGCCTCCTGGCTTCTTTCTTCTAAGAACATCTGTGAGTACTAGAATAAAGTAGTTAGCCGAGTTAGGGCTGTTTATTATTTTGGGGAATTGGCTGATCTTAAGAATGTATCTGTGCTGTGATATCTGTTTTGTAAATTCTTGTAACTAAGTGTACCTGGGAGAGGGGGTCTCCCAAGTGTGATATTGTTTATTTGCATGCCTTGATTAAAACACTTTTATAAACCTCCGTTTCTCTCCATTTCCACGCCAGGGTTGGCACACGCTACATAGGACCTCTCACTCAGGGCAAGGGGGAGGTAGAAGTTCCTTACGCTTAGGGATTAGGCAGAGTCCCTCCTGTTCTGTCTAAGTAATTCATAATTCGGGGGGGGGGGTGGCAGCAGCATATGAACTGGGAGATTGCCAGTGTTCCATGCGTGGAAGTCAGCTTTGGAAGGCTGGCAAGAACCCTAGTAAAAACACTGGGAGGGAATTTCCAGTCTTGCAAGGCTAGAAGTCTCTTAAGAGGCTGGAAATAAACCTACAGTGTCACAGGATGTTGTAGTGAATAGTACTGCCAAAAATCATGGAGGGAAAGATGCTCATAGTGTCTAAAATGGTTCTTCAAAAGTTCTTATGCCTCTTCAAATGTTCATGCAGAGATCTTCGCTCTTTTCAGAGTAGATACAGGGAGGATCACAGTAAAGTGACAGGCTTAAGACTGGCACACACAGGCTGCCACCTAAACTGATTTCTTGTCGCTTGTGCACATACAACAAGAGATTCAAAAATTTGAGTATCAGTGGGATAGAGAAATGGCAATGAGAACTGTAGTTTTTTTACCATTTACTAGGAATGTGTATAGGGAAAATGTAATTGTAACGCTTGAGTTGGAACTGTGTCTTATCAAGGTTCCTGATAAGAGAGAGTTCTGAGTTGCATGCAGCTTTGTAAGCACATTCCTCCAAATAGAGATATATCTCCCCTTCGGAGCTTTCCAGTAAATGCAGGAAGGCAATGTTAGAGGAGAAATTAGGACCACAGTACCTTGTACAGTACTAATTTATAATGCCGACAGGCTCTTCTAATTCATGGAGGAAGTGTAGTATGTGAAGTGACTGTATTAATAACATTGTCCTCGTGAGTATATGGAAGCTTTAACTCCTGAGGACTCTTCTTGCTGTATTTCCTCTTCAGTCTACTGTGTGTGGAAATTCAGCTTGATATCTGGATACCGTAGAAGGAAACACAAACTTCTTTCACATGACCTTTTTTACATTCATTGAACACAGGGAGAGTGACTGCACCTACTGATGCTGTCCTCACATTTTGTGTCCCAAAAATCCTGGTTCCAATATTTACATATAGAATCCTCTTTTCAGATATAGATCACACGTAGAAAACACAGAAGTTAAGAAATATTGGCTGTTCATCACCATGTTTTTGCTTTTTGCAATATGGGGGTGTGTCACACAATAACAAAATTATGTTCTTTCTTTAAGCGCTATTTAACAGTTTTACATTCTTCAAAAGCTTTCCAAAAGTGTTCTGGTGCATGCTGTATGAAAAGACAGAATGTTTCTGCAGCCCAACATATTTAATATTTGATGCCATATCACAATTGAGGTGGAGTGAAGCCATTCTTGTACTTTCTAGCAGACAAGCAAGACACCAGAGCAATGTGTCTGTGGATGTAAATCTTTGCAAATTTTGTTTTTACAGGCAACCATGAATCGTTTTACCATTTTTCTCCTTACTGTGGAAAAGTCATTGAAAACTGCAGTTTTCAAAGATTATTTACAGGTCAAAATTTATTATGTGCAGAAAAAAACAGATGTATGGTGGGGTTTTCTCCCCAAAAATCTATATGTTCTGCCCAGAAAACAACATATTTTTCCCCAGAGGAACCAAGTTCCTTATGCAGGAACCTCATTTTCTCTGCAGAAATATTTTCCATGCAAAAATGTACATTTTAAATGTAAAGTCTTGAATGGCAATGATTCTGCTCATCTGTGTTTCCTGATGTTACCGTGCCATACATCCCCACTCCACTATATGATTGGCAATACACATTATGTAATTGGCACTAAATATAAATCATGTACTGTTATGGCTGAAAAGCCCTGTTGCCCAAGAAGACCTGGCTGCACATGTGGAAAAGTAGGTCAGATGGCACTTCAGAGTATGAGCAGGTCATAAGTTAAAGGGATCGGTCGGGAAGCTCCGGCGCTGATGAGCTTGTGATAATCCCCTCAATAGCACACAAACTTGTCTCAATAGAGAAACTAATGATCATCAACCTATTCCCTTTTCCCATTGAAATTCTTCTTTGTTTCCGCACCTGCACAGACATTCAGAAGCTACCAGGATTCCCATTAGCCATTAGCTCTTTTTCGACCCCGTTGTTTACTCTGCTAAAGAGCCCTTAACACCTTCCCCTTCAGGGCAGAAAAAGGGTATTTAAACCCTGGATCTAAGCCAGGCAACTCATAGTACACTGGACATAGGCCATCACCCTGCTGCTCAATTTCCCATCCTTGTACATCCTTCAGACCCCTGGTCTGAACCACATTGCTTAGTCTCTTCTCTTCAGGATAGGTAAGTATCATCCACTTCATTTCAACTTGTCTATATCCAATTTTGTCTCCCTTCCTTCAGTTAGCCTTGTATGGTTGTGAGACTGCTTGAATCTTGTGTGTGCTTCCTCCAATAAAACATGTTTTTAATCTCCAGCTGGTGTCACTGCATTAGTACCAGTACCAGTATACAAAGGTGGAAAGATCCTATAAGTTTACCTCCCCCCACCCTTGCATGCTTCCCTTTTTGAGCTATAATTCCCTACCATTCCATGGAGGCACTGGCAGTGTGGGTGGTTCACTGAGTCACCCACATTTTGGGGTAAACACTGACACTCAAGAAACCATTTTTTCAACCATTTTTCAAATATTTTTGTACATTTTTCCAATCTATAATCATGATTTAAGCGAAGTGAGGATAGGTCTTGAGTGAAGTTCCTTGGCCTGGCCTGGCCTGGCCTGGCCTAAAAGTGGCTTCACTGTCCGCACAGTTCCCCCCCGATAGGTTTGATGCAGGCTTCAACTGCTAGTAGAAGCTTCAAGACTGGATAGGAATTTTCTGTCTGGCTCGCCTCATTTGCATATTGACCAGAAGATGTTTGGCTGCTTGTTGCATTGCTTCTGCTTTTATTTGGCATGACTTGCACTGAGGTCCTGAAAAATAGTAGGAAAATTGGCTGAGGGAGAGCTAATTAAAATATTTGGTCACAATAGGAGTGGGGAACATTTTGCAGAAAAGAGAAAGAAAATATATCCTTGATCAGCAGGTATCCACAGGGATCTTTGTAATGAAGGCATCACATATTGGCATCTCAGGGTTCTTGGGGTGCAGAAAATAGGGAGAGAATACAGCCCAGGCCTGACCACACCTCTAATAAAATCTTTGGCTCAAAAGGATTGTATTCAGGGACATTCTCCCCATTAATCACATGAACAGCTGTTTTCAGGCTGTAAGATCATCTGAATGCTAGTCAGCTTTTATGGTTCAAGGGGCTGGCCTAGCAAGGACCCCTTGCCTCACCTGTGATCTGCACTATGGAAAGCTGTTTTGCAGGTCTTACGTGTATAGTTCAAATATGGCCTTATTTTGCCAATTGCATGCATCTTGCCTCTTTGTTCCTAATGGGTATGAAAGGACTTGGACTGCTTCTCCTGAGATTTCCTTTGTCATCTACTTTTGTGGAGACCTGCAGAGCCAATTCGGCATCTTCAAAATGGCTGCTACAACTACTTTTCTTGTTTTCTGAAGAAGTAGTCACCCTTTTGTGTCACGCTTAACCAATCTTTGTCTTCTGAGTTTTGATTATGTGTAGGTGCCTGCCATCTCTGTGGCTTTCTAACGAGTTAAAGTCCTCTGTCAATTTCAATCTTTCAGATAGACCTTTTCCAAGAATTTCAAGTGCTAACTAATCTCTGAGGTATTCCTTCTTTTTGCTGACAAACTCAAAACACTTGCCACGTTCATCCAAGGCCTTAACAAATGGCTAAGCAGTATCTTTGACAGATAGTCCTTCTCATAAACCACATTCCATTTGGAAATAGTTGGTTTGCTGCTAATTGAGCTCCCTTCACCTCTGCCTGCTGTTATTCTATTCTTTTTTAAGTAGTTATGTATAGTTTATAATATGTTATGAATGCATTATCCTTTCAGTGTGCCTGTTAGCTTATGTGAGAATATACTGACTTAGTACCAGAGGGAAGAAATCAAGAAAAAAAAACACATAAAAGTATTATTACAACACTCTTTGCTGGTATGAGGAAGACAGATGATGTCATCTGCCCACACTATAAGGATACAGTGGAGATGAAGACCTATGAATAGATCATCTCATGGTGAAAAAGTATCATGGGAAGAATGAACAATGAAAGTGCTCCACTATAAATATATCTAAGATCCATGTGCCATGCTGACTAAATCACCCATAGTGCCTTCTCAAATTAAGATATTATGTCACAGACCAAAGAGCTGTTATTTTTCTTTGAGGAACATGGAGAATGGTATCCTGGTAGAGTTCATTCAGTTCACACATTTTCTTTCAAGCATTCTGCTTCTAACACTGAGAAGTCCAATTGTCTGTAATGCATGTCATGGTAGAAGACGCTATTGTAAAAAAGATTTTTTTTCAAGAAAAAAGAAAAAGAAAACAGCACAGGCCTCATGAGACGACAGAATGCCCACATGAGTTAAACAATAGAAAGAGATGAGGAGAATTACAGACATCTTTCCCCCATTTTTCCATCAAAAATAATTGTCAGATACATTTGCAGAGTTTGTGATATTTGTGATGCCCATTCGCATTCTACAACTTGAAATGACAATTCAGTGAGTTCATTGTGCTAGCCAACTTGCTATATGTGTGTGAAGAAATAACTGTGCTAATCCGTCAGAGCAGAAAAAGGGAACATGAGTGGGGGCTTTGGCTTTTATACCATTCTATCAGGGCACCTCCTATCTGTGAAAACTCATGATAAAATATATCAGTTTTTGCTACATGTTGTGATTCAGTTGCCTCATACAATTTGGATCTTAATTTATATTAATTTGGATGTGTCTGTAAACCCTTTACCTGAAGCACACCTGAAGCTTACTTCTGAATCAACCCATAGTATTGCATTTTCCTCCTTCTTTCCTGCATTTTCTAAGTACTTCAGCTCCACTACTCAACTTGAGATGGGTATTGGGGGAATTTTTTTTTCACTCCCCAAAGGAAGAAAAAGCTGAAAGGATGTCGCAGTGCATATTGACATCATAACATCAGTACTGTGTAGGGACGGGGCTTGAATAAATACAAGCTTTGCTTGATTATTTCAGGACTTGCTAAGGAGGAGTTAACTGGAAGCTTCCATGTCAGTAATATGGTGAATATGTTCTGGGTTTTGTTCTAGTTTTTAAAGGAATAAAGTGCTAGACCTTTCCCCTAAAATAGATCTAGGTCCTTTGATAGTACCTTTTAAAATCAGAATTCGAATAAATCCCAGGGCAGATTCACTGCACCATTGGCAGAAAGGACCCCAGCTGCCCTGGCACAGGAAGAATCTGATATGAGGCTAGCTCCATTTTGGATGAGACAAAGATGCTGAATTCTCTGTAATGTTCATCCCAATGTCAATTGTGTTTCTGTATTGACCCACAATTCACCCTTTTGGAATGAAGAGATCATCAGGAGCAAAGCAATTCCATGTGAGCAGCAGATTTTGAATATTATGTGAAAACAAAATGATGGTTGGTATGAGTCTGCCAAACAGAATAATATTCATCAGCCTCACTTATGGAGGAAACAAGCATTTTGTAATTTAAACAGAAGATTTAATGTTGCAAATGTATTTCATGCTGGTTACATTTTTTTTTCTTTTTGGAAAGCTTGAAGCTGCTAGACTGTAAGGGATGTAGGGAGGAATGAACTGGTCCACTTTGCTTTCTCCCAGTTTTACTTTTTAATTAAATGAAATAAAATCTGAAGTTCTTTCTGTCCTGCTTGTAGAGGGATTTGTAAACTGAACAAATCAAACAAAATTCACACTCAAGTGGACTGACCAAATTAAATAGGTATAGCTATTTGCTTGAGCCTGACTGCCATATAATAGTTTTTTTTTAAAAAATAATCTATATCACTGTATATCAAAAAAAGTTAGGATGGAGTACATGTAAAATCAGTGCAAACCTGATAGAACATTTTAAAATATTAAAAATAGTTTAAATGTACTAAAATATGTCAGATATAATTAGCACATTAAAATATGTTTTAAAGAATTTGTACAATTTTAAAATCACATGTGTTAATATTTCAAGATAACTCAGTGAGGCTCAAACAGCCATGTTTTCACTGGCACCTAAAAGAAACTCAACACTAGTGCCAACTGGGCCTCCGGAAGGGGAAAGAATTCTGCATAATAGAGATGAGAAGCCTGTTGTAGAGGGAAATCATGGCATTCTACGTTACATGGTTGTATTCATGGATTTTTACACATATAGTTTGTGATAGATTTGCCTGTCTCTACTAGTGATGAGGGTTTTGTTTTGCGTTATTAAAAAAAAAAAAAAGGCGAGGTGAGGATTTTGTTTTGCTTTTTGTTAAAAAAAAATCAGAATTTATCAAAACCTGCACAAAAAAAAAAATTAAGCATGGGAGAAAGCAACATTGGGAGATCCGCCCATTGCAAGAAAGTATGTTTTCCACAAACAAAATTAGATTATACAAAATAAGTGGTATGGCAAGGGAGAAAAAAATACATTAAACAAATACCCTGATTGATATTGTTTGATGAACTGTTCTTTTGTGACTAATATTCAGTCAAGAGACAAGTAGGAAATATATCCCCTTTCTTTTTGTGTACTTCCAGCTGGTAGAGGGCCACAGTGATAACACTATCCCACAGTATAGTTCTTGCCTTTGATAGCTGAAGCCTAAGTAAGTGCAAACTACTAAATGGTTTACAGCCAGATTGTGTGGCTCTCTGAGTTGAGAACATGCTTGGTTAATTCCACTTGACTAGTTCCAACAATTTCAAATGGTTCTTATGTTCAGTGTCATGAGATCTGAAAGCAGAATACTGATGCACCAGGAAAAGAGTCTAGTGATTTCCTAACATGCATTTACCTGAGGTGGCCGGAAGAGAAATAAACATGGGTGAGTCTCAGAGAACAGGAAAGACTGATGAAGCTTCCTTTCAAAATGTTAAAATTTAGCCTATAAAATCCCAGACAGAAACTCTGAAAACTCTGTCCTCCATCACAATTTCCTTCAACATGAACCTGCCCATCTGTTCAATCTGCTAGGGACAATCTGTTCTCCATACCATTACCTCTAGAGGAATGATGGTTGAGAATTTATGAAAGCGAGAATTCCAGGGATGGGTGATAATTTCATCCAGTTAGTGTTTTTCTTTTAAATATTGATAAGTCCTCCCATAAGCAAACATTCACACATTCCTTTATAAATGAGATGGAGAAGATTTAAGTTTCAGAAGACTTATAAGTGGGACAAACAGAAACTGAGAGATTCATTTTTTTCTTTCCAGGCAGAATGCTTGGGTACCTAGCTGTTAAGAGTCCGCATCTGAATCCCTGTGTCCCTGAAGAGTCCATGTCTGAAGGCTGCCACTTTTGTAGGTCCTCATCTTGAACAGGTGCAAGACAATCTATAGTGGAAATAGCTGTACCTACTGAATATTTTCAGCTCAGATTACAAAGAATCTTGTTTGACTTGCTTTTTGGTTGAAAACATACCCCTCTCGAATTTTTCAAAAATGAGATTTGAGATTTACAAAAGAAAACATGACTGTAGGAACAATGGGATTTGAGATTTACAGAACAAAATGTGAATATGGAAAGAAGCAAGATTGGTTTCCCTCATCTCAAATATGAAGAAAACTGGTTGTTGTTGTTGTTGTTGTTGTTGTTGCTGTTAAAACTTTCTTTCTGTGACATTTTGGTTGCAAAATGCCCTCCCCTTGGAAGCTCACTTGATGCCAATATTATTTTCATTCTGGCATGAAGTTAAACCTTGGCTTCTTATCAAAGGCTTTTTATAATAAATTTTTTATAGGAGCCTACTGATTTCATCCCAATGTGTATACACAGATGTATACATAAATGGTTTTAACTTTTATAATTATTAAATAGTTTAATTTGGGTTTTCTTTTTTTTTCTTCTTTTTTTGGAATATTCAGTGTTTTTTTAATTGTTTTGAATTTTTAAAACTGTCTTTACTGTAAGCTGCCCAGAGATCATAATATGGGGCAGAATATAAACATTTAAAATAAGTAAATTATTAAATCCTTATTAAGAATGAATCGAAACAAACATTCCATTCCTGGATATGTCTGTCTATCATCTATCCAGATAGATGGGCAGACAGACAGATAAGACTGACCAAAAGACAACAATGCAAAACAATACTTCTCATTTTGTTTTGGTCCCCATTTCCCTTGCCTGTCATTGATAGTTGGTGCCAAGTGGCTCGATGCCAAAGAAATGATCTATTTGGCAAGTCTTTTTTCTCCCTTTAAAAGAAATCAGTCCAACAAAAACATGCTGGAACATTTACACCATCTGCTGTATATGCCAAAAACAAAAGTCCACTCATGGACAGTCGTGGACATCTGTACTGGAATGCAAGTCAGGGGACTCTAGTCTGTCCAAGGATAACAGAGCAGCAAAGATAAAAGCAACAGCAAATCAAATAGGACCAAGAAGTGGAAGCTGAAAAAGAATTTTATTTCCTGCAGTTTTGCAACACAGGGTCACAGCAGCTGCATGCCCAACCCTGCAAACAAGGCTCAGTTTGAATTTTCAATTTGGAGTGCGTATTTTTTCGTATTATTATTTTGGCACTAAATTTAGTGGAATGCATGCAATTTTTTACAACGTGTTATACAAACACTAGGAGAAATACCTCAAGTATTAGAATAATATAGCTGAACTGTGCACGGTACTACCAGCGGTAGAAGGAAATTTAAGATTTAAAGGGACTGAAGTACATGGTGTTTGCTAACATTGAAAATATACTTGTAGACACTAGAGAAGCCTCAGAGCTGCAAAAGAGGATACGTTCTTCATGCAAAAGAAATATATTTTCCCTAGACATTCTGGCCATTAGACTGGGTTTGGGGGTTCTAGTGTATTGAGAACAAGGATTATGGAAGAAAGCCTTGGTTTTCTTTACATACAGAATGACTGACTATTTGCAGCTGAAAAAAAGAACATACAGTTCTTGGCCTGCACCTTTTGGGTTCTGGAATAAGGAAAAAAAGGAATTGTGGTGGTGACAAGACCTTAGCCATTTCCGCACTAGACTTTTATAGTGCTATGATTCCACTTGAAGCATCCTATGGAATCCTGGGGCTTGCATTTTTGGGAGGGGCCAGCTGGCCCCTCCCAAAATTGCAAACCCCAGGATTCCATAGGATGTTTCAAGTGAAATCATAGTGCTATAAAAGTCTAGTGCGGAAATGGCCCTTGACTAAGCCACAGGACAATGGAACACTATGCAGATAGTACCCAGATCAGGAAAAGACTACTGGGGCCTCACAGGAAGCATTATTTTAAAGTGTGTTTTTTTTTAAAAAAAATTGGCCTCAATTGCCCTAAAAAGTCTGGTAAGGGAATGGAAGCAATTTGTCACTTTTCCCTTCCCAGGCCATTTTAGGCCCAGGAGAGATCTTTTTTAAAAACAGGAAGTGAGCTCTGTGTCACTTCCTGTTATTTAAAAAGGGCCTCTTGTGGGCTAAAATGGCTCAAGGGGTGTGTTGCCGCAAAATTACCCATCCCTGAGCAATGAAGCCAATAAAAACAACTCAGAGAATTTGAATAAAATGAAAAGGGGAATCTTTAATTACGATTGTGCAATCGGACTGACCAAGCTCTTGCTCTGAAATGAATTGGAGGGGAATACAACTTTTGTCTGGAATTTATTTACCGTTAGTAATTTTTCATACACGTTTACAATTTCCATTGGATGAAACCAATGTAGACTACAGATTAATCTTTCAAAAACTGCATAGTTTGTTTATCTCTGCCATGAAATTTTGCTTTTCAACTTTGTGTTTGTACCAGGAGTACAAAGTTCACTTTGCCTAACTCTTAAATTCTTCTTTCTAGCTGATCTCTGTCCAGTAAAACCTGTCTAATTTGTTTGCTTCCTGGAGCATCATCTTTTAATAAGTGGTATTCAGTTTCTTGAACACATAATCTTAATTCACTAAAATTACATATCCATGTCACTTTTCCATCTGCTAAATAATTTTCCATTACTTAATACAATTCCTTAAAATAATTTCCCTTTCTATAAGATGTGCTATCATTTGGGCAAACACCTGGTAGAAATATATCACATACTGCCGGAGGTTGTTAGGGGGCCTATTTGGGGAAATAAAAGAATTTTGTGGGGGATCCAGTGAAGACAAAGCCCTCCAAAGTCTCATGGATGGCTGATTTGGCCTCTTGCCTTCCCATATTTGCCTCCTCTTGCTGTAGGCACTTCTTATGACTCTGTGTCTAAAATGTACCCTAATAAGACCCAAGTATCACATTATTTGCCATAAGACCAAGGGGTACTGTTTCTGAGCAATAAAAAGAAAACTACTGCAGGGTACTTTTCCTCATTACACATTGGTAAACTTGCCAAATAAACCACTTCACAAGGCATGGAAATTTACATCTGTTGTGGGAGAGCAGAGACAGTGGCCTCTCAGGAGAGGATTCCTTTTCGTTAACTTTAACTTTTACTTTTATCTGATGCTGCATGTCCCTGAAGGCTTGAGACCTTTGTTTGTTGTCCTGATTTTTCAAAAAGGTTCAGGTTTGTTTCCTTGTTTTTTACACTGCGTGAAATGTTCTAACATGGCGTCTTCTACAGACTTTTGTACAGCTCTACCTATTACCCACTTAATCTTCATTTAATTTTATTCCCTCCCTCTGCCATTTCTCCTTTGACTGACTTTTCCCATCTGAATTTTTACAACATTCTTCAACCTTTGTCTGACCCTTCAGGAAAATACCTCTTAGAAAAACGAGATGAGATTTCCACCATGGGAAACCCATGATAACTTCCCTCCCTCTCCTCTCACCAGACTCCCTCCCTCCATGACCATTTAGTGACTAGCAGTGACTGGGAGATGGCTGAGAACAATATGACTAGGTGACTTTAGGCAGACAAATAATAGCAAAGTGGTCTTCCTCAGTCTCTGGGGCACAAAAAGAGTTCTTTTCCTTTTCTTGTATGTTCCCATCAATCAATGTGCATATTTACAACCCTGATTTAATTAAACCTTTGGGGATCTAAAGTACAACACATTTTAAGAACAATGGCTTATGTTTTTTTATTATTATTATTATTATTTAAAAAAAGAATAAGAATAATGTTATTAAGTTTAACATGCCTTCCACCTGTTCATGTGATCATCTCTATGGCAATACTGGGAAAGGTAAGGAAAATGAATAAGATGTTTTAGCTAAAGGTCAGCACAGACACCTGCCTGCTTGTCCTGTGCTCATCTGCCTATAGTGCTAATACACACTGCACACAGCAGAGAAAACCACTTGAGCTTCCAAGACACAGCAGTTAGCAAAGTTTCAGCAAGCTGGAGTCACTTGCTTCATTTTTTACAATGTTTCAGCTAGTTAGTTACTCTACCACCAGTTGCATGTGTTAATTTGTGGTTAAAAAGAAAGATTAAGAAATGAAAGACCCAGGAGTCCTATCCATTCAATTGGATTAGGTCTCATTTCAGTCCTTTATCCTGTATGTGTGGACTTCGAACTATATTGCTTGGCAGTCCCATGAAAGACTGAGGCTGGAATCCTATTGGGTGGTTATTAAGATACATCCAAGAGATACACATTTGTAACCACTTCATAGCCATGATCCCTGCATATGTGAAGGGAGGGAGGTCACAGGGATTTTGGTAGAGATTGCTCACATGAGTTGGGGATGGGAATCAGTCCCTTCCTGAGTGACAGAGCTACAGACCCCTATCAGGCACAGGCCCTTTCTGCACGAAGCAAGGGAATTGCTCCGTGCTGTTACCTACTGCTTCTTCTGGGGTCCGAAGCAACGCGGACTATCCCTGAAGCCCTTCCCGCAGGCCTCCTCCTTGGTCCAGGGTGAATTGGAGCAGTGCGAGGTCTGTAGATCCACACTGCTCCAGCTTCCAAAATGGCAGCTTCCGGCTTCCAAAATGGCAGCTTCCGGCTTCCAAAATAGCAGCTTCTGGCTTCCAAAATGGCAGCTTCTGGCTTCCAAAATGGCAGCTTCCGGCTTCCAAAATGGCGCCTTCTGGTTGGTTGTGGGTCCCAACCAACCGCTGAAGCTCGCCATGCCTAAAGCCCACCCTCCGCAGATCGCAGGTTCGCATTGGTGCGAGCCTGCGAATCTGCACAAGGGAGCAGGAACGCAATGGCGCCTTCCAGGAAAATAAAGACCTGTGTTTCGCAGTCTTTAGAAAACACACTGGAGGACCACTTGGGGTCGTTTTGGAGCGGACTGAGGTGCAGATCTCTGGTAAGTAGTCCGCTCCTAATCCGCTCCAAGGTGCAGAGGACGCACTGCCCCGTTCTAATTGCCTGGTGTGAAAAGGGTCACAGTGGCTGCTGATTGGTAAATGGGAATTTTGAGGAGGGCAAGGATCAAGCTGGAATTCACTACATAGCTACATATTTAAAGTGGTTTCCCTGCACATAGTTTATAAAGGATTATAACCTGTATTAATAAAAACATCTAATTGCTAAATAAAAAGTTGGAGGTGATGAATTACTAGAAGAAATGAAAAATGTGTACATTTTATAGCCGTTATTACGCATTCAGTCAAGATTAGGATTCAAATTTCAAAGTTATACATTAACCTACTCCTACACCAAACTCCCAATCTTACTACAGAGAGAGAGAATGCTAGGTCATCCTTTACTGAACAGAAGGGAACTTGCTGGGTCATGAAACACACAATACACATTCTGAATTAAACCTCAGAATCCTTACACCAGAAGAAAGATAATATTGTCACCAATAATTTGTGCCTACTTTCAATAAATACTTGTCCAGTGACTGAATCACTGCAGAGTGTGGCACCAAGAAATGTAGCCAAGCTCTGTGCAGAAATTCTCAATGCATTATAAAACACATATAATGCTACCATGGGGATTTATTTATTTATTTATTTGATATCCCACCTTTCTCCCAATATGGGGCCCAAAATGGTCTCCAAACTGACTGTAAGCATCCTTGACCCACAGCATCTCATGTCCCCAGCTTCCTTACATATCACTGCACATTGGGTGCATAAGTCTGTGAAAGTTTGCTTGAACATGTTTATGGAGCACCATGATTGGGCTGACATTGAAGAACGATTGTGGGTGCATGGATGAGTAGCAAGTGGGAGGCAGATCTTTCCCTTTTTTAGGCAACGGACATCTTTGGACATCTGAAGAAGTGGATTGCAATCCACAAAAGCTCATGCTAAAATAAATTTAGTCTTAAAAGTACTGATAGCTCTCCTTTTTCACTTCCCATCCCACTCTCTTTCTAACACTGAGCAAAACTAACATGACTTTTTTTGAAAATCACTGTTTTTGTGAGAGATAGGAATATGAAGTATGTCTCTCAGGGAGATCTTACTCATTTTCAGACCAAAAAAAAAAAAAAAAGGGCCCTCAGAAATCTTGCTCAGGAAGAAGAATGAATCAATCATATATCAATTCACTTAAAAGCTTGTTGTGTGGTGAAGAAGATTGAATGAATTCATACTGGTGGTTGATGAAATTACTTTTGTTTGTATTCAGATGCAGGAGGGTTAAATCTAAAGTTGATGAATTGTGTATGGTATTACTTGATGAAAAAGCAATAAAGAATCATTGAGTCACATAACTGGAAAGTGTTGCAAGCTACCTATTCTAATTTCTTTTTGTACATGATAAATAGTATCTGGAGTGGAAGAGAAGTAGGTAGAACTGGGGAAGGTTATGCAGGAACAGTGTACCCATGCTTTATGTGTGCCTCTTGCATTCAGCTGGCTTGGCAGACCTGAAACAAGGGGTTAGGATGGGTGGAAACAGCAGTGGGGCTGGCTCACCACTCACTTTTTTTTTAAAATGGGTTGCTCATTGCCAAAGCTGTGCCAAACTGTATAAGGCTAACTATAGGGAACACCATTGTGCATATTGACATATTCTGAAGTCTATACCCACACAAGCGAAACCTAGTCTTTGCTGGATGGTGTGGGGGATTGGGCGTCTAGGGAGAAGACAAGGCCTCTTTTCCACAGTTGCAGTTTGAGAGGGTGGGGGCGAACCATACCAGAGAGGTACATACCCTCCAACTGTCCCAATTTGGCAGGGTACAGTCCTGATTAATCTTCTGTTATCTCACTTTTTCAGCTGCTTTTAAAATATCCCTATTTATCTTACCTCCTTTCGCTTTCCCCTTTGTCCTCAGCTTACTTCAGTTGCTGCAAACTTGGGCCATTTCTGCATGGGGCGAGGGAATCGCCCGTGACGCTGCTCACCAGACTTTTGGGCTACCCAGTCCAGTCCACGCTCCTCCAGAGCAGTGCATGGTTGCCGCTCTGCACTGCTCCGGGGACGAAAATGGCGGTTTCTGGTTGGTCGAGGGTCTCGACCAACCGCTGAAGCTCGCCAGCCTAAAGCTGACCCCTGGCAGATCGCAGGCTCGTACTGGTGCGAGCCTGTGAATCTGCATAAGGGAGCAGGCTTGCAGTGGTGAGCTCCATGCTTTTGAAAGACCTGTTTTTAGCAGTCTTTCAAAACCACACTGGATGACCACTTGGGGGTCATTCCGGAGCAGGCTGGGGTGCAGATCTACATTAAGTAGGTCCAACCCAGTCCGGTCCCAGGTGCAGACGTCCTCCCAGGATGACGGTTTGCCCCATGTTAAAAACCCCGTGTGGAAATGGCTTTAGTTCAAAGTGCAACAGGAAAGGGATCCTACCCTTTTGCAGGAAGCAAACTGCTTCAGCTCCTCTAGCATGTGCGTCCTTTCTCATTAATAATTTTTGCCATCTTGACCACATTTTGATGTTGCTTGCTCACACATCTCCCCATTGATGGCACTGGAAATCTACTCTTGCTAGATTTAGGGTTGACAGGTTTTCTGAAGAAAAGCACAGGACACATGAGGCACATTTTACAAGGCTACCTCAAATCTTGCAAGAGGAGAACTACTTGTGAGTTCTCAGGGTCCCACAAGTTTTCAAACCTCACAGGAAACCTCAAATCCCATGTAAATCTTGTGATGGTAGGCTGGCCATCATGAGATTGGAATTTTATTCAAATGTTCAGTATGAGCCTGGCTGGACAGAACATTGGAAGAGCAGCAGCAGGCCAGACATAATCTCAGCAGACTGGACATCTGGGTTTATAATGCCTGGTTGTTGAATACATGCCAAATGCTGCCCGGGGGCAAGAGTGTCAGTCTGATTGAAATATGTCTGCCACACACTCTTAAATAACAAGATTGAGGCATACTCATCACCAATATGAGATCAGACTTTAGGACTCCAAATATGCCATGCCACAAACAAAATGGGACACTTGAGAACCCTAGCTAGGTGGGTAACTGAAACACTCTCAGTGTCCATTTCATGGCATTTTTGCAGATAACCTGAATTCCTGCGACACTCCTTTTTCATATCTGGCTGTGAGAGTCTTTTTTTCTTTCTGCACAGAAATTCATACGTATTTCTCATGTACATTTTCTCTAGTGTACACAGTTATTTACACAATCTTCCTAATATAGATTTTTTTTATGCTGTCTTCATTGACTAAAGCACACTTTTGCATATTTTTTAAACAGCGTTTTTAGCTGTCCATGTTTTTAAAATGTATGTTAGGTATTGTATGTATTTTATTTCTCCAAAATGCAAAGCAAATCTTACAGATGTGCAGATTTCTCTGAAACAAGGTACACTTTATATCAGAATAGGTCTTGTGAGTTGCAAACTGTGAACCTAAGTGAGAGAAAACACAGAAATTCTTTTCTGTGCCTAGTACTAGCAAGAGCATTGCCATACCAATAGCCAAGTCTGCAGCTGTAAATCTTTGTAATTATTTGCTAACCCTAGCAAGAGTGAATAATTCAACCAATTTCTCCCTACTTCAAAAGACTTCTCAAAAAAGGCATGGTCTCTGAGGACTATTGGCAAACCAGGATTTCCTGTATGCCAGAATAATAAACAAATTCCCAAACCTGATGCTTTTTACACAGAAAAATGGGATTTTTTTTTACATGGAAAGTTTGTTTTTGCACATAAAATAAAACTACAGAATGCTAGTTTCATGTGCAGAAAATCTTTTTTTTTCTGTGCAGAAATACCTACAGAGTACACACACAAACATACAGAAAGAGAGAGAGTGAGAGCTGGGGGTCCCCTTTTCCTCAGTGATTGAAATATTTGTGGATATTGTTTCCATCTCTTAATTTTAACTGAAATAATTTCTGTCTTAGCTACACAGTGGCAACATAGTCTCAAATGGCCAATCAGTGGAACCCCTTTGTTTGACCTCTTGCCACTACCATTAGCCATGAGTCTCCGAATGTGGTGTCTCTTTGGCTGAGGATGCTGCTACCCCTGTGGTGCAGAAAATGGTTTAAATGAAAAAGATTCACATCTCCAGCCATATAGTCTTCCAGTGAAGCTCTTTGCTGTACCACAAACCAGCAACCTGTTGCTTTGCTAATCCGCCTACCTCAAAGAACAGAAAATGCACCTGCTGATGATGATGGGGAGGAGGAAGAGGAGGAGGAGGAGGAAGAACAGGGAAGTAGTTGGTAAGGCAGTAGTGAATATAGGCTTCAAAGCATCTCATCTGAGACTTCTGAAACCTGGCAGTGTCCCTGATGAAAGCCAAGTACTTCATATAAGGTATTGGTAACTGCAGTCAACATGAAGGAGGAGGACTGTGGTTAAGGATAGAATAAAATATCTTCAGCAAACTATTCATATGATCTAAATTTTGTACCTATATTCCTCATCAGGATTTTGATCCAGAATGCTACATAGATTCAGTATATTTCTTGGGAATGTTTGTGTTCAACAGTGATGAGGTGGAAAAGGTATGGAGATGACTTTAAAAACATTACCTTAGTAATATATGTGTATACATCTGCTCCCCTAACATGATCCTGATCCTGCACTTCTTTCAAAGCTTTTTTTTCCAAAGCATGATCCCAGCCAATTGTGGTGTATAATCGTCCCGATATGGCTATGCAAAGGAACCTCTTTTGTTGTTCTCATTCTAGATATAGTGGAAAGAGAATGTTTCTCAGTTGCTCACATACTGAGCCAATCTCATCTTCTCTTGTTGTGCTGCACTGCAGCTTTGCTGAGTATTACTAGCTATAGCAACACCTGGATGGAGATTTCCACTTCATGTACACCTGAGCTGGCATGAAGACAGATATATGACTTCCACACTCCAATGTGCTACCAAATACATTTTCTTTTCTTTTTTTTACATTACATACAAGATTACTTTTCATAGCATACATATTTCAATGTGCATGATCAACCATAGCTGAACTGGTAGGGATGTACTATTTTTTTTTTTTTAAAAAAAAATGAGATTGAGATTCTCACTGAAAGGCTGTTTGTTGATCTCAGACATCTGCACAAACTGAATACTGTTTGATGAGATCTAATGCTACAGCTTAAAATATATGGTACAAGAAACCTCTTCCCTACAACCAGAATAGAGCTGGGAAAAAAAAGTTTTGAAGAGAGAGAGAGAGAAAAAAACTCATATAAATTCTCACATTATGTATTTGAATATAATTAGCCAAGTTTCACACATTAAAATTTGAATATTAACACTGAAAAATTGTATTTAAGTTGTAAATGAAACTTCTATATTGAGAAAATATTCCAGGTGTTACAACGCAATTATAACTAGCTTTCTCCTGAATTCCACCCAGCTAGAATCTAAATCCAGTTACTAGTACCAACTAGAGTAGATTAATTGAATCAATGAGATTTACATAAATTGATGATGTATCTTTCAGAAACTGATTCAGTGGGACTACTCTAGTTAAGCCTTAGATGTGGGTAGCTAGTTAGTGTGGAAAAAATGCAACTTGGGGGCCATTTCTGCATATCATCACAGTCCCACTACAGGGATGGGATGGCAGTGGTCTGAGGTCATGCTTTTGCATGATGTCTTCATTATCCCACTGCCATCCCACCCCCACCAGTTGCAATCACAGGACATTTGCTTAACGGAATAAAGCCATTAAGCATCCACGATCGCACAATAGTCCTGTCCTTTCCAATGATGCAGAAGGTCAGGTAGTGTGATGGAGGTGCTTCCTTCCCCCACACAGCATGGGAAAGAGCCCAGTGGCACTGCAGAAGGCAGACAAGTGTTGCTTGTGCTCCCTTCCTCAAGGAGCCAGTTGGGTAAGGAAGGAAGCATTTCTGTCATGCTCCCTTCCCAGCAAATGTAAATGTTGGGATTGCAACAGGACAACAGAATCAGGTAATGGCTGTGGAATTATCAGTGAGCACCTAGGGGCAATCTTTTGTGAAAGGTAGTTCTCTAGACTTGCCCTGTCAGTACTAGGACTTGAGTATGGGATTGGGAACAACCTTCAACACTGACCTTGACGGCATTCTCCTCTAGTGCTTGGGATTTGAGGAAGAGGTCAGCATTTTTAGCACTTTCTGAAACCGACAGGCTAGAGGCAAACTACATTTATTGGTGTGTCTCAAAAGTTGTTCAACCCTGGCATATTGAAGAGGGAGTAAAAATACACTAGCCTAGGCATGCACCACACTCTGCATCCCCACTGAAGATCTGTTTAAATAATTAATAAAGGGATCTTTAATTTACTCATACATTGGTGTGATTATCTCTTTTGATTGGGTGGGCATTGCTGATTTCTGCACATGCAAGTTTTGTGCAGAATATGTTTCAAATTGTAAATAAACTTTCTTCCCTTGAGCAGGAAAAAAATGACATTCTTTCTCAAGGCTATAGACTCTGCCTGCTTAATCAAATGCATATAACACTAGCAGCATAGTGTCCTTCCCCTAGTTTTCTAAAGAGTAGCGGGGGGGGGGCAGGTAAAGAAGAAAAAGAAACTAGCGCTTCTTTCCTCTCACTCTCAATGATCTGAATATTGCATTTGGCCTTGCATTTATATTATCAGTTTCCTCTCATGTGGAAATGGCCTTACTGTCGTTTGTTTCCTACTCTACATTCCTGGCAAAGCCTGTCTGTTTTTTCACCCATCCTAGTACCAAAAAAAAATCTACTCTTCTTATGGAACTGTCTGCCTAGAATTTGACTTGTAATTGATTTGGAATCTTGATCCAGTCAGTGGCCTTTTCCGCATGGGGCGAGGGAATCGCCCCGTGCCAGTACTCACCGGACCTGTGTGCTCCTTGCCCGGGTCCAAGCTGGTCCGGAGCAGTGCGTGGCTGCGCTCCACACTGCTTCGGGGACGAAAATGGCAGCTTCCGATTGGTGGAGGCTCTCCACCAACCGGTGAAGCTCACCAGCCTAAAGCCCGCCCCTGGCAGATCTGCAGGCCTGCACTGGTGTGAGCCTGCAAATCTGCACCGGAGTGTGGCCACAGAGTGGCATGCTCCATGCTTTTGAAAGACCTGTTTTAAGCAGTCTTTCAAAAGCACGCTGAACGACCACTTTTGGGTCGTTCTGGAGTGGGCTGAGGTCCGGAACTACACAAAGTAGTCTGGACCCAGTCCGAACCCAGGTGCAGTCGTCCTCCCTGGAGGACGCTCTGCACTGTTTTGAAAGCCCCGTATGGAGAAGCCAGTGTTTCCCATTAACATGTTTGATCTTGGCAAGATCACCCAGCCAAATTCACACATTATTGAATCAGTTGTTGTGAAAAACTTAAACACCTGGGTACCTCCCTGTGTCACAAGTAGCATGTACCCATTTTAACCACATCCCTCTAGGAGTAGCATTGCCTAGAACCATAGCCTATGCATACCTTCATCCCACAATTGTTTTAGAAAGAGAAGTGAAGTACAATTCCCTTGGTGGCAATTCTAAAAAGACTAATAGTGTTGGACATGACCAAGCTTCACATCTAAGGAAGTCCTGGTTCCTTGCCAGTCTAGAAGCTGTGGAAGATTAGTTATATCCCTGTCCATTATGGCCCACCAGTGCCATCTAGAGTGCCTGATGCACAGATGCCCCTTAGGGAATGTTTGGGTTTAGATTGTATCCACTTTTTCAGTTTCACCCCCTTTTCACAGTGGTTTGAACTGATGGGTTCCTTTGTGATAGATGTTTAATACATTAGAAGGACAGAGAAATATTCCCAGGTAATTGCTGCTTGAACCACTTCATAACAGAGGGAATTTGAATAGTCAAGTGGATTTGATAGTCAAGATGGAGTTGAATGATAAATCCATCTTGACTATCAATATATTTATTACACTGCTAATGCTTTATCTTCCTTAGGAAACACATGATTTGACACTCAAACTACTTTCCAAAAAGGAATCTAGCAAGTGGGATTTCATTTTTGTAAATCTTATTGGCAGAGACAGGTATTCCAATGCATACAGTTTGGGGAAGAATTGTTGGAGACTTATGTTGTCATCTACTGACATAGTGACACTACAGCTTATATTTCATTACCCAGCCCTTCCCTCCAGCATCATGGCTGGGGAAAAAAGAGGGGTGGAGGGAGAGAGAGAGAGACAGCTTATATTTGAGGGCTAGCCATGTGGAAAACCAAATGCCATTTGCTTTCATTGGTTCACGTGAAAAGAGATGAGAAGTTTACAAACGTGTAAACATGATTGTGGTTTTGTGTATGATGTTATGGTTTTTGTTGCCGTTGCTGCTGTTGCTGCTGTTTCTGCTTATTTATGTTAATGATTGGTGCTTGTTTTCTCCAGAAACACCCAAAACTAGGGCTCCTGGTTTTCCTGTTTTGGGGACTGAGGCAGAACTAAATTTTAAAGAAGGAGCTTACTTGCTAGGCACTGAATCTAGTTTTGGTTCTGATCCAAATGTGTGTGTGTATTTGTGTGTGTGTGTGTGTGTGTAGATCCTGAGTTTCTGTTACTGCATTTTTTTTCAATTCAATTGCTTATGCTCTTACTATTTTTTTTTTATATATTTACGCCCATGCTGTAATACACAGCATTGAGTAGTTAATCCATTGTGCATGGGACTTGGCCTATATATCTAGAGTAGAACTGCACTTCTAATGCAAGTATTCTGGCTTGTGTATCTTCAGCTGAAGTGTCTATCAATGCATAATTCTCTCATACTCCACTGCATTGCTATTCCTTTTTAAAAGGCTGTGTCATGGTAATGGGATTGGATTGCTAAAATGTGGAATACTCAGAACTTCTCTCTTCCCTCTCTCTCTCCCTCCTGCATCTAAGTTACCATTTCCAAGCATTTGTATTCTTGGCACTAACAAAGCCTGCCTTTCCTGAAAGTTCCTATTCAGTCCTTTCATTGGACCTTTGCCAGAATTAGCCCAATTCTTCTCCTTTAAATGCTTCCGCTCTTAGACATGCATGTGCGTAATTGGTAATAGATCTGAATTTAACTTAACATGCCAATGAGTTCAGCATATCTGTCTTCCTGATCCATTAGGCACTAGAGAGTATAGAGCAGTGTTGTAGACACGCTTGGTTGATGCTTTCCCCCATTTTCCTAATACCCTGCTTTTAACTGACATCAGCATCACAGGATAATATTATTTCCAGCCTCATTTAAAACAGTTGCACATTTGAGCAGACTTAAAATGATGGGCTCTAGTAATTTGTTGAAGCATAGGTTTGAGTCTGCATAAATTAATCTGGCCACAAGCCAGTTCTCCAGAAAGCCATCCTTGTTATACCGTCTATCAAAAGTAGATAGTTTCTCCCTACCATAAAGTTTGTCCCTACCACAAAAGTGCTCTGACTGGGCATTCTGTTGAGCTACTCAATTTGTGTCTCAAAGGCAGTGGAATGGGGATATATGCACCGACCTACTTAGAACTGACAATTGTCCTTTACATTCTTCAATGTTCAGTGCTGATTTTTTGAAAAGTTTGCAGAACAGCTACCTAATTTTCAGACTAATCTTACAGGTGTACAAAACCCGCAAATGTTTCTCTTGCATTCTCATCTTTTATCCCCTGCCCCAACCTTCTTTCACACTCTGCTCCTTCATTTTTCCCCTTTGTCTGACTTAGGCCATTTCCATACTACACTGTTACAGTGCTATTATTCCACTTTCAACATCCTGTGGAATTCTGGGGTTTGTAGTTTACTGAGGCCAAAGAGCTCTCTGGCTGAGAATTCTAAACGCCCCTCCCTAAACTGCAATCCCAGGATTCCATGAGATGTTGAAAGTGGAATAATAGCACTATAACAGTGTGGTGCAGAAATGGCCTTAGATAATATTAATCTCTTGCCACAGAAAGAGAGGTAACCTCCACAAGCTTCCTAGCTTCCTGACACTTAAAAATGCAATTCCAAGAGTACAAATCCATATGCTATCAACAATAGCATTGTAAAATCAATGGGAGGGAGGAAACAAGAGAGGTCTCTGCCTCTGTTTCAGAAAAAACAAAACAAAACAAAACAAAAAAAACTGGAGTTATTTTCTATGCAACAAATGGAATCATCTTGTCTGTCTTCTGAGGTAGACTTTATTCTGAAGCATTGGCAGACTGAAGTGTAGAAACTCTGTAAGAAAATTATTTTACCTTTTTAAGGGAGGAAAAGGGAGAGTATACTTAAATGGAATATATGAAAAGTAGGCTTGCTTGTTATTAATTTTAGCAATGATAAATGCTCCATCTAGTGGCCTCACGGATCTCTCTAGTGAAAACTATTACAGGTAGGATCATGTTATCGCTATCAATAAATGAATGTTTTGTTTATGCAGAATGATATTCATTCAGGTAAAAACCAGGCTGCAGTCCTTATATGTTATCTATAACTTTAGGCAATGATTATTGTATCATAAGGCATTCCAGAGCATTATCCCTTTTGCCAGATAATACAGTTATTCAGATAGCTCTTTGTTGCCATGGCAATATGTCATAAATATCTATCAACCACCAAAATAGCTCCAGATCACAAGGTAATAGGGAGATTTTTCATGAGTTTTTATAGATTTTTTCCCCTTTTTACCTTCCAAAATGAATAAATCAATCCCTATTTTGTAAACAGTCAAAAACTGCTGTGAAATTATGATTACCAAACCGATCTTTATGGCAGTCTCTACCCCCCAAGTGAAATGTTTGCTACACTTTCTATAGTCTTTTATTGAAATTCCTCAAAATTTACCTATTGCTTCAGCGTGAATGTTGGGTCTATTTATTAAAATAAAAGCTTATTGGCCTTTCAAATCTATTGGGAACTATACTGAGTCAGAGAGGGACAATACAGAGCTGTGACATGGCCTGTGAATCTTATTTGTTACCCCTGTTGTGATTTACATCACTGTGCTTCATCCAGCTCGGTGTCGCAGGATTGCAAATACATATGATTGCAATCATTTCCAGTGAGATAAAATAAAAGCTAATGTATATTTGATAGCTAGGTAACCTCCTATCTTTTTGCAAAGCAAAAAGTCCTTTTAAGGTAAGACTACCTTTCCTCACCTATGGTGTCATCTAATTATTATTAAAGGTTTTTTGTTTTTGTTTTTAGTTTTTTTCCTTTAGCAACATGATTTTCTGTGACAGGAATCTTTGCAAGAACTGACAGCTTATTCTTAAAATAGTGTCATAATGTGAGTGGGAAATTGGAGGCAGCAGGAAATTATCTTCTAGGGAGGCATTCATATTTTAAAGGATGGTGGTTAATGGGGTGGGGTGGGGTGAAACTAACCGGTGGTAACTTACGTGTTATTTTTTCCCTGGTTGAAATGGAGACATGTTGTTGTTGTTATTATTGTTTTTTTTCCAGCTTACACGCGCCCGCCCACCCTGCTTCCAGTCCCATTCACTTCCATATCTTTTGCGGCGTGGAATATATTTGTGCCAAATCAAAGAGTGTATGTTGTTATGTATTCATGGGAAATCATTTTATCTTGTGATTACAAAACAGCATGACTGTGGCTTTATCGTTTAAATTCAGCTTTGATACATATTCATGGCAAGCAGGAAGAAGTGCAACAGTGGCTTATCAGAAATGGCTGGGTTTTTGTGAGGTAACACAGCCTAAAATTTCTTGTGCTATTAATATTCTGTGGATGTTCTGTGTACATGATGCTGCAGGCTTTATGGTTACTGATACTTAACATATTAAGAGGCTTTCAGATCCTCAGGGGAACCCAAGCCTTGGGGTGTTGAAGATGGCTCCTATCATTCATTTAATTAGCTTTGTTTGTGGAACATGAAAAGATATGCCCAATAATAGGGAAAATGGTACTGTTTGTGAGACTATCTATTCCTTTCCTCTTAGTTTCAACCATTTCCAGATTTCATTTCATGACAATCTATTTTCACCCCACCCCATTGGCCAGATTATACATTTGTCAGTACAATTCAAACTATGAGCCTTTTCACATGGCATGCATATAGTAGTACTCCACTTTAATTGCCATAGAAACATCCTAAGGAATCCTGGGATTTACAATGGGAGGGGAAATTTGAATTCTCAGCTAAAGAGCTTTTCTAATTTTTGCCAAAATATAAACCCCAGGATTCCATAGGAAGCCACAACTATGGCAGTCAAAGGGGAATCCTAGTGATAGAAATGTGTAGGGTGACATCGTACCAGATTTACCCACTGAGTTGAATGGGACTTTGGTAAGTGCAGATAGGATTGGAGCTATCTTTGTTAACTTTAGCTTCTAAGTTAACTAGACCTACAGTGTTGAGGAAATCAGCATAAAAATTAAGGCTGAATTTTGAATCATTCAGGTTATGATATTTGCTACAGAATGGAGGTGAAAAAGAGGAGAGGAGGAAGAAATACTTATAGATTCAAATTGGGGCTTAATAGTCACTACATGGCTACATCTACTGCTAAATGATCTATGTACAAGTGTTGAGGTGAGCAGTCACAGCATGGGAGGCAGTAAGGCCAAACAGACATGGGACACTCAGTATAACGGAGGAAATGATAACAGGCAAAATGAAGAGGGAGAGAGCAAGAGGCAAGTGTGAGTGTGACAACAGAAGAAAGAGAAAATGACTAGTCCATATGGTGCTATTCCAAAATGTGGGTGACCCAGGGGTCCAACCACAATGCCAGTGCCTCCGTGAAATGGGGGAGAATATTAGCTCAAAGGGGAGGCCTGCAAAAGGGGGTAACCCAACAGGATCTTATAGACCTGTGTATAGTGGCATAAATGCAGGGACACCAGCTGAAGATTCAAAGAATATTTATTTTATTGGGAAAATTAACAATCATGTGGATACAAGGTTCAAGCAATCTTACAATCACACAAGGCTAACTGAAGAAAAGGGAGGAAAAATTGGATAGCAAGAAGTTGGGGTGAGGTGGGTGATATTTACCTATCCAGAAAGAAGAAAGAAAATGATGTCACCCAATCTAAGAGTTCAAAGATAGGACCAGAGTGGGAATCAGAGCAGCAGAGGGATGGCCTGTGTCCAGAGTACTATGAGCTATCTGGCTCAGAGCCAGGATTTAAATACTCTTTTTCTGCCCTGAGGGTAGAAATGGCTTTCTGGCAGAGTAGACAATTGGGTCCAGAACAGACTAATGACCTTACCAATAGATGACAAATGACTGAGGGGAATCATAATAGCTCCTTAATGGTGGGACAAGTGAGGAGACAAAAGGAGAGTTTTGGTGGACAAAGGAAGAGGGTTGAAGACAATCAGTCATTCTGTGGAAGCAGTTTCGGGCACTATTGTTTCTAAAGGTCAAGTCATTGGGGGACATTTGGAAGTCCATTATCACTGAAGTTTCCCTGACTATGACCTAGCCTTACCCTGAGGTCCCAATCTGACTTAATTTTGCAACATATGTGTGCAGCCAGTTCTTCTTTGCCAGCAGACTTCTCAGTCTTAGCAGGATATAAGTTACATTTCACGCCAATCAAACTCTATCATGGAGTTGGGGTGTACGGCCTGATAGCAGTGGCCTGCACAGGAAGCAAAGCACAAGATGACACCTACTTCCCATTCCCTCTGTCTTACAACTTTAAGAGACTCTTCTTTGTTGTTCTGAAGAAGGGCTGTGATCAAGATCAAGCCTACAGTGCATGGGAACAGAAAGGTTAAAGTTCTGCCCAGTCAGTTTTTAACAACAAATTCAACGATAATGAATAACGAATAATGAAACAATGAGCTCAATAAATCAATTGTAAACAAATTATTGTTGTCTTTTTGAACTCTCAATGAATTGAATTGAGCTTTGTTAATGAAATTAATTCAGCATTTTTTGGACCAAAGTTACAAGCTCTGCTTCTCTTTCAGTTTGAAATGGGAATCCTTCAGAAGCCACATCACACATATCTGCAGTTCATATAACTTGGCTGTCATTGGGTAGTCTTGGAAATGAATTCACTAAGGCACTTATATACACGTAACCTAGAAGTATGCATTTGTGTCTGTTACGTATTCATAATCCCTATGTATTCATTGCTATAGGGAGTACATAGGGACTGTGAAGGTTCCCAGCCCTATGTGTTGGTTACCAGTAGCTGATAAAGATTCTCCTGTGGATCAGGAAGCAGCTGATATTCCTGCCTCCCCTTGTGTAAGCAATCTCTCATGTGAGAAGGAATAGGGACAGGGGTTCTGCTTCAATTATTGCAATGGAGATTGCTCACAAAAGATTGCACTGTTTATTGCAGTAAGTGCTGTTCAGTAAATGGAGACTGAAGAGGTTGGGCCAGAAGTCACTACATACAGTGGTTACATAGCTATGTAGGTGATAGAGAATTCTAGCCAATATTATTTGCTAAGAAGAGCTAATCGCAAAATACTTCAACAAAAGATTACAAGAATCATTTCTGTTATCGTCATCATCATCATAATCATCATCATCATCATTTCTTCTAAGGACATCAGGAAGTTTATTTACTTCCTGAGTTTCAATTTAATTCCCGAAGCACTGCATTTTGAGATTTTTCTAATGTCTGAAAATAAGTCTTGTTGATATTATTTTTTTAATGAATAACCTCAATTTTTCCTTACAGTCTCATCTGCCTTTACTTTAACAATGGTACCAACTCAAACGAAGGAGGATACCTTCAACCACTCAAAGAAAAAACCATTCAATTCCAATAAATGCATAGCTGAATTATTTAAAAGAAAATTAAATTAAGCTTATGAATTTGGAAATTCGATGCCTTTAAAATCAATCTTAGTTTACCAGGCTTCTGAAAAATTGAAGTAGTTCACAAACTGCATTCAGTAAAGTAAAATGAAGTTAAATTAAATGAAACAAAACAAAACACAGTATAAACTTTCTATAGTTTGGTGGTCTAGCAAGTAAGATTTTCAAGTACTTCCACAGTGTCTAAACATGTGAAAGATGGTGGTAAATTAAATATAATTATATATAGTTCCTTTATGGAAATGAAGGGAGCTTAATTTAAAACTTCATATGATTCATCTGCCCTCAAAGAGCTGAGCCAATCTCTATTTTCCATAAGGTGACAAATCTGTATTCGTATCTTGTTCCTACTTTTATTTTTGGGGAATGCCTTGTTAAAAACAATTGTTATTGCACACAACAAGAACAGCAGATGTAGTATAGCTGTCAGCAGTGTGTGTGTTGGAGGGAGAGGTGGATGATAACCCTTAGTATGAGAAAAGGAGTGCTACAGATATGCCCCTCTTTTTAATCTATGAAATGTTGGAGGGCATGGAATTTGATGACTTTTTAAAAGCCATTGGCTAATGAATGGAGAAATCCACTTACATATTAACAAATATAACAAAATAGCAAGCTCCCATTGGGAGCAGTAGGAATCACCCAAAATGTAGGTGCCAGAAGGGCCACCGTGCAGTGCTAAATATCTCCTTGAAAAAGTAGAGAATTAATTAGCTCAAGGTTAGGAGGCTGAGAGAGGGGGGCCACTTAGCAAAATCTTTGCTACCAGTGTTTATGGGCACACACAGGAAAAGAACCAGCCAAAGATTCAAAAGTAAGCTAAAAATGTGTTTTATTGAGGGGAATTCACTCATGCATGCACACAAGATACACACAATCACACATTTACATAAGAGCTAACCGAAAGAGAGGGAGAAAAGCAGATAGAGACTGAAGGGTGCGGGCAATATTTACCAGATCTGATGAGAAGCAGAGAAATGAGACGAAGTGACTCAGGTACTGGACCCAAGGGCAGTTTGCAGTTCAGGAATCAAACAGACAGAATGACCCTCAGAAAGGCAAGAGACTGCACTGGGCATCCTGAAATCAGGGGCATTTGTACCCTGTAAATGGCTGTAACCGTGAAGGTTCCAGATGCAAAATAAAGGGAATCTGTTGTGGGCAGTGGGTCTTTTCCCTGTTGATGGGCTTAGTGCTTGATTGACAAAGTCATGATGGGTGTTGTAAAAGCTGTCTATTGTGGGTGCTGTGAGGAAAGGAAAGAATCCAGATGTACAAGGGATGGATCAATCGGTCAATCAGTGTCCTGGTGGGCTCCTCACAGTTGGATTCCCTGGAAAATTCCAGCTTCTATTTAAGCCTATTATCCACAGGAATGATGTGTATTTGCCTGACAAATGACTCAGTCTTACTTGGAGGAAGTTTTGAGTTGACCTATCCTTCTCACATTTACAGTCAAATTCTTTCCCTCGCTCAATTTGACCTCTCCGTCACCTCTCAGGCTTGAATTTGATATCAGAGCCAATAAAATGTGTTGTTAATTAAATATGTTGCCAATTAGGTATAGTGCCCATCCAAACCATACTAATATCAGGGACTCCCAAAGTGGAGCCTTACAGAGGGTACTTCTAGTATCCCTGATAAAGGATATTGGGGTAGAACCAAGGAACTCTTGATACCTTTGATGAAGCATCCTCCTGTTTGAACACTGTTATCTGGTTTGTTCATATGATGACCTAACTGAGAAGAGTCACTACAAAGAAGAAGGTTGCACAGCAAAATCCACTGCGGTTCATTACATTATAGAAGATTGAGCTATCAAAAAAGCATTATTTCAAGAGCTTTGGTTGCCTGGAATATTACAACATTCGACTGACATATACGTGCCTATTAAAAGTGACTTAGCACTTCAAAACATGGCATAGAACGAAGTTGTTGGACTTTAATCACTATGAAATCTTGAATAGCAGACACATATTTGGTACTGCATCTGGGTCCCTCTGAGCCAGGAAGAACAGCTACAATTATTAATGCTGCCTTAATATGAAACTAAACAACCTTATATAGCTAAAAGGCCTGAGGGACATTTAAACAGAGGTTGAGATAAACTAGAATTATATCTACATAGTGTTATGGTAACTTGGAGGCACAGTGAATTCAGACAGTAAGACATTTAACGATGGCCTTCAATATTTTTCTGCTCTACTGGCATTTGGGGAGTTACTAAGCATACTTATGTAAAATCTAAGTTCCCTCTCCTGACTACACAGAAGTCTTTGCTTCAGCAAACAAAAGTGTCTTAAAGCTCTAGCCTTAATTTATATCTTGGATTATACTACCATAAGTCTTGTTCCTCACTATATAATCATGTTTTCACCCAATTGTGCATTTCTTGTAACAATTCTTCAAAGCACAGTTTTCAGTTAAGTTCCAGAAAGACAAATGGGTGTTGGTGATGGGTAGTCCTTTCCCCAGTCTCCGCCTGTGCTTTGTGAGCTATACCAAGAATCCATTTTATTAGACCAAATGTTCTACAGGCCAGTGTATTCAAAATGGTAGTCTGTGAGCTTATGCTTTTCTGTGAACCATCACCTGCTGCTCCACAGGGAGATTCCAGGAAAATAAAAAGTGAATCAATCACATCACATAGGTTGAAAACTATTGTCGTAGGCAAATTAAAAACCATATCTAACCTCTACATTATCACTGGGATGAATCGGGGCCCCACATTAGTGCTAGGAATGTAAATCCACACTTGTTTCACACCGACATGTGAAAATAAGAAACCATTTTTGTTTTGCCTGTGAGATAGGAAAATCATTTCTATAGGTCTGGAATGAATTTTCACATTTCCAAGAAAAAAAATTGCACAAATTGTGTAAATTTTGCAAAGAGCTTAGCCAACCTATGTTAACTGCTATTTTATTGCATTGCCATTTAATAATTAGAAATATGGGATTTTTGCTTTCATCATCTTAATCAGTCCTTATGCATTTACTCTTTGTATTTGTTATCTACAGGTATTTATTTTATCTATTTATATCCTGCCTTTCTCCCTGCATAGTATTCAAGGTGGTAAACAACATTTTATAAGTACAATAGAATTAAAGACTCTTAGTACAAAAGTGTTTTTTTTTAAAAAAAAATCTATTTAAAAACACAAGTTTAAAACAATTTTTTTGTGGTTCTTATCAACGCAATTATATGTAACTCTAGAAAATATCTCTTGCTGTTAATATTCAATGATCATTATTAGAGGATATTTGTTGATTGACAATAACTCTATGTTACCATGTGTTGTTGTTTTTTTTGTTCAAGTTTTTAATACGATTTTAGTTCATTAATAAAAAAAGAAAGCGAAAAAAAACAAATTAAAAATGTGAGGCTTTAATACCACTTAGTACTGCATCCATGACGAAGTAGGTTGAGCATTGAATTAGAACTCTGGAGACCAGGGTTTGAATCTTTGTTCAGCCATGGAAACCAACTGAGTGACCTTTTTTTATTATTATGATCTTTATTCAATTTCCACAAAAACAACAAAACAACAACAACAACAACAACAAAAAGAAAAACATAGCAAACATACATTCCAAAAGAAAAATAAAACACAACACTTACATCAATTGATATTTAAAATCCCCCTTTCCCCTAACCTCCCCCCTCCCCCGTCCTTCGTTCCTTCCATTCACACCACACCCATATTTATATAAACTATTTCTCAACAATTTCTTCTTTTTCTTCTATCCTCTTTCTCCATTCACTCAATTTATGTATGTGTCTGTATCTCTTATAAGGGGTTGGTTTAACCTCCGGTTTGCAATAAAACAGAATTATTGTGTCACAAAATGATGCATGTCTAAAAAGTCTGTCACCAACATGAAAAGTTTGGAAAGCTTTGTTTTAGAGGTACTACCTAAGATAATCTTCCCAAATGTGTCTCATGACCAACCAGTGCAGGGTAAGGGGGTGGAAAGTTCCTTGAACATTTCAATCAGATGGCTGGGCTAAAAATTTCTACCACTGGAGGCAACCAACCAAAGCTTGCACTAATTTAAGGGTGGTGTGCTGGACCAATAGATAAGAAGGCTGATGCGAGGATAGGCCAAAACTTTATACTTCTGCCTTAGCTCTCCCCAAATGCCAAGTGTATAACGACAATAGCATGATGGTAATCAGCCTCTTACCTTCTCTTCTCCTACTCACAAATAGAGACCCAACATTTTGCTTTGTTGTTGTGTGCCTTCAAGTTGTTTACTTATGACAACCCTAAAGTGAAGCTACTATGAGGTTTTCTTGGTAAGATTTGTTCAGAGGGGGTTTGACTTTGCCTCTCTCTGAGGCTGAGAGAGCATGACTTTCCCAAGGTCAACCAGCTGGTTTCCATGGCTGAGTAGAGATTTGAACCCTGGTCTTAAGAGTCGTAGCCCAATGCTCAAATCACTACACCATGCTGGCTGCCCCTCTTCCTTTAGCAGCCCATACATCTACTGAAGAAACAGAGCTGGATTCCCTCTATATATACAAACATACAAATTGACATCCCACACATGCAGACTCTCTAAGGAATGATAACTCATCAGCCTAGTCACTGATGCAGTGCAGTCACAATTAAGTCACTTTGACATTTTTGAAATTATAGTTTTTTAAAAAATAAAATAAGTATTTTGTGTCTCTGAGAGTCAATTTTCATGTTTCCATGTTCAGGCATTTCCCTACGAACTGTTCCTTCTGCCACTAAGTTACTGCGTGGAGGCTTTGCCATGCTAAAATACATTTAGGAAATCAGGAAACACATATCAAGAAAAACATTTGAAACTGGTCCACTTGGCAGCAGTCAAGTGCTATGTCATGAGCAGTGACTCACCAAGCAAATCAGGTGATTTTCATACGCAGTAATGCAGAGGGGTAGGTTAGTGGCAACTTTAATGCAGAAATTGTTGTAGTGTGGAAGAATTTTTTTCAGACACTCTTCTTAGAATTGGATGACATTTTCCATTTAGTTCAAGCCAGCTGATGTACACAAGTTTATGCAAGTTCCAGTTCCAGATTGGCTTAATTTAATTCTGAAGCACTTCAGACTGTAATCTAGACATCAAATATTAACAGGAAAAAAAATGGCCAGGCAATGTGTCTCCAATGTGACCATAAAAGGACAACACTAAGATGGTGTAATGCAGAGGGCAAGGAGGAAAGTTGTGCTACGCTCATGGACAGCTCTAATGTGCAGCATGGGAGCATGAATCATATAAGCATTCTTCAATCACAGTGCTTACTGGAGGGATCATGTGAGATTATTGAAATAATATCATCAGTCTCAGCTGTGTTTCTTCATTCTTTGTTAGCAGCAGATTGAGAAAGAACTGTGAGGAGGTGTGCTAGTTATTGGTTTCTTAAAGTCTCTCTTTCATTTCCTTTTCCCTTTTTGAGTAGCTTGTCCTAATCCTCTGTTTGTCTTTCCTGTTAATTCGTCTCTTTAATGAGTCTGTGTATTTTTGAGACAGTAAAGTTTATTCTACCCACTTCCCCAATTGTCTATTGCTGTTTCTGTTGCTACTTAGGTGTTAGATGGAAGCCAGCCAGTTTGAGTTACCACCAAAAAGGCAGAACATTGCCTGGAAACCCAAGATTGTTATCTGTCTTCACTGTGGACAGTAACTGAGCAGACTGAACACTATTAGAACACTAGCAGTTAAGAAACAACATCATTCATTCCTGCTCAGCAAACAGGCAGAAACAGTCAAAACAGTCAGACAGTGGGGGCAAAACCCATGCAGCAGGAACAAAGGAAAAATTCAGTGGCAGCACTTCTTAGTCCCTTCCCCATCAAAGATTAAGACTGTTTCTGCAGCAGGGCACCCTCCTGGCCTGGGAATGCAAGAGGAGCAAGATCATGATGATGCTTCTACATGACGTCATTGCGGTCCTGCCCTTCTCACGTCCCCAGGCAGCACGATCATAAGGTATATCACTGATGGAAAAACTCTGCAAGTGGCTTCCAATCGCATGAGGCTCCTGTTGCTGCTGGCATGATCACGTGTGTCCTTTCCCACTGCAGCATGAAAAGAAGGCCAGCTACAGTGCGGATGGAAGGAATGTGTCTCTTGTGCTCCCTTCCACAGGCGGCTGGCTGTGTGCTGACGGGAGCATTGGAGACACGCTCTCATCCCAGCAGAGGTGCTGCCGGAATTGTGACGGAATGGCATGAGAGGGTATTGTTGAGCATAAATGGCCTTAGGCCCTTACCACACTATGCCCCAATAGTACGTTGTTCTGTTTCAATCCCAGTGTTGTCATTTCTGCAATGGTATTGGCTTATGAATGCTCTCCACCACACCCTTTTGACTTAAGTGGTTGAGTAGCGTTATTGCCACCAGTGTTCCCACCATAGTACAGCATCATTGGCGAGTTCTTTTCCTTGGCTTTTCTCTGCCCCACAGCTCCTGGTTGGTCATGAGTCTTTGTTTGGTTGGTGAGCCGTACTAGCACAGTACGTTGTAACATCATGACAAGCCCATAGGCTATTGTGTTTTGGGGCTGTAACTCTAAAACATGTATTAAAGAAAGAAAAAATCATAACTTTTGGGAGAAATTTAAAATAAGCATGGCAAGGTGATAGATTTCGAAGTGACCATGCCAAAGGAGTAGCTGAGGGAGGGGCAAGCTGGGCACACCCACACCCCACCCAGTCCTGGATCTGTGATGACAGCAAGTGCTATCAAGTGCAAATGAGGAACTGTATTCACCCAGGTGATGGGATTGTGGTGGGAAGTGAGGCCATTACCAGATTTTTTCTGGTAGTGAACAAACACTAGTTAGCAATGGAAAGGGATGGGACAGCAGCTGTTTAGGGATGATTGTGGAGGGCTGGTGGGTGATGGGAGCTACACAAAACCACGATAGCACTTCCTTCCTGTCACTGAGCTCTGGCCAAAAACCTGTACCAGAGTCAAGTGTATCAAAACCCAACATATAGCAGAGTATGTTGACGCAGCTTCAAAAGCGTACACAGCAGAGTTTAAACTAGCAGCAATGCTCTGAAGCCACAAAAACTCACCCATGCAATGTTATCTTCCAACTTGGAGGCATTTAATCTTCTGTTACAATAAGTACATATTTACAGGATTCACAGATCCTCCAAACAGAAGCTCAGCATTCCTTCTGCACACAGCTGACATAGCCTCTTCTGGGGATAGCCTCCGGTCAACACGATCAGGCAATCAAGAGAACCCAGCTCCTTATATACAACCCTTGCTGATGCAACATCCAGCCAACTTTGCATTTCCCATGGCTGATGCAACCCTCTGCCCTGGTTACATATCACAATGATTCAGCTAGAGTCACATGGGATTACCTCATGCACTCTCATCCCCACATGCAATCCACAATGTACATCATATGCACTTTATTGGACCAAAGATCATGTCCAATCTTTCCTCACAATGATGTCATGCAGAATGATGGGTCCTGGACCAGGAACAATGCATGGCTTTGCTGGGATGAGGACTTTGTGCTGTAAGGGCCTTAGGCAAACAACTCTGAAACAGATAGAGTGGGGAAAGTGGAAGCTTTTGATAGACAAGTTTCTCATGCGATCCAGACCACCAAGAGCTTTATGGAGGAGCAGGAGACTCATCAAGGGGATCCCCCCACTTGTACTGCTGGTAATAATAGATTAAGCACACTCTCATCACTCTTATTTTCTTATGTTGTATCATAAATTTCACTGGTTGATTTATTTGTAAAATGAGAAGACACCTCATCTTCAGCTACACTGTCATAATTTTCACTATCATAATTATCATTTTCACATAACTAATTTATAGCCATTTTTGTTTCCCCAGTTCTAGTCAGTGGGGAACAACTCGAAATCTTGATTTATAGTTGGATTCCAGATCAGAATGGATTCAGTCTGTATCAATATGATCTGAATAAAGATCTAAATCATCTAATTAGACCCCCCCAAATAAACTGAAGTCCCCATGAACAGTCCTAGTAAATGTAACATCAAATTTGCCACAGATTTTCAGTGAGTTGACTCTCATATTCCAATCTGCATGCCTCCCTATTTTATAAGGAAGATTTCTTTAATCATTATAGTTTAAGGATGTGCTTGCAATTTGTTCTTGTGCCATTTTCCATGCCAGTCATCCATGCTTAGCTGCATTAAACATGATTCTTGAGAGTTTGGGAGGAGTGCATTTTTCTTCTTAGAAATGATGAACATAATTATATTCATATCTTTCCTAAGTATGGGAAAGTTGTCAAATTGTTTGTTTGCCTATGCAAATTACGATCCACATTAACACACAAACTAACAAGTTTTGATCGTTCCATTTATTAATAGGAATAATTTTGTGTACACAATGACAATGATGTGTGTGTGAAAGGAAGAAAGAGAGAGAGAGAGAAAAAAACCCATAAATGATCATAGCCATAGATCAGTTGCCATATCATGTGGTTAAAAGAAGTCATGTTTTTTGTAGCCATAACATATGAGTTTCGATTCCAATCTAGTGGCCAGGCATTTCAATTTAGTGTCACAGCAGAAGAAAGCCAGGAAGCTAAACTGTTTTTCAATTATGTGTTAGCTATAAAACAAACAATTTATTTCACAATCAAAGAAAGATACATTTGGAAAAAGGGGGGAAAAGGCAGAAAGAAGAAAAGAAAACTAACATTAAAACACAATACTAACATACTAAACTAAAATACTGAACACCAACTTTTTGAATACAAAAGAGTTCTGACCCCCTGAGCCAAACTGCACTGAAAGGGGAAAATAAATAAATAAATAAATAAATAAATAAATAAATAAATAACTATCTATTCTACCATTACAGATCCCACTAAGTAATCCTGCTAGAATCACTAGTAACCATAGCTACAAATTATTGCATTGTTAGATTTCTTATTGCTCAGAATGTCCATCAGCAGTTTTCCATCTTTCAAAGAAAAAAAAAACTTCAGTCAATCAGGAAGCTGAATTATGATTAGATTCCCACAATCAAACGTCAACAACAAGTTAAAGAGCAGGAAGGCAAAGTGCGGAATGGCTGTCCTTGTCATATCTTTTCAAAGCTCTTCTAATACGGAGCATCTGGTTGAACTTGAGGAAAGCCAGCACTGAGTCCAATGAGCAGAGAGGGGAAAAAGAAGGACAGAAAGAAGGGTGGATTGAGAAAATGCTAAGAGAAAGCACTGCTAATGCTCAGTGATTTCCCTGGACCCACTAACCACTGGTCTTGGGTCCATTCACCACCAACACAGAAGTCCAGTGGGTTTTCCTGCAGTGGTGCAGTCCTCAGAAGAAAGAGGTTCCTTATCAGCTCTTCAGACTCAGAAATGAAAGCCAACAAAAGCTTATTTTGTTTCATCAATATCAATTTAAATTGAATTTGGCAACTTTCTGTTTAAAGGATGGGTGTGGTAATCCACACAGAGTTGAAAAGCAGATAATCAATTGATTATATCCCACATTCCAAAGAATCTCATTGGAATGCGTATAATGAACTCTTTTCTTTTCGATTATTTCATATATGTATAATGCAAATAAGTCTCAAAATCTAGTTAAAAACATATTAACTCAATTACTTACTTACAGTAGGGCTGCCAGTTTACCAACATTGGTTATGCCTGTTTATCACCACGTGTCCCTTTTGTATTTCACCAGACAAGGCATACTATGCAAGCCTCTCCATGTTTATTCAGAAATAAATCCCATTCTTTGGGGTGCTTCCAGATAGACTGCTCCTAGTTGTACCAATAGAAAAGGCATGTTCTCCAAATGCTGTTAGACTGAAATGCCTCACCACTGGCTGGCTAGGGCTGATGGCAACTGCTGATAGAGTGAAAATAACTGCAGTCCAACATCTGAAGGTGTGTACTTCGGTCATATGCAACCTTTGTTCCCCCTCGAATAGATTTTTGTGGTATGCTACAAATGAAAGCAAATTTTTGTGGTATATTTAGAATAACACTCCCTTCATCTTCTGAAATTTTATGTTTGTGTGATTTCCTTGTCTGGAAGCAGACCTACAATACGGACACAGGACAGTACCTTCTATCCACCAAATTCTATGGACATTTGAGGTGATAGAAACATCTGTCCATGGATGTTTCAAATGTTCTGCAGCTGCTGCCACTGTCTTTTCAATCAGAAAGAACATGAAAGAACTTTATGTCTCATGGCTCATTTCCTCACTAGACTATTATAGTGCTATTATTCTACTTTCAAAATCCTATGGATTCCTGGGGTTTGCAGTTTAGGGAGGGACCTTTGAGGCAAACCCCAGGATTCCATAGGATGTTGAAAGTGGAATAATAGCATTATAACGGTCTAGTGAGGAAATGGTCTCAGTCCTGAAACCCAGCATTTTCATCCTACCTTTCGGTTCAAAATACAAAGGCAACAAAACTAAAAGAACAAAGTCAACAACTACTGTATTTGCTGGCATATAAGACTCATTTTTTCCCCAAAAAATTGCTGTTTGAAAATGGGACACGTCTTATATGCTGGTTTATCTTATACATCAGCGACTAGTACTTGCTGGCACATAAATGGCATGTGTCTTATACGGCAGCAAATATGGGTATGTCAATAATATTTTAAAGGACAGTTAAAATGTAGCAACATTTTATCATAAGCAGTTAATTGAGTAATAAATAAATAAATAAATGCAATGAAAGATTGGCAACAAATAATAGACAATTATGAACTAAAGGGGGAGATGGAGTCTAACCTGCAGCAAAAGTCCAGAAAGGGCAATGATATACGAACCTTCTGGGGAGGAATTCTTCTAAACAATGGAAGCAAACACAGTAGGTCATCTTATAGTTCCACTGTATTTCTGAGGGTAGTGATAATCTAAAGATCATACTGGTTCATTTCATCTTTTGAAATTAATTTATCAGATCATCTTAAACAGGCCCAAATTCTGATCTACATGTACACATAGATTATCATGTGCATTGCAGTGTGCATTTAGATATAAGAAATGAAATGTTTCCCTTTTGCATGAAGTAGTGTGCAAGTACTATGTATAGTGTCAAGTATTATGATTGGAACATCCCCACTATGCTCAGGAATCAACATTTCATGCAAATGAGAATCTACATAAAGATTTCTATACACAGACCTGGTTCCTTCCTTCCTTCCTTCCTTCCTTCCTTCCTTCCTTCTCTCTCTCTCAAGCTTCTCTATTTCTTGGATGTCATAAGAGAATAATAGTGAAAGTAAGGTAGGAGACAATAGACTCTGAGATGAGCAGAGAAACTAGATTTAATTTAGTGAAACCTTGCTAGAGGGCTAGGTATTTGAAAGTGCAGGTCTGGTGAAAATTAATTTTCACACATTGTTTTCAAAGGGATTTTATTTATCTTGAATAGGTGTCATCTGCAATTATTTCAGTGTGGAGTATAATGGCAGCTAATGAGTTTCAGTTTGCTCTAGTTTGTCTATTACTAAGGAATTTTAAAAAAACTTTACAAAATTTTAACGTCATATTATCCTTGTTCTATAGTCTTTTTGGAACTTATAATTGCATTGTATTTTTTTCCAGAATAAAGACTTTCTTGCAAAGAAAAAAGGATCAGATTACAATGGAAATAAAAATAGCAACAATAACAGCTATCTTACAAGTGCAAGCTAATTTACAACTACAAGATAAAGCATGTAGAATAACTGCTGTACGTAGAATTATTGGGGCGCAAATCCCCTCAAAATCAGTGGGGCCCTTTTGTACACATGCAAAAGATAGAGTCACTAATGGATAATATACTTTATTTTTACTATCTGTGACGGATAAATGATATCCTACTTTGCAAGTTTAAATACTTTTAATTGTCAATGTCGTTATGACTCATTTAAGGAAGGTACAGTCGGCCCTCAATATTTACAGGTTTACATTTTATGGATCTGATCATTTGCGAGTTTCTCCAACCCCTGTCTGCCAACCTCAAGTCCTTTTTTTCTGGGGGAACTTTCCCTCTCAGCAGCTCTGACCAGGCAAAGCAGCTGTTTAAAAAGCTGCCTTTGGTCCTCCTCCACTAACCAGTAGCTGGCCAGCTAAGGACAGCTCAGAGCCCAATTTCTCAGCACCATAAGCCCTCTCCCAGTGCCTAACCCTACACATCCAAGGAAAGAGATGGGTGTGAGAGAGGAGGTTTAGGGCCACAGTGAAGGCCCATCCTTTCCCCTCTCCTTTCCCTAACCTTGGCCCTTTTCGCACGCAGTTTCTTTTGCGAGAGGGCCCCTTGAGTGTCGCGTAAATGGGAGCAGCTGTCTGTATGACGCACTCCCATTTACACTACGCTCATGAGCCTACCGCAAACCACGCCCACACCTTTTCATTTTCGGCTTCAAGCCGAAAATGGTGCGTGGTTGCGCAAGGCTCCTGGGACCTGCGCATACTTACCTGCGCTGCGGTACATCAGGAGCCGGGCCAGTCATGCTTCCTGCCTCAGTGCTAGCCTATAATTCCCAGGTTGCGCTGTGGTAGGAAGGGGTGGGGCATTCGCGTGGCGCTCGCACGACCGGCAAGCCAGCTGCAGTAAGGAAGGAGAAATGAAGAGAGCGCCTCGCACAAGAGGCTGCTCGCACAAACGCCACCCCCCACCTCCGCGAAAAGGTAAGATGTGGAAAGGGCCCTTGTTTGGATCATGTGTGCCTGCTGTCTCCACCATGCCTCAGCCTCTTTCCCACAGACACACACACACATTTTGATATTTGCCATTTTTCCACATTTGCAAAGGCCCTATGCCCCTAACCCTAGTGAATGTGAAAGGCCAACTGTAATCCTTTTTTGAAGACATTGACTTGAGCCATAGATATCAGATTCCTTTGCTTTTTTCACAGAAGTATCACCATATTTGCATCCCTGTTGTATAGCTGTTGAAGCCTGAACATTCTTCCAGAACTGGAATATATAGAACATATGGAAGGACTTGAGCAGCATTCCAATAAGAATACAACCCCTGAAGGCCACTCAGTATGGAAGCAGGAAGAAATAAATGATGTGGGGCATCAACGTTCTTATCAGAACATCTGCTTTTTTAAAAGAGATCCTAGTTTTGAAGAAATTGCCAGAATCCTAATGAAAATAGATGCCATCTTGTTGTTCTGCAATAGCTAGGTATTGTCTACCAGAAAGGGAACTGAGGTGACTTTATAGATGAGTGTAGAACAGTTCTGTGGAGAAAAAAACAACAGTGTGCTAAGTTTTCTTTTCTTACTAAGAGCTTCAATTTTATCAAGGACATTTTGCTTTTCTGGATTTGAATCCTGCTCTCTACTGGCTTGGCAGTTTGTTCCACTGTTAGTGTCATCTGCAAATCTGATGAGAGTTCTCTCCACACTGCCATCCAGATAATTAGCAAAGGTGCTGAACAGCAAGAGATGAATGCCAGCTAGAACATTCTCTCTGTTCAGTATGACTCATTATTATAATCCCTTGGATGTGGCTTTTTAGTCAGTTCCACACTACTAACCTAGTATATTTTTTTAAGTCGCTGAAGCAAAGGCTAGGTTGAATTATGCTGAAGCCTTGCTATTCATGATACAAGTCTTTTGTATCAAATTTAAGGAAAAACTAAGCAAGATACAGTTTAGAGCAGGGGATGGGAATTATGTAGCCATTCGGATGTTGGATTGCAGCTCCCTGCGTTTCTCAACATAGGCTATGCTGGGAGATACAGTATGTAACGATATCTGTAATAGTTTCTTTTTTAAAAATATTAAATTTATACAAATGCACAAGGGAAAAAAACAGTAACGTGAAGAAAACATGTCCCATTTTAGTTAGAAGAATGCTTCACTTTTTAAACTCCAAAGGTTTATTTAAGAAATTTCTCTAACAAACCAGGTTGCCACTATGGGACCATCAGATCCTCAGATCTAAGCAGCTAGATTTCTTGGCAAGGTCAAAAGATGTCATGCCCTCAGTCCTTCCCACTCATAACCCATTTACTCAAAATTGAACACAAATAATGATAATTCTGGACCTCGAGGGGTGCTTCCTTATTATCCCTTTGATCCAAGGAGCGTTTGGTCAGCCTCTGGCTGGAACTTTTGCTGTGAAGGCTTTCCTTGTAGCATAGCTGCAGCTGGGAGAATCTACCTGCTGGCCTGTCAGAAATTCCAGTTCACAAATATGTAGAGGGTGGCATGATTCCACCCCTACCCCTGGTTTAGAGCATTAGATTATAGGAACAGCTTTAAATAAAAAGAAAGAAAGATATAATAGTATTTTTAAAAAATATTCATTCATTCATTCATTCATTTTTGTAAATCCACAGTATATAGGAAGAAGCACAGTATAGTGGTTTGTATGGTGGACTAAGGGCCTTTCTGCACTATACTGTTATGGTGCTGCTATTCAACTTTCAACATTGTGTGGAATTTAGGAGTTTGTAGGTTACTGAGGTCAAAGAGCTCTCTGGTTGAGAATTCTAAAGGCCCCTCCCTAAACTGCAAACCCCAGGATTCCACAAGATGTTGAAAGTGGAATCATAGCATGCTAACAGTGTAGTGTGGAAAGGCCCTAAGACTCCAGGACACCATGGTTAAATCCCTGTTCAGTCTTTGAAACTGCTGTGTGACCTTGGGTAAGTCACACCCTTAGAAGAAGGCAAAGGGTAACATCTTCTAAAATAATTTTGCCAAGACAGCCCTAAGATAGAGCTGCCAAAGGTTAGAGAAAGAAAATTCTACAGGACCTCTGAAAATGCAGAATCTCTTTCTAAAACGTCAGCTCAATATTGTTGTATGGGTATGGGAAAATGTGGAAATACACACAACCCAGGCACAAATCATACCAATCAAGTAACAGGACTAGATTAAGATATGTTGAAGCCTTAAATTTAAACATAAATTTAAATCCTCCTCCATGCTACGCACCACTTGTGCCTGTTCTTTTTTGAATTGTATTTATGCCACAATTTTCTGCTGCTGTTTTAAAAAGATTATTTGTATCAGGGGAAGCAAGACAAGCCTTCCAGGCAATGCTTGGCTTGTCGCCACAATTCACAGTTGTAGCACTTTGAAATCACTTTAACTTCCGTAGTTCCCTGTTGTGGAATCCTGGAATTGTTATTTCAGTGATCTTACTTAGACTCTTTCTGAAGCCTACCTGATTCCGGTGTGGGCACACGGGGATCACACCAGCAGCCTCTTCCGAGAGGCACTCGCATCGCCTCTGCTTCTCCTCTGTACCAGCTCCGTGCTGACCAGCAGGCAGCATGAGGGCTCCTCCTCTTCCTTCTGCAGAACAGCCGGGTACTTTCCCAGGCTGCACTGGGGGAGGAAGCACAAGGGCCGCACCTCTGGAGGGTCTGCACTCAAGGTAAGTGTGTGTGGGGCCCCGGAGCAATGCGCGATCACGCATCATTTTCGGCAAGAAGCTGAAAATGATATATTGCATGATTGGCACCTGCTGGCCCTGGCAGATTGCGGGGATGCCATGTGGAACAGTCCTCGCAATCATGAGACGCTCCGGCGGCCCTTTCACATGACAAATGCTGTGCAAAAAGAACCTTAGATTTCTCTACCAGACAGCTTCAGTTCCGTAGGTGAGTGAATTACACTAGAGCCCTCTAACAAAGGGGTCTAAATACCTTTCAGCAAACTGGAAATTCAAGACTCTGTAAGATGGAGCAATAGGTATGGTCTCAAACCAGTAGAGCTGTATAGTATAGATATAGCTCTGGCTGACCAGAAGGGTTTGGTCATACATACGTACATATATAATAAACAAAAAAAAATACAGTTATGAGACAGCAACTAATGTTTTAAGCAAAATTTAACAAGACTATCATTTTAAAAAATAAAGAAATAATCTAGCAATGATGGGATTCCTGTACAGAACCCGGATTTGTCAAGCTCAATATATTGAGGTTCTTACTAGGAAAACTTCCAGGGATAACTCACTCAATAAACTGGCAAGCAATTGATAAAGAGATGAGGGACAGCAATAAACATACAATCATTACTTTCAATAAATGAAAATGCTACACTGATGGCAGCTTTATGGCCTGAGTAATAATTATGTTTACTGTCATAATTTTTATAGCACTTTTGATGCTTAAAACAAGCATAAAACTAGTGATAAAACTTCCTTTGGCCTACAGAAGCCTTCACGCAAATATGCTGAAGATATCACAGCCTGTGAAGAGAGGCAAATGAAAATCAAAAATATATCTCCTTTATGTATATAAAAAAATAATGGTTGATGATACAGTCTACTCCAAACTCGTGTGGCTTTATGTGTATGGTAATATCACTGATGTATAATGTACCATTACAATCTTTAAAATCAGCAGAGAACATCTTCTGGAATAAAGCGTGCTACACTGTTTTAGTATATCAGAGCAGAGAAAAGAAATGAGAATCTGGGAAAGCATTTTTAATACCTTTGCTGGAAGAAGGAACCAGGAAATTATAGGTCCGTTAGCTTTACTTCCATCCCTGGGAGGAAAAAAAAAAGGATTAAAACAGATCATAAAATGATTGATTTGTAAGCATCTAAAACAGACTGATTGTTAAGCAGGAGCATAGATTTGTTATGAACAGAAAATATCAAACCACTTTAACAGTTTGATAGGACAGTTATGAAGAGTACAACCCTCTACATGCCTACTCAGAAGTAAACTCCAATGTGCTCCTTCTAAAAATAAATGTACTCTGCTGTATTCCAGTCATATCATCATATGTTTACAAGAAAGTCATATTGAAATTAATAGGGCTTGGGTCTGAGTAAACATATGCACAATAAGGCTCAAGGTAGATCAAGGGCTCCACTAAATCAGTCCATTTTTAATAAGACCATAGAGGCCTTAACTTCTCTTTATCAGACAGATTTAAACACCCCATTTAGTGGTTAATGTGTTTGCTCCCAGAGGGAGGCATAAGAGAATGAACCAGAACATTCGAGGAGACCCCACAGGCTGGATTACAACCTATACTGGGCTGTGAGCAGAACACAGGCAGGAGGTTATTCATGGGGCAGGGTGCAATGTGAGCATCCCCCATCCCAAATAAAAATTCCCTGACGCAATGAAATATTCCTTCAGTCTCCAAACACCTAGCATTGCAAAGACTGAGACACTGAACAACATTCACATCTGGCATAATTTGCTGTGCTCACTTTCCCTAGGTTACTTTGCCTACCTCTGATCTTTTGGATGTCTAAACTGTATTTCTAAATACTCAGTGGAAGCTCTACATTACTGTAATGCTAGACATTTGGGGACTGGAAAAAAAATCATATGAGTGAGGCCAAATTCTTATGGAAGCTGTATCCTAATTTCCTTCCCCCAGCGGCTATATCCCGATTCTTTACCTTAAGTGTCTGTACACAGATAGAAATGGCAACATGCTTTTTAAATGGAAATGAATCCCAATAGACAAAATGGATGTTCTTTAAACCTGCAGCCTCTGATCCTGTGCTATTGTCTCTGTGCTCTGCTCAATTTCTGGAAGTAATGGAAAAGGATATTGAATCAGTGTCAACTAGGCCTTATGCATTTTACACTGAGATTTGCTAATATTTGCTAATGATGAATGAATGGCAATGCAGTCGTCTTTCCTTTCATTTCTTTGCTTACTGAAAAAGTTAAGCAAAAGATGTTAGCAATTTAAAAAAATGCTACTCTGCATTTTTGCAAAGCAGAAGCCAATGTGATTGAGTGATAACAGATAGGATAAATAAACTGCAAGCACTTGAAAATGCTGAGAGAGATAACAATGTATTGATCTACAACATTTAATAAAGAAAAGTTGCAGACTGAGGCTGGTTATGTACTTGATATAAGTAGCCATCATAATGGAATTTAAGTAGTTGGGGTAATGATATATCATTTCTGTAAGGTTAAATGTCATAGTCAGAAATAATGCAGGATAACATACATTGCAGTTTAAACGTTTCATTTCTGTTCCACAACAACATCCCCTTTTCAATTTTCTGCCACTGTGACTGTTTCCCTATATTAAAGTAATTCTGGTTTTTATCCTAATTTCTCAGTATCTGCTATTCCTCTCTTCCTGTACCCCTCTCGCCAGCTAACTGTATTATACCCTGGCATTGCTGTCCCAGCGCATCCATCCGTAAACTGCCAGCCTCATTAAAGGTTTGTTAGCAGAAGCAATAATGAGCCATGGAGAGGGGTCAGATAATGAATTTTGTCTAAAAAAAAAAAAAGGCATCTATGTTTGAAACTCAAAGTGTTCCTCTGAAGTTCAATCTGAATAACAAATATAATATGTTTTAAAGCTATTTGTGGAGTCCTACAAAGTCTATTTCAAAGTTTATCTTTCAATCTTTTTTTCATCTTCACTGCATGCTCATTATAGATCCCAAATGTTAGCATGTTAAATTGATTCTGTGCTAAAATTCTATGAAGCTTTACAAAGTTAATAAAATGACCCCATATTGCTAAGATTTTAGGCAGCATTAGCATGGTAGCATAATTAAAATGGAATGCATACATTTTCCTGGTTTGTGTCATTTGTTTTTTCTAACTTGTAGAGAAAATGTACTGGTGTTTCTGTTCTCTGTATGTAGAAGTAGTGTCTTACTATAGATAACTCAAATTTTAATGGCAAGATAGGGAAGGAAGATGATATAACTAGAGTTCCATTGATGTTAAGAGTATGGGTTCTCTTTAGAGATGGATGAATCTGCTGGTAGTCTTTCTTTCATACTGAACACTTTTTTCTTTCTTTTTGAAACTTTCAAATTCTTTGCAACCTATTTATCAAGAAACTTGCAAACCTTGAAATATTACACTCATTTTTGATATCAATGTTATTATCAACTTTTAATCTAATATATAAAAATCAAAGTTTGTCTGTGTCAGGCTGAGACCTCATATGATTGGCTGTGTCAGGTAAAGACCACATATGACTGGTTACTTAAGAAGATTCTATAGAATCCTGGGGTTTGCAGTGTAGGGAGGGGCCTTCAGAATTTTCAGCCAGAGAGCTCTTGGGCCTCAGTCAGCTGTGTCTGCCTTGAATAGGCACTTTGCTATGGAAATGAGGCCTAACAGCAAGGAGGAGGACAGTATGTTCCCTCAGGAACCCAACCTCTCTGTGTTGATAACTCTGAATACAGATTGGAATGGGGAATACGGGGAAATGTTACAGGTGCTGGAGAAGACAGTTTGGGGAATTAGAGACACAGGATCTCAAATCTTTCTAACAAGTATTACCTATGAGAAAATAAAATCTGGCGCAACAATGAGTATATATGCTAGTAATTGTTAAAATTCTTTTCTTTTTAATAAAAAAGATTAAAAAAATATTCCTGTTGAAGCTGAACTGAATGACATTCTCAAACATCTACACTGGCCAAATTCAATAGGCTTAGCCATCTCCAAGATGAAGAGGCTGAACTTGCCATATAGCTGTTAAGAATGAGGAGCCTGTCAGGGGGAATAACTGAAAGCAGTCTCAACCTTGATTCAGCAGTGTAAACATGGCTGAATAAGCAGGATAGAAGCCAGAGGTTGGAGAGTTAAGCACTCAGGTCCCTCAGACTGTCAGTTTCACTTTTTATCACTTTCACTTTCTTCAACATTCATTAAAAAGCTAGAAGGTTTCTTTTTTCTCTTCCCTCCACCAATAGATTTAAGAAGGCAAAGGTGGGAAACTATTCATCAAGCATGACCAATTTTGAAACTGTTTAGAAAGGAAGGAAAGAAGGAAGGAAGGAAGGAAGGAAGGAAGGGAGGGAGGGAAGGAAGGAAGGAAGGAAGGAAGGAAGGAAGGAAGGAAGGAAGGAAGGAAGGAAGGAAGGAAGGGAAAAATTTCCCAGTCCCTTGTTATTTTTGATCAAATCTCAGATTTACTATGCATTTAATAGGTAACCTTTAGCAAGTAATTGTCTCTATTCTTCTTATGTTACACTGTCACTTTGGATATAATTGCGACTCATCTATTTCCTGGGCCAATAGTATTATGTGAGAAATGTTGGTTGGTGTAGAGAAAGCCATGTTGTCGCCCTTCCCTGAAGCATTCCCCTGTCCCAAAAAATGGAACAATGCCTGTGTGGGGAAGAGCTGCATCCTAGACCACAGAAAGGACTTCTATGAAAGCCATTGTTATGTGAGAAAAAGACTCTAATCTACCTTGCAGAGATGTCTAATTTAGAAAGTGTTTTATGCACTGTGGTATTATATAGAAAAGCCAAGGATGAGGAAGTTGATGGAAAGAATCATCTAGAGTCAGAGATTTGCAGGAAATTAAATTATCTAGCAGTGAAGGAAAGACATTTCTCTCTCCTCAGTTGTCTTGCTGCATCTGCCAGGTACAAGTGACCAGTTGTATCATTGTCAATATTATTCTTCTCAACCAGGAAGAGATCACTTCCTCCACTGACAGCCCAGATCTTTTGTGTTCTGGATGGGAATAAACCCAGCTCACAGGGAGTACTGTGAGATGGTGACACCATTTGTTTCTGCACTGACAGCTTTGACAGTTTCTGTAATGGGTACTGCGAAATAGACATCTGTTTTGCATAGAATCGTAGAGTTGGAAGAGACCATAAGGCCATGCAGTCCAACCTCCTATAATCCAGGAACACACACTCAAAGCATTCCTGACAAATGGTCATCCAGCTTCTGTACTTCTAGTGATACAGCCTAGAACCACATTGGCTTTTTTACCTGACACATCACACTGCTGACCTATGTTCAACTCGTGGTCTACTAAGATTCCTATATCCCTTTCACATGTATAGTTTTCAAGCCAGGTGTCACTCATCCTATATCTGTGCCTTCATTTTTTTTTCTGCCTATGTGCAGTACCTTACATTTCTCCTGGTTAAAATTTATTTTGTTAATTTTGACCTAGCTCTCTAATCTGTTAAGGTCCTTTTGACTTCTGAGTCTGTCCTCTGTGGTATTAGCTACCTTTCTTAATTTGATAAGCTAGTCCTCTGTTTCATTATCCAAGTCACTGATAAAGATGTCGAATAGCACTAAGCCCAGAATAGAACCCTGTGGCATCCCACTAGTCACCTCCCTGTTTCCTCCTCAGAGTCTCTATGCAATGGTCCAGCTTCCACTTTCAAAGCATTAGTATCAGTCACTCCGGCTCCAAGGCAGTATTACCAGGCCATACACCACACATGGTTAACTAGTGAAATATGATTTAATTGGCAAAATATATTAACTGGAAAAAGTATAAACACACCCTACTATGGCTGAATGGCTTAGCTGGATAACAGGAAAAGGCTGGCCAAACATGTGCATTGAGAATTAGGGCCATTTCTGCACTACACTGTTATACTGCTGTTATTCCACTTTTAACATCCTGTGGAAATCTGGAATTTGTTTACTAAAGCCAGAGAGCTCTCTGGCTGAGAAGTCTGAAGGCCATTCCTATTATCATTTCTAATCTACATACTGCCCAAATGCAACTCTGACCACATTCTCTCAAACAGATATCACCTTCTCTTGAAAGATTTCCATCACCCCTAATACTGAGTCTGTACATGTGATCCAAAGTAAGTTCTGCATGTGCTTGATTTATGGACAGGGATAGATCTTTTCAATAAGGTCCTCACAACAACCATAACTGCCACTCTTCTTGTGTATTGACTCCAAGATTGTATGACATGTTCAACATGTCCAAGCAATGAGTGGTGGCCAGTGCTGGGACCAACAAAGTGTGATCCCACTCCCACTTCTGTGAAGCTGATTATGTATAAAATGCTTTGAGGGAGATGGAGGGGGCCCAAGGGTCAGTAGATTCAAAATCCTTCCCACTACCAACCATTGATTTCATTTGGAATTCTGTAGAGTTTTAGGGTTTTTTATGTTGCTGCTGCTGCTGCTTTGATGGGAAAGATTGGCTGGATGTCTAGGAGTGGAGTGTTTTTTTCCTCTCCAGTTCAGATTAACAAATGAGCCAGAAAAAATGGTTTTATGCTCACCCCCATGTTTGAAGCAAGATTTAAGGCCTCCTATTCTTTAGAATGTTAAGAAGTCTTAGTGACAACATCTCATCTTCCTTTTCCTTGCTGCACCATTTGGTAAAATTCATCACATGAGTCAAGCCCCACCAGTGAACAATATTTATAGGATTTATAGTCAGGAAAATGCCAAAAAAATTACTAACAACAACTACTACTACTACTACTACTTCAATAATAATATGTTCTAATTGATTCAGCTGGTGGGAGTCAGGTAACTCATGCATTTGGTGGTACCTGTGTGATGTCCGGGGCAGATATGAAATTTGTTTCAGCTCCTTTTAGAGAAGAATTTACCATATTCTTCATATTTGGGATGGAAACAAGACTTCTTTAAAAAAAAAGTAGGAGAAACTAAGCCTGAAAAATATGTCCAGTTAGAGAAAGAGCTCTGCATATTTAAATATTTAAAATGCTGTATATTCAACAATGTTTGTGGCACTGAGTTAAGAATGCTACCTCATTTTTTTAAACAGACTTCTTAGTTTTAATATATGTATGGCAGGCAGCTGAGTGACAACATTTGAATCTGATTGTTGCAAATGGGGAAGATGGGCAAATTACATATTTTTGTTGGAAGCTTAAAGTTTAAAACATTCACATGTATGACAAAATAATAATAATAATAATAATAATAATAATAATAATAATAATAATAAGCAATTCTGAGTTCTGAGATCCAGATGTCTCTGTAACTTCACAGGTAGTTACTTTTCTGTTGCTAATGGAGTTGAAATCTTATTACCTGTCTTTTATTTTCCTTTGTCCCTGGTCCTTAAATGGCCAAGTAGAAAGGTGGCCTCTGCCTGAACTGAAATCCCCCAATACCACCTTAACTGACAACAGAGTAACATTTAAGACAGAATGTATGCCTGTGACTCTACATCTTGACCTTTTCCCTCCTTTACTATTTTTAATATCTTTGCCTGATGAAGAAGCTAATGAAGCTTTGAAATCTTGTATGATGCATTTTCTGCATTTTGGTTGGTCAACAAAGGAATCACTCTCTTATGAATTTTGGGTTTTGTTCTATTTTGCTTCTTGCACAGAGGACAATGGAATGACTGATGGAAGGAATGGAGCTGGCATGCTCCTCTTCATCAGACCTTTACTGAGCCGAGATGGAGCACATGTGAAGAATTGTTGACTCTATATGTAGGCTGTAGTAACTGTTGATAGGTTCTTTTGACCTATTCAAGGCATTGTTTTCTTAATTCAAAAATGGCTTATCAGACCAGTGGTGTAGCCCACACAGAGGGCCCTTAAGAGACTCATGGATCCCCCTCGTTTATAGTTGATGGTCTTCTCTTAAGGATTTTTTTGTCTTAATCCAGCAATCCTTTCAAATGAAATCTTTGATTTTCTTTACGTTCATAGTCTCTAACACTTAAAGAAGGTGAGATTACTTATGCACAAAAAATCCACAGGTCTGTTGCTGCGTACCACCTACATTTTCACTTTTTATTTTACATGTTTAAGCTTTCCCACAGTTCTCCAAACAATTGAAGGAAAAGACAGATAATTAACTTCTCCATGAATATTCATAGACACTCTTCTGTTATTCAAGGATAATTTTCATGAAGCAGCAGGCTATTGTACTATACAGAGCAATTGAAAAACAAAACAATATGTAGTTTTGATGGAAACAAAAGAACGCTGAAATTCAGGAATGTGTAGCGGTAAGTTGGGGCTGCAGTTTTTTCACTTAAGGAGAGAACATCTTGAAAACTGTTTGTAACAAGGGCTTATTGGTGAGCTTTTCACTTAGAAACCTTTTCCAATTAAAGTATTAAATACACTTGTACTTATAAAGCATTTGTTTGAAAAGCTTTTTGTTGTTGTGTGCCTTCAAGTCATTTCTAACTTATGGTGACCCTTAGGTGAAGCTGTCATGAGTATTTCTTGGCAAGATTAATGAAGCATTTATAAAAAAAGAAAATGAAATGGTGAAGAATTATCTGAGAATACAGGTTGAAATGTATTAAGTTGCAACTGCCCATGTGTGTGTGTGTGTGTGTGTGTGTGTGCATGCACGCATGAAAGAGAGAGAGGGAGAGAGTTGGTTCTTGGAATGGATTGTAAGTGATCTGAGAGATATCATCAATAGTTTCAAAAATATCTACTACTCGCCTTTACAACTTAACACATCAATAAAATTACATATTCATAAGCATAGATCCTGGACATAATGCACTCTGTCTGGTACAGCTATGAGTGCCAAGAGTACAGGTTTATATAGCAATAGAATAAACATACCTTTTCAGCTGCCTTGATGTTAGAGTCTGACCTTCAATTCCAATTTGCACTACTTAGCTCAGTGAATATTCTCTCAGTGTTGGGCATTTCTTGTGAATTAGGAAAGAGTAAGGAGGGAAATTAGCTGAAGGAAACAGATTTCATTTCAGAGCTTGTAATTTCACAGATAAAGTCTTATAAGCTTACAATCCTAGAACTGTACATTCACTGAGCTATGTTTACCTTTGCCCTTGTAAAGAGGTTCTGACTAGGATCCTTACCAAGAAGGACCAGAAAACACAAAAAAAGTGAGGTATGGATAATATTAAACAAATACATTTGTAGCAGGCAGGGTTTTTAAAGAGCTAAAGAAAAACTAGAGGTACAGAATACCAGATCATAAATCAGCATCAGCCTAGCCTGCTTCAATCCCAAGTATTACATATAAGACAAACATTATCATATGTGTTGATTTTTTCCCCCAGCAGCGTGCCATAAGCAGAACAAGGTACCCTCATGCTGGTTATGTGCATTGCGCATAGAACTCCTTTGGGACAACTTAATTCTTTTCTTACTATGATTTTATGTATGCTGCTCATGCAATGCAATGCATCTCATGTTTTTTCATTATGTTCATGAAAGGGATTCCCTCATTTTAATCACATAGAAGTTGTCCATCTTCCTGATGCAACAGCAGTGCACCTGTTGAAATCTTATGTGGGAAGAGAAGACAAGAATTGTTTGATTCTATGCAAAATTATTTATTTCTTAAGGGTTCATAAATCATTTTTTTTCCACCTACCACATTTCCCAGAACAATCTACTATAAAAATCTAACATAAGTAAAACTTTCTTTAAAAACAAACTGCACAGTATTTGAAAAGCCAAAGACATGACAATGCCTGCTAGTGCATAAGCCTTAGAAAACTCAGCGAGATTTTCTTCTCTGCCCCAATAATTCTAGGACTGTTCAGTTAGGTTAGTCTGACTGCATGCTTGTAAGGGACAACTCTCACTGAGCTTATAATGGCACACTTCCCTATATATTTGTTGTTGTTGTGTGACTTCAAGTTGTTTTCAATGCTGAAAACCCTAAGGAGAACCTGAAGTTAACTTGGCAAGATTTGTTCAGAAGAGGTTTGCCTTTGCGTTCCTTTGACTCTAAGACAGTGTGACTTGCCTGAGGTCACATAGTGAGTGTCCACGGCTGTGTTGAGATTTGAACCCTGTTCTCCAGAGTCATAATCCAACCTCTCAAGCCTCTGCATTACACTGGCTCTCACTTACTTATTTAATTCTAAATAAATATGTCTGAAACTAGGCCGAAAAATGGAATTATTTCAGAGATTGGAGCAGCTCTCTGTATCATAGAATGAGAGCTGTGCAGTTGTGAACATTTTTTCATGTAGGAGATAAATCTAGGAAGATAGGAATCAACTCAATCTGATTGCCTAAATATTTAAGTAATTTAAATAATGTGACTATAGATGGCAATTTCAATGAAACAGATGCATTACATGTCTGCATTGCTCTTCTCTTTACATATCTTAAATTAATAGGAGTTCTGCCCAGATAAAGAACTGAAGCAATGGCTCCTTTGTGTTTCCACTGCTCATTATGGTTCAGCGTTGGCTTTGTATAACAGATTGAGGGTAAGCTGAAAGTGATGTGTTGGATGGTTCATTGGTTAGAGTTGCTTTTGAAGGAGCAATATGGTTAGTCTATATTAAATAAATGTCAGATATTCAGATTCAGAGAAAAAAGTAGAAATGAGAAGGCAGACTATTCAAAATGGTCCATGACAGTAGGGAGAAAAAGTTAACAGCAAGAAAGTTAATAACTGCTTCTTCTCTTTGCTAACAAATCCCTTCTTAGCAAAGCTATTCTTAGGTCCTTTTTGCGGTGGTCAGTATGACGCACTCCCATTTATGTGACGCTCACAAGCCTAACACAAACCGTGCACACAACTTTTCATTTTTGGCTTCAAGACGAAAATGGTGTGCAATCGCGCAAGGCTCCCAGGGCCCCCGCGCACTTACCTGCACTGCGGTACGTCGTCCAAGACGTGCTGCTCTCGCTTCCTCCCCTAGCGCAGTCTACAGCTCCCAGACTGCACTGCAGAAGGAAGGAAGGGGCTGTCATGTGACCAGGAAGCCAGCTGTGGGACAAAGAAGCAGCGAAGGGAGCACCTCGTTTAAGAACCTGCTTGTGCGAAGGGCACTCCCCACCTCCGCGATAAAGTAATGTGCGGAAAAGGCCTATAACAGTGTAGTGCAGAAATGGCCACAGTCAGAAGAAGCATCCAGGTGTAGCCAGGTCATAGTGAGGAAATCACCAAGAAACTCCAGACATAATAGGCTTGCAGTTAACCTTAATGACTCAATAGCACCAGAAAGATTCCCAGGACATGCCTGATTGTCTTAACTCCTTTCCCTATGATCAGCCAAACTTCTTCTCTGTCCTCAAACCCATCCAACAAGTACTGAGCTATCAGGGTTGCCATTAGTCCTCTGTCATTGAATGTGAAAGCCGTTGGCCCATTCTAGACCTCATTGTCCACTCTGTGAACTCCATTGTTTACCCTGCCAGAAAGTCATTAACACCCTAGCCCTCCAGGTGGAAACAGGGCATGTAAGCTGCAGTTTTTGGCCAGTCAACTCACAGTGCACCAATTGCTGGTCACCACTCTGCCACTCCAATTGCTGACTATGTACTGTCCATAGACTTGTGTCTAGGCCGCATGCTGTTTCTTTGCTTCTCTTCTGGACGACTAGATATCACTCACTTTACCCTGACATTTTGCTATCCAAAACTTTCCTCTCTTTAAATTCAGTTAGCCTTGTCTGATTGTGTGACTGCTTGGATCTTGTGTGTGTGATCACAATTCCCCCAATAAAATACATCAAGCTTACTTTTGGATCTCTAGCTGGTTCTTCCCTGCAGAAGTACTGCTAAACACAGGTGTAAAAAAAAAAAGTAGTTCAATAAATATCAGAAGATCAAAGTAGTATAGAAACATAGATGAGAATAAAAAGATAAAAAACACAGCCCCACCACAACCCCTTTTTGCTTCTTAAATTATAAGCTATATACCTACCTGAATAAAAAGTTTTTTTACCTGTTAGCAAAAAGAAGAGATAGTGCCAACCAAGCCTCCTGCAGGACAGAACTCCATAATCCGGGGTGGGGGGATCATTCCGAAGGCTTCCTCCCAAGTCCTAACAAAATGTGTCTACGATGATGATGGAAACAAGAGAAAGTCTTCTTCCATATGTTACTCTGTTTCTCTGAGGTCCTGGGAAGGACGCCCAAATGACCAAATATTAATACAAAATTGGGGAAATTAACTGGAGCAAACTCAATGGCTAGCTAGAGGCAGGGTAACTTTAGCAGGACCTTTTGCCCTATGTATACAGTGTCGGACCAGTGAACCAAACAAATTACAGATTAAACCAATTAATGTCTTATTGAAAAGTAAACAAATAAGACAAACAATCACACCATTAACTAAATAAGAAATAGGAAAATGGAAATTAATTTTAGGGATAGGCAATACGACCTGATCACGTAGTCCTGAACAGCTGAAGAAGATGAGACTTAGTTGAATTCCTGGGGAGCTCGCTATACAAACTGGTAGCAAGGCAGGGTGAAACTCAAAAAGCGGCTCTCTGAACTATCAGAACTAAGGGTTTTTATAACAAAAATGTGCCTGCGATCCATGTCATAAACTTTGAGAACAAAGTTAACTTTGAAATGCACCAAAAGGTGTAGAAGTGGATCAAAACATCTGTGGTAGATCAATCATGCAACCCATGTGCACTTCAATGGGCACTTTTATGGTCTTGTTATTCATGGGTGTGAATCAGATATCTTGTGAGATGACAGGAATAGGTCATCCAGATTATCCAGATCCCAGAACAACAACCAAGGCTTTGACATGCCCACCTGAGAGAGGGGAAGTTGGAATTCCCATCATTAAACGGCTGCTCCTTGTGTCTGTGTTTCCTCGGGATCCTGGCAAACACATGAGCCAGGGTGCCATGGAAAGATCATATTATTTGATATCACAAAGGGATATCTAGTGCTATCAAAGTTTATGCCTAAATCACAGTTACACATAGATATTGAAACTCAGACAGTCTCATGGCTGAGCAGGATTCAAACCCTGGCCTCCAAAAGTCTAGTGCAATACTTAAATTGCTATACTTTGCTTGCTACATAAACACAATGCATTGACAGAGAAAAAGAATGGTACCTAATGGTTTAAAAAAATGCCAGGATATTTTAAAAATTCTTGGTGTGTTTTTTTTTTGCCAACAACAACAAAAATTTGTAAATAGCGAGAAGCTGAAATTTGTTGGCAAAATAATTGTTTGGTGGATAGTGCCGCAAATTGCCTATATCTTCAGTCTAATTCTGAGAAGGTTCTGTAGCATAACATGACTCTTAAAGACTACAAAATTCTGCCCTTGTACATAAGCTGCCAGGGTGGCCTAGCAGTTAAGCACTGGGCTTTGCAGCAAGGTTTCCTTGTACATAAAATATGAATTTAACTTTAGTTCACTGTTACTTATATAAAAGATGATAGAGATAAGTCAAAAGTCTTGCTGAAATTGGCAAGTGTAGATCTGCTAATGTATGTTTAGAACAGCTTCTAGGTAGTATTGCTCTGTACAGAACAGTCTCACATTTTCTCTACCTATTACAACTCTGTTCTAATGCAAATACAACTTATATCGGGGACATAAAATGTATAGCCCAGGAGGAAATTGATCACAGCAGAACAGGTCCTTTTGTTAATCATAGACAAATGGAATGCAAAAGAAACATAGCAGATTACAATAGTGTAGGAAAATTTAGTGTAGGATCAAGAGACTGACTAACTGAATTTTGTGAGGCCAACAGTTCATTTATCGCAAGCACAACAACTCAAAAGGCAATTGTATGCATGAACATCAGTTGATGGCAAATAGAGAAATCAAATAGACTACGTAATTGGAAGTAGATGGAGAAACTCCATTCTCTCTGCAAAAACAAGACCAGGAAAAGATTGTGGCACAGATCATGAACTTGCTATATCAATAATCTGACTAAAGCTAAAGAAGAACACTAAACTAACCATTTTACCAAATTACAGTCTGAAGAACATCCCCATAGAATTTAAAGACAACGGCCATTTCCACATGGCATCGCTGTCCCGCAATGGGGATGTGTTGGCAGTTGTCTGCGAGTCATGCTTTTGCACAACGTTGTCACAGTCCCACAGCCAGCACATCCTCACCTGTCGCGATCGCAGAATATTCACTTTTAAAAAAATCTGTTAAGCACCTGTGATCATGCAACACTCCCATCACCAGCCATTATGGGCAGAAGCACGATGTAGGTGCTTCCTTCCCCAGCACAGCATGGAAAAGAGGCTGGCTGCACTGCGGAAGGAAGGCACGTGTCACTCATGCTCCTTTCTGCAGGGAGCTGGCCAGGTGCAGAAGAGAGCATTCACATTGCGTTCCCATCCTGAGGACACCAGGACCATAATGGGAACTGGTAAGGTGGAGAAATGGCCACTGTCATTTTTTTTTTTAATAAAAGGCACTATTAAGCCTAACTGATAAAGAGCCAGAAGAAGAAGACTGATGCCAGGCACATTGTCAGAAGGAACTACAAAAAGACACTCTCTACAACAGAAAAGAAAGAGAATCTTCAATGGATGATAGAAGAAACTCTTAAAGCAGAAGTAAGATCAGAACTCCGAATGGAACTGTTTAGAAACTAATGCACAGGGACAAATAATAATCAATGCATAGAAACAGAAGATGAGAACAAAAAAGGAACAATAAACCTCTTCCAGAAGATGCAAGAAGTTGAAAGGAAATTTAAACAAAGAGTGGGGATGCTCTATGGCCAGCAGAGCAACATATCACATCACCAAGCAGGAAAAAAGAACAATGGAAACAATACACTGAAGAACTATATAAAAGAACTGAAAAGATTCATTCAAGGAAGAATCATTTGAAGATGATCTTACAGTTTTAGAAAGTAAGGTGGAAGATGTACTAAGAGCACTTGGGAGAAATAAATCACTGAGAACAGATGGCCTACTAATAAAGCTGCTTCAATCTACAGAGACAGAATCCACTTCATTTCTAACTAATATCTACCAACAAATATGGAAAACAAAAGAATGCCCCCCAGCTTGGAAATACTGAATATATTTTCCAGTCCCCAAGAAAAGGGACATCAGGATTGCAGTAACCACAAGGCCATTGCACTAATTTCCCATGCAAGCAAAGTGATTTTCAGTATTCTACAACAAAGACTTTTATCATATATGCAGTGAGAAATGTCACATGTCTGTGGGCCTTTCGGAATTACACTGTTATTCCACTTTCAACACCTTATGGAATTCTGGGGTTTGTAGCTTGCTGAGACCAAACAGCTCTTTCACTGAGAATTCCAAATGCCCCTCCCTAAACTACAAATCCCAGGAATCCATAGCATGCTGAAAGTGGAATAATAGCATGATAACAGTGTAGTGCAGAAGGACCCCAAGCTGGGTTCAGGATAAAAAGAGACGCTAGGTATCATATTGCAAGCATACATGAAGCAAAATAATGACCTGATTACAGGTCATTACAGGACCCGGTACAAAAATAATGACCTGATTTACATAACTTTAAAGCAAATGATGAAGACATTGAAATACTGAAAGTTTTTCTATACCTTGGGCTCAGTCATTAACCAGAATAGAAACTGCAGTCAAGCAAGGAGAAACTAGACAAGATCCTGAAGCACAATGATATTATCATTGAACATTAACATTAGGATTACCTATGCCATCATATTTCCAGTTTCTATGTCTGGTTGTGAAAGCTTGAGAGTGAAGAAAGCTGATAGAAAGAATATCAGCTCATCTGAAATGTGGTGCTGGAGAAGAGTTGTACAGGCACTATGGACTGCTGAAAAGACAAATGGATGAGTTCTAGAGCAAATCATGCCTGAACTCTCTCTAAAAGCCAAGATGATTAAATGGAGGCTGTCATACTTGGGACATATCATGAGAAATCATGAGTTACTATAAAAGACAGTAAAGCTTGGTAAGGTAGAAGGCAGAAGGGAAAGAGGAAAACCTCTTTACAGATGAATGGACTCACTCGAGATAGCCACAGTTCTAAGTCTGCAGGACCTTAGTAGGGCTGTTGGTGATAGGGTGGCTTGGGGATCTCTAATTTGTAGGGTGGCCATAAGTCAAAGTCAACTTGATGCAGGTGATAATGTAAGGTGCATGGGCAATACAGAAATATTGGCCAATGAAGGGCAATAGCAATGCTGAAGGTATATTCCCCAGAAATACTAAAATTCAGTCCTTATATTTCTCCCACATCCTTGTCTATATTTCCAAAGGATAACATCTAGATACATGAGTGACAGAAGCTGCTAGGGAAATGTGTAAAATCAATGGCTTTTAAAATAAACACCCTCCTTTCTCTGTTGTCCTGAAAATTTCAACTGGAATTAATTATGTTGCCTTGCAAAAAATTAAAAGATTCTTCTTCAGTAAGAGTTTAATGTTATCTTTTTCTTGACTGCTAAACACAAACATTGGAACTGCTGTAGTCACTTCAAAAGAGTTAGATCTGTCATTATGCATTACAGTACAAATGAACTAAACTTGATAGAGATGTTTCATAACTAATGCTGTGGGACATTTTAGGTAACAATAGAAGAAAATAAAATTTATTCTGAATTTCATTAGATTTGTGTCACATTTGATGAAGACAACATACCTTTGTTTACACTGCACACACTGGGAGGATTTTAGTGATTGGGTTGTTTCATACATACACAGACATCACTTGATTTCTTACCGAATGAAAGCAGATTCCACTGAAGAACATTATGTGAACTGAGTAGACACGATGGTTCGCTCACATGGAAAATTCACAGCTTGATACTGCTGTAATCAAATGAGAAGTATGCACGTATGAATTGGCCTTTACTATATTGCCATTTACAGATGGTTGGCAGCATGCAATTTGGAGCAGAATGCTGTTTGATACAGCGATTTTGCATAAGAAGAGATATTTGGAAGAAACTAATTGAACTACAAGGCAGAGAGGTCCCTGACTGAACTACAACTACATAATATTGTTTATTCATTATATAGATATAATTGATATAGATGTATGAATATGTGGATATAGACCAGAATCTTGTTAGTTATTTATGAATGCATGACTGTGGGGTACACATTCATGACTGACTCATGTTCACAATCTCTACATATCCCCTTGTTCAGGGAATACATAGGGACTGTGAAGTTCCCCTAGTTCTCGCTTACCCATCAGTAGCCACTGCTATCAACAGAAGTTTGTTCCTCTGGTCTCGTAGCAAGAGAATGACTGACATTCTCGAATGTGAAGGAGTATTGGAACAGGGACTCTGTTTTTGCCTGTCACAATGGAGACTGCTTGCTGAAGAGGGTGGTAACATTAGCTGCTTCCTGAGAGACAGGAGGAAGGACCCCCATTGAGCATAGTGGCTGCTGACCAATAAGTGGGAATTAGAGGATTAGGCCAGGACTCATTCTATAACTACCATAGTTATGTGACAATGTAGCATATAGGGGGATTCCAGTCATAGTTTGTACTGGGCCAGAATCCTGTTGGTGACATATGCAACTTATGCTTGCATATTTCCTTGTATGGTGATTATGGACAGATACATCCAACACCCACATCCACCGTGACTCCTGGCCATACAACTTACTTCTATGCTGCCCAGACACCCCCTTCCCAACACCATTTAATGCAACTGACATAGAAAGATACAGAAAACTCATGAGTTTCCCATGGAATCCTATGGAGACCTATGAAGAAAAATTCCTCTTTATACATTCTTCTGAAGAAACACAGCCAGAATCTGCCCAGCCATCCCAAACTTCCCCTAGACATTAAATGGCTGTAGACTATATGAGGAGGGAGTGGTTCTATGCCTGGTGGAGCTTTATCCTCTGAAAGGGCAATGTAGGATCTCAGACCTTATCTTGGATGACTAGGTGAGGAGTCAGGGTATCTCACTGGCAATGTTTGTTTGCTTATAAAAGGTAAGTAGGACTGAGCCACTCTCATCCTCCCAATCACATCTTCTAGATCAAAAACTGGAAACTATAGCTCTCCAGATGTTCTTGGCTTACAAATCACATCAGCCCTAGCAAGCACAGCCAGTGTTGTGCTATTGCAGAGTCAAAACATCTGGATCGCCTGAGTGGTATACTCACAGATCTTCTTATCTTCTTGGCAAATATAAGAAGATCTGTGCTTCAACACACTGAGTCACTGTGTTGAGAAAAATGGTCAATTGTTTTTTTGTTTTTGCCATTTAGAAATTCTCAGCAAAACTTTCACAGATTTTTGTGTGTATACAAAATAGTATTTTTTTTGTGTGAAATGCTTTCTGCATGCATTCACTGCACAATCTTTTTTTTCTTTCAAAAATGTCCAAAATTGTTTTAAAAATTGGAAATATGTGCAAAAGTCTCTTACAATCTTGCCCAGTAGGGAGAAAATGTTTTAAATTAGTTGATTCTAGGAATGCAAACAAAATTTATTTTTTGAACTCACTGTGTGCTTGGCCATAATATTTTCTGCTGCCAAAGAATATATTGGAGTTGTTACATGTTTATATACATACACATTCATACATACCTGTAGTGTTTATTTTGTTCCTTTTTTCCAACGAGCCATTGTTCAGGTTCTGTCTTAAAGCACTGTAATAAAAGTGTGAGGAACATACCACTGGTGTGTCCATGCTTGAGATTAATTGATTTCACCAGCAGAGGAGCTAGAGGGATATTCACAATTATTTGTTCTCAGGACACCGTTCCCCACCCCCCAGGTTCCCAATTTTTAAATAAACTAAATAAAAAAGTAATTGAATATGAGTTTCCTCACAACTGGAAAATTTTGTTGAGGAGAATAATAGACCAGAAATAATTTTGCACAATTATTTCCTGCTATTTGAATATCCCAAGGTGTTCCAGAGGTATTATTCTGTTGAGAAAAAACTCACATGTTGTGCTCCACAGAATAATTTATCTGAAACACTTTGGGATGTTTGAATACAATGAGAACACTGCAGGAGAATGTACTTTTTCTCCCCAAAAGGAGAAAAACTACCATAACTATCTGTCCTCACATATGAGGATGAAATAGTCAAGGACTGGCATCCCTGGGATGGCAGTAAATTTAGAGCGCAGCATATGCAAAAAGACCCAATATATTTGCAGAACTCCACTTGCATAATTGGGCAGGTCTTTGTTCATATTCTTTTCTCATCTACTAAGTTATCTTCTCCGCTGAAATGAGTGGGAATTCTCTTCCTGGTAGGTATTCATTGCAGCCTTCCACACCCACAGTGATTGCCTCGCTAGGGAAACAAACTAATGGATACCACTTGTCTATAAATAGTAATAGGTTGCATAAATAACTTTGTGTTTTCAGCATAATGAGATCTTATTTATTTATAAGGATTAGATCCCCATACAGACATGCATTATCACCACATGCTCACTATATATTTTTAGAGAATAGGTCAGGGTAGAGAGAATGAGCCATTTCAAATCAATTATCGTGTCTTTTCACTGTATGAATCTGAATATTTTTCTCTTTCAGCAGCATGTCCATCTCCTCCTACTGTTTCCAGTTCTTCATGCTGCAATTGATGTCTGTTCACTAGATCATGACAGGTGACTGGTTTCAAGTATTAAGTTTTTCAAGTAGAAATGCCATCAATAAGCATTTGAATCAGCTCCCAAAGCAGCAGGGCTACCTAAAAGAAGCTATTGTATGGGAAGTTGTTTCTTTTTTTCATTTTTCACTGAAGCCCCTCAGTACCTACCAGACTCCTGGAGCTCTTTCTCACTTTGTCAGATCTTGATTCTTCTCAGATTCTTTGTATTTTAGAGTAGCAATATTGTGGGCATAAACTAATGTCAGATACATTCTTGTAGGGAGCACAAAAGGAATATCTAATAATGTCCTGGAAAAGAAAATCAAAAATATCCAAGAGCATTAAGTTATAGGAGTTTTGCCAAACCACTGGCTGATGTGATCGCTGGGGTAGTGGGAAACCTTGGCATGGGGGCACTCATCAAGGCAGCTGCCATATCCATGCCTCGAAGGATACTTCAAAACTGAGGTAGTTGTTTTGACACATTTTAACAAACCAGTTCCAGGTTTTTTTTCAACTCCCCCACAAGCAAGTATTATTTGGCCACTCAAGATGAAGAGATCCCTAAATGCTTTTTATTGCAACGGTAGTTTGCAACCATATATTGTTGCTGTGATAATTCATTTTAACCTTATTACTGTGAGGATTACACCTACTCTCAGAGAGAGTAAGGAAGCCTGAGTCGGGTGATATGAGAACCCTGGTAACCCTTTTTTCCAACTGTCCCTGAATTTTGATTGATAGCCAATATGGTGTAATGGTTTGAGTATTGGATTATGACCATGGAGAGTAGGATTTGATTCCCCATTCAACCATGGAAACCCACTAGATGACCTTGGGTATGTCACACACTCTCAGCCCCAGAAAACCCTGTGATAGGTTGTCCTCCGGGTCCCCATAAGTCAGAAATATCTTGAAGGCATGCAACAACAATAATATAATTTCCAAGAAACCTTCAGTATAATCACAGCAAAGAGTGATAGCCTATCTCAGCTCATTCACAGCTAAAGTCACTTTACTTGAACTGGGAAGCAGCCTGTTACATTTTGATTTAGTGTTACACAATTAAGGAAGCAGCTGCACCAATAGGCTGCTGAGTTTATTTAGTGTCTTGCCAACTTTTTCCTCTTCCTGTCTTCCCCTTGGTCCTCCTCCATTATGCTTCCATTCTGCAATGCTGGAAGCACTAAAAGTTTCATGGAAACTTGTGAGGCTGCTAAGGCCCGATTCCCATGTATAGTATTTTCTCTTTTATGTTTCCCTTTACACTAAGGCCTTCCAGGAGAGGAAAAGGATCTTGGGGGGAAAATACAATGCGTTAATTATCATCATAATCTCTTTGAGGTCAGAGAGGTGTAAAAATGCCTTATTTTAAATGAGAACTGGACCATAAAATATTAGCGTGCATTTGTCTGCAGCTACACAGCAGCTGTCCCTTCTGTACACACAAGATGGGGAAAAACTTACAGGATGCAGTGCCTGCAGTTTTCCATCACTTTTAATTCTGGAAGCATCCACCCTTTATATCTGGTTAGATTAGTTTCAGCAGATCTCAAATGCTTTCAGAGCTCGGTAAGCATGCTGTAAAGATTTTACTGACCATTCATGGAATAATGAGTCCAGGCACAGAGAACTGGGTTGAACAAGGGCCTCTTTATGTAACTTAAAACTTGTTTATATTTCACTGAAACTGGAGTGGAACAAGAAGAGTGGAGCAACCTAAGCCATTTCCACACTACACTGTTACAGTGCTATTATTCCACTTTCAACATCCTATGGAATCCTGGGGTTTGCAGTTTAGGGAGGGGCATCTAGAATTCTCAGCTAGAGAGCTCTTTGCCCTCAGTAAACTACAAACCCCAGAATTCCACAGGATGTTGAAAATGGAATAATAGCACTATAACAATGTAGTACAGAAATGGTCCTAGTGTGAGATCAACTGAACCAGGTATCACTCCTTACGTCCTCGTCAGGCTGGACCACCGGATCCTCAAGGGCAATCCAATAGCTGGGTTATTCTCTATCTGGAAATCTTTTGGAAGCCCGAACCAAGGCACTCTCCCAGTCGCAGGACTTAAAGTGAGGGCAAGCTCCAAGGTCCATCCAAGGGTAGTCTCTTTGTCCACATTCCTGGTTGTAAGATCTAAAGAGGCAGTTCTAGCGGCCTTCTCATCACCAAAACCATATCAAGGTGTTCACTGTAACTCTTAGCTTATTTTTGCCCACTACCTGCTATGGATAATGGGCAAGGATCTGCTTAATCCCTTCCCTCACCAGACTAACCAATAGGGCCCCGCTTCCTGTTGCAAATCCCCCAAGAACAAAATGTTACTTGTTTTTCTGATTAACACACACCATCAGCTCTGTATTGCTTAGGCTACAGAAATACTATAGTGGGATGTGGAAGAAAGTTGTCCAACTCCCTATTCAATGCATTTCATATCTCCCTATTTACCCTTCTATGGGCTTAATTGATGTGTTAGGATCCATTTTAACATGCCAGATTTGGAGAGGCAAAATAGCTGACCACACCAAGGTTAGTCCTGCCTATGTAGCCTATATGATTTGGAGATCATGCAGAGCCTGAAGGATAAGGGCCTTGCCCTTTAACAAATCCAAGTCATTCCCAAGTGAATGACCATAACACAGGAGGCCTTTTGTGCTCCTCAAATAGCAGAGGCAGCAAACTATGTCAACGAAGGCCTCTTTTCACAAGCCAATCCACTGTGGCCTGCTTATTCAACCCCTATTGAGCCCCAAAATGGTAGTTTGGGGCCTAGCACACTGTGTCAGTATGCCAAGCCATGGGTGAAGATCAGAACCTGCCACCCCTCCAGATAACACCTAGCATCTGAGAAAGATAACAATACTAGTAAAGCCATAGAGACAGCCCAGTCCTCAATGAATGGGTCTGAAATTTAATTCCTTGCAAGCCTGTGCTGGAGCGTTGTTTTCAGAGCTCAGCAGTGTGCTGTAAAGATTTTGTTAAGGTGTGATATGTGCACATTATGGGGCAGGGCTGAACAAAATGTGGTCGGTCCTGCTCCATCTTTCACTTCTTTCAGATTCCTCATCTAATATTAATATTTTCATTTGGTGTATCATAATTATTTTCTGATAAAACAGCAGAGTTTGGAAATATTTTGGCTGTTCGTCTACAACTGGTGTGGGAATTATGTAACCATTCAGATGTTGATGCTGTTCTTTCTCTTCTTCTTCTTCTCCTCCTCTTCTTCCCCCTCTTCCTTCTCCTTTTCTTTCTAAGCACACAGGGGAGCTTCTAAGCAGTCAGTGAGAGGCTAAAAATAGAAATGAAATGAAGGAAATGAAAACTGGAAAATTTTATGAACCCAGGGCTTCATATAAAACTAAGCTGTGTGTGTGCGTGTGTGTGCGTGTGTGTGCGCGCGCGTGTTTTAATGGATCAAAGGAAAATCCATTTCATGCTGGACCAGATGATTGGTTTGTTGGTAATATAATTCCTGGGATCCAAAGAATTGTGAACCTAATTTTGTGCACTCAGAGAATTGTGTTTCTCAAATAACACCACTCAATGACACATGGCAAATTACCTTTGAAACCAACTTGAAAAATAAGTGTGTGATGTGAGATGCAATTCATAGAAAATCTCTCCAGGTTTACCTCATCCTATGGGTGTGCCTAACGTTTTTCATTGGAACTATGCCTATGTTTCCATCTTCTCTGACTCTTCCATCAACATGTATTATGTTTTAAAAATGATCTTGCTGTGGCTATTTGAATTGCAAAGATGATTTATCTTGCACCTTATGAATTGTATCCTGCTATTATAACTAGAAATAGGAGGGAATTGAGGAGGGAAATCTGGGGTTTACACACAGAAAAACACAACAAAACAACATATCAGTCTGAAATTTCAGGCCTGGTTATGGGATAGAGACAGTTTTGGTGGTCTTGGTGGATGACCTATGGTGGGAACTGGACAGGAAAACTGTGTCCCTGTTGGTTCTGCTGGATATCTCAGTGGTTTTCAATACCATTGACTGTTGTATCTTCCTGGGCTGCTTTTCTGGGATGGGAATAGGAGGTATTCTTTTACAGTAGCGTCAGTCCTTCTTGGAGAGAACCCTTAGCGGATGGTGCTGCAGGACTTCTGTTCAGCATCCTGGCCATTGGTCTGTGGTGTCCCTCAGGAGTCAATTTTTGTCTCTCATGCTGTTTAACATCTACATGAAACTACTGGGAGAAACTACTGGGAGAAGAGATTTGGGATACAGTGTACACTGTATCTATCTTTTCCATCTGACTCCAAAGAAGCTGTTTCAGTGCTAAACCAGTGTTTGTTGTCAGTAATAGACTGGATGAACAAATTAAAGCTAAATCCAGACAAGCCAGAGATTCTGCTGGTCAGTCAGAAGGCAGACAAGGGAATAGGGATTCAACCTGTTACACTCCCATTGAAAACTCAGGTTCATAGCTTGGGTGTACTCTTGGACTCAATCCTAAGCCTGGTAGGCCAAGTTTTGGTGGTGGCCAGGAGTGCACTAGTGTATTAACTATGGCCCTTTCTGCACCCTACTTTTTTGGAAAGTCATCCATTTGTGATCCCAGCAGCAGCTATGCCAGGAGAGGACCATGATGGGAGTGCTCCCCTCTGCACCTGCTGGCTCCTTGTGAAAGGGAGCACAATGGCCATGCCTCTTCCTTCCATAGCACAGTCAGGTACTTTCATAGGCTGCACTGGGGCAGGTAGCACAGCCATCACGCTTCTATGGCTTCCACAGGACAGGCAAATGCAGGATGGTGGTGTGATTCTGTGTCATTGATAAGGAAAATCCATCAGTGATTTAATCTGCAATCATGCCACCTGGGGAGGGAAGGATGGGACTGAGATGACATCATGCAAAAGTGTCGTCGCAATCCCGTCCTTCTGCTGTCCCCATTGTGGGATATGAGGGTGCTGCAGAAAGGGCCTATGTTCATTCCTTGAAAAATCAGATTTGGCCATGGCAGAAAAGCAGGATATAAAATTAATAAATTAATTAAAAGGCATGGTAGGAGAGTCCTATTCCCATCCCACTCTCTTCTTGAATTGCCTCAAGAAGAGATTCCTCCTGAGTACCAACACAGTGGCCTTCTGTTGTATCCAGGCAGAAGGTCCTGCAAAGTTTTCAGCACCAATACTTTTTACATTATACCTCATTCCCTACCATCAGCATCCTGTCCAGAAAAGTAAATGAAGAAAACTCTTCTATCTTAAAAAATAAAAAAAGCAGCAAAACTCTCTGCTGCTCGCTTATGCTGTAAAAAGGAACATTATTCTCATCCTGTAAGCTCATACCTGATCCTTTGGCTTCTTACCATTGGGGCTCATATTCAGTTCTCAATGCAGTCTGAGAAATAATCTACCTGGGACACAATGACCATCCCATCCCCTTACAGTTATGCTATTTTATGGAAAATAATGTGAATTAATGTTAAAGAGGAAGTGTGTCTCTGAGCATGTTTGCGATGCCTTTGTTCCATTATCACAGAGTCACTGGAGTGTTTATTGCAACTAAATAATGAAAACAAAGCCAGATTTTCTACACACCTTCCACGAGACTAAAGCCTTTTAATAAGTTAATGGGATTAATCTTCTAGATCTCGAGTGTGGTCTAGACAGGCTTAAGGCATAGATGTTTCATGTGTGAAATTAAATTCCAGAACTACAAGTCTCAGCTTACATGAAGGAGACAAAGTGTAGCATTTTCAAAGTTACACAGTAGTCAAGCAACACTGATTTATTAGTTAATTGTGATATTGTGCAGGCAAATACATAATCAAATATCCATGTGCATCTGCATGTGCAATGTGCACCCATGTACATATTTGTGTATCCATGCCCAATGACACTCAATTGGACAAAATGACATGCCACATTTTTTATTTCACACAGATTAGCCAGGAGGTTGCAGGAGAGAAAAGCACAAACATCAGAGATGATATTTGGAAAGCATAATTTGGATTACACAGGGCCATTCTGGTTATTGGATTCTGGGAGCTGTAGTCCAAAAATAAGATTTCTTAGGGCATGTACATGCATATAGTTATGGGTGTATGTCTTTTTTTACACACCACAGGAGGAGTTATTCACTAGCTCCTAACATGTCCAAACAATCTCCTGGGGCATCTTTCAAGCCCTCACAAGGCTTTTAAGCCAAAGCAACTTTCAACCCCTGATACAACTGAAGAGGTATGTGGCTGTTCTCCTGGATTTCTAGAGACACAGAATCTCAGCATTGTTTCCAGTAAGAATGGGAAAACCATCTTTGCTGCTAAATTTACTGGTTTCAGTAATTATATGAATAAATAAGCTGTGCATAATTTGTATGTTTTTAAACCTATTTGAAACATATGCCAGTGGAATGCTTTCAGAGTCTTGAACATTTATAGAACAGTGCTGTGTTCTATAATACAAATTATCATTTCATATTAAATACATTCATCACAATTTGTGTTTATTACAGGAAATGTATGCTTTCTGTTCTTTTACTAATCATGTAAGTGTTTCCAGTTCTACAGGAAACTGCAACCAGTCTGGTGCAAATGCTATCTGAAGCAACTATGGTACTATGGAACATTGGTGTAGATTCTTGAGCCCCAGGTGATGACATTCATATACCTTCAGGGTCTACTTGTCTGGACGTATGATTTCCAACAGTTGTCTTTTCCTTTAGTTGATTGGTTAGTGGAAGAATGAGTTGTTTTCATCACATAGGATGTTGTGCAAAGCAAGGATATACATGAAACACATAGGTTTCTTGGTTGCCACTCTGACCATTCTTGTGAAACAGCTGCCATATCTGAGAGTGGTGAAAAGAATTAAAATCATGAAGAGATTATCCACCTTGTCTTTATTGCAAGTGTGACCCATATTAACAAAAATAGCCTACTTTGAATGAAGAAAACCTCTAATTCAGGTTGGTTTTGGAAAGACCCCAATTTTGATATCCTAGAGAAATGCTGCCAGTCTGAGAAGATAATACTGAGCTAGGTGGGCTCTGATTGAGCAAGAGATGGCTTTTGTTATTCCTGAGGAACAGCTAAGCATAACACATGCAGAACTATCTTGAAATTCAGATACTATGCTGATGATGCATGGTCCTAATGCTTTATTTAAAGATGACTCTCTCTCTTTTCATTTAAAAATATCAAACAACTTGTATAAAACTTCTTGAGAAGGAATCATTATCTTTTCCAGACTAAGCTCTTATTGGAAACGAAGGCCCTTTCCACATGGTGTGGCTGCCTTGCAGTGGGGACATGATGGCAGCACTCCATGGATTGTGCTTCTGCATGATGTCATTGTGGTCCTGCCGCCATCTTGTCCCCACGCGTCACATGAGCAAGTATTTGTAAAATGGAAAAAATCCATTTTACATTTACCGTCACACTGTGCTGCTGCCCTTCCCAGCCATGTGGAAGGGTGGAAGCACACTGGCTGTGCTGCGGAAGAGAAGAGATGGGGCCAGAGTGCTCCCTTCAGCAGTGACTGGGTGAGGTGCGGGGGGAAGTGTTCCGAGCATGCTTTCCCGCCCTGTCAGGGCTGCAAGAAAAGGACGTTGGTGAGCTCCATTGTGCGGAAAGGACCAAAGAGGCATCAACACCTGTATAAAGTCATTAGTGAGCAAGTGGGATCTAGATAATGGCTGCCCTTTGTTTTTCACCTCTTTGTACTTTTCTTTGGTCTTTGTGCTGAAGCCTTTTGCTTCCTTCCTATCTACAGATGTCACTTCCCTCTCCTCTCAAGAAGTTAGTTAATCTCCTTATTTTTCCTTTGTCCTGGAAGGAGTATCCATGAGGCTCCAGCCCCAAGAACGGACACTAGCTTACAGTCACACATGAAAACCATTTTTTCTGGATTCTTGTAATCAAGTTTAGATGAAATTCTTTTTTCTATCTCCTCTACAATCCTAAGACAATGAGACAATGATCATAAGGGTTTTTTTCTTTTTATCTTACAAGAGCATTGAGAGTCATTTCTCTTGTTTCTGACACAAGCTTATATTGCACTATATCTGCTGTACACTGCTTACTGCAGTTACCAAATATACCTATAGTGCTCTTGGTAGTAAAAAGTTCTGAGTTCATGAAGTCTACCATATTACTTCCTGTGATGAGGTTAGAAGGATGAGATGTCACAATAAAGGAGGCTTCCTGATGGAGAGTAAAGTCTGTATTTCTTATGCTCAAACAACATCCTATTTATGCCACTTGATATTTAGCTTTAAAAAAAGAAGTTCAAAGAAAAATGAGCAGCCAGACAAATGACCTTGTGACATGTTGCTTAATTAGAATAAATTAGCAGAAAATATTGTTTTAACAGGAAAAGATCACTAGAGTTGACTTTAACAAGACACTTAATTATATACATCAAGGGAAATTTCTTTAGGGACCTCTCTTTTCTTCATCTAAGTAACTCACTTAATGTAGTTTCTCATTTGCAAATGTGATTGGGGAAAAAGATCTAACAAGATAAATTAGATCTAATTTCACCAACTATACAAACTTTGTACAACTTCCAGTTAACAGGCAGAATGTCAGAGATGAACATGGTATTTTTGTTTTGTTTTGTTTTTTGGAGGGTGGCTATTTGGAGGCCTGACTTTGCAATTTTCTGTTTGTTATGATCATGTCTAAACATAGTTACACTGAGCACATTCTTAACTTTTAATGATGTATGTATGTATGTTAGACAGTTAACAATTTATTTGTTGTCTCTTTAACATTGTAGGCATACAGTGGCTGGAATCCTATTGGTGATACAGGCATATGTTACATGGAGATATATGCACATAGATCTTTTAAAAAATGTTGCAGAAGGAGCAACTCAATAGCTATTTATATAATATTCAACGCTGCCCCCCACTAACAGTTTTGAAGCCATTAACCATTTACTAGCTGGGGTGGGTGAGAAGCAGAAGGTAACCAGACAATACCCATCTGGATTCTGGGAAAATCTCTACAGTAAGGGAAGAAAATTATTATCTTCCCAATCCCAAGGGAATCATTGGAGATAGGGAACAGTAACTTCCATTCTTCCTAGTTGCCACCTGATGGCAGTGTCTGTGGGTCTTTAAATATGTCTTCCAATGGCTGGATTACCATGGAACTGTGCATGCAGCATGCTATCTTTTGCATGTTCTGATTCAGGATCTCAGCCAAAGACTTCAATTTAATTGCTATTACCAATCAGAGCAGATTCATTGAATCAGTGGGTTTTACATACTAAGTTACCCATTAATGAGTCTATTCTACTTGGAAATAACATTTAGACCCTTTCCTCACCAGGCTATTAAAACAGTGCAGAGCGACCTCCGACAGAGGTCTTCTGCACTGTAGAGTGGACTAGGGTGGACTACTTTTTGTAGTTCCGCACCTCAGTCCAGTTCAGAGCGACCGGAACTGGTCACGCAGCATGCTTTTTAAAAACCTGTTTTTAGAGGTTTTTTAAAAGCACGGAGCATGCAACTCCATGTCATTCCATCCCCGCGCTCCGGGGCAGATTTGCAGGCACGCACAAGTTCGTGCCTGCAGATCTGCTGGAGGCGGGCTTTAGGCTGGAGAGCCTCCACCAACTGGAAGCTGCCATTTGGGACGCCGGAGCAGCGCAGAGCGACGAGCTTGCACTGCTCCTCGTCCCGACAGATTTGCCCGGATGCTGAAGAAGTCTGGTGAGTAGTGTTTTTTCGCGGTTCCTTTCCCACATGCGGAAAGGGCCTTAGATTTAGGCCAAAGTAGGACAGGTGTCTTGCCTAAAACAACTGAGATTGCTAAAAATAAATTAAATTAAATTAAATTAAATTAAATTAAAATAAAATAAAATAAAATAAATTACTCTTTCCTGGTTAGCCTTGGGGAAATCCTTTCCATTGAACCAGAGAAGTTAAACCAGGATCTCATAAGCTGCTGATCCTAAGGTCAGCAGGCCCTATGCTTTGAAAGTTACAAGGGCATCATCTTCTCTAAATGAGTGAATCACATTATAGATGAAATGAAATGTTGACCAAACTTAAAGTTTGCCTGAATTTTTATATGGGTTTGCTTCAGAAAAAAATAATGTTTTCCCCTCCATCAAATACCCAGAGAAGAATGATGCAACTCCTGGTGCAATAGTTCCCCTTCAACAACCCAGTGCTCTCAAATTGTAGGAGAAATTCATATAGCTAGATATTTAATAACATTTCCAACTATGTCCTGTTTTTCTTTCTAGTTTTCTTTCTCTGCCTGTATTTCTCTGAGCCCATACATCTTAAAAGAGCTCATGGAAACAACTGAAAGCTTCCATTATATTTCAGAAACATGTTTTGCTCCATTAAATGTATCATCTTGCCTATTTCAAGTGTTTGATGCCAAGTGTACTTATTTTTTTTAAAAAAAACAAACTCTGAAATACAGTGCATAAAGCCACAGATGTGCATGAAATTGCCATTTATAATGATCTACATCTACTTTAATAGAATAAGATCTTATTTCATTATTGAAGATTGCATCGTCAAAGTATAAATAAACTTCACGCTCATTAGAGGCAGACAGGCAATTGCTAAATATCAGTTTCTACTTCCTTTGCCTCTTGATTAAGCTTAAAGGGAAAGTACTGATTTGTCTCCTCACCTAGCTGTGTAGTTTCTAATTTTTGTTGACTAATAGCTCTGCCACCCAGGCTTGTCTGATCTCTCCCATTGGAATCTTTGGCTATTTGAGAGTTCTGATAGCACTTTCCTTTCTCCATATGCTAATTTCTTTCCAGAATCTGGAACAAGGCGAGCACCTCCATCTGCACTACTTCTGTGGTGCCACAGATAGTCTAAATATTTCTTTTGATTTAGGTGTATGGTGGGAAACCTTTGAGCTTCCAGCTTCTGAACCAAAGCTCCCATCATCCTTGACAATTAACCATGTTGGCTGAGGTTGATGATAGTTGGAGATCAATAACATCTGGAGAGCCAAATGTTGCCCATCCTTGGTTTGTAAGATCAGTTATGGAGACATTTGGGGATCCCTGCTGTAGTGACTGAAATTATAACACAAAGAGAAAAAAAAATCTCACAGAAATTCATCTAAACATGTGATGTGAATGTGATGTGATGTTTGTAATGAAAAGATGTTCCAGTATCTATAAATTTTAAAATGGTAGCATTAGTAACTAGAAATCACAAAATGACCTTAGTTGTAGATTTGATTTATGTTTATCTTCACTATTGTGCAAATTAGAGAATACTTGGATCAATTTACTGTTATATTTAAGTTTTTAGAGTAGATACTGTTTTTATCAGCCTAAATTTTTATGCTAATATTGCATAGATTTTTTGTAATGCCTCTGTGCACTGGGAACTGTCTTACAAGCAGTACTTATTTTTCAAGGGAACTTGAATCCCTAAATCTCTTTTCCTGATTATATTGCCAGTAATATATATTCTGGGTTTTTTTATGTTCCTCAGTTCTGATCAGCCATAGTGAGTTATGGTGTGAAACTGACAAGAAAGTGAATGCCAACATAAATAGCTAAGCTTCTAGATCATAGTCCTACAAGCTACCATGCAATGATGAAGGAAGTGCAGTAAGAAAAGATAGTGTTTAAAAATTCATTTGGTGTAGCATCTGTTTAAAGGAAACATAACAACAAACATGTTAAGAACAAAAGCATTGCCAGAATGGCATATGGCTATCACAGCTCTGTACTGTAAGTCTGAAATGAAAGGAAACATTGCTTGGGCTCCAGTGAAAAACACTGTGTAGTGTCATAACATCTTTCAACTCCATTGCCTGTGACACCACTCATTCAAAAGGAAAAAAAAATTGTTTGGCCCTAGATTTCATCACAGAATAATAAATTTAGTCATACAGTGGCAAACTGAAACTGAATCCTGAAAAGATGAGTACTCTGTCATTTGTTGGCTCTTGGGTCTGGGAACTAGGGAAATACCCTGTACTAAACAGGGTTGTGCTCCTCCTAAAGGTACATACATTAGGAATGTTTCTAGATCCATCCTTGTCACTGGAGGTTCAAGTGGACTCTGTGGAATGGAATAGTTAGCACCAGGTTCAACTAGTGTGCCCACTGCAGCCTTTTTAGGGGAGAGATAACCTAGTTACAATAATCCATGCACAGGTAACCTCCCAATTAGACTGCTTCAATATGCTCAATATAAGACTACACTTGGAGAAGACTTGGAAGCTGCAACCCTTTGCAAAACGAAGTAGCTTGACTGTTGAGTGAAATACCATATAGGCAGCATACAGTGGCAATCTTAAAAGAATTGCACTGGGTGCCAACACATTTTCGGTTGACATTTATGATGACATTTAAAAGCCCTCAATTACTTGAGACCTTGATATTAGAGGGAACATCTCTCTCCATAAGTTCCAGCCCAAGGATTAAGATCTGGGGGCAGGGCTCCTCAGTGACTCACCAGAGAGATCACTACCCTGTGTTGGGTCATGGCAGAGGGCTCTTTCAGCCATGGCATCCAAAGTATGGAAAGCCCTCCTCCTGAAGACCTGATTGATGCCAATACTCTTATCATTTAGACACAAACTGAAAACTAGTTGTTCAGCAAAGCCTTTGAGCCTCATTAATTCAACCCAAACATAGGCCTTTTCTGCATTTTATATTTAAAACAGGGCGGCATGTCCTCCAGTGAGGACGTTTACACTTGGGGGCGAACTGGGTCCGGACTACTTAATGTTTGTCCAGACTTCAGCCCGCTCTGGAACGCCCAGAACTGGTGGTTCCCCATGCTATTGAAAGACCGATTAAAAGAGGACTTTCAATAGCCTGGGGCACCCCAGTCTGTCGCTGCCCTAAGTGTAGATTTGCAGGCTTGAGCCAGTGCAAGGCTGCAGATCTTCTGGAGGTGGGCTTCTGGCTGGCGAGCTTCTCCGGTTGGCGGAGAGCCTCTGCCAACTGGAAGCCTCCATTTTCATCTCCAGAGAGTGTGTAGCGCGGGCATGCGCTGCTCCGGATAGTTGTGGATTGTCGGGGGGAGCGTGCTAGTCCAGTGAGTAACGGACTCCCCTGTTTCCTCCACAAAGTGCGGAAAAGCCCATAGTGTACCTAGTTTTCAAAACTTTTTTACATCTTTTAAATCTATTTTTGACTTATTGCTGAAGTTTAATATGTCTTCAGTTAGTTTAATTATTTTATTGTTTTAAATTGTGTAACTTGTTTCAATGCTTTTTGTAAGCTGCCCTGAGATCTTTGATATAGGGCAGGGTATATTTTAAATCATCATCATCATCTCCTTATAATTGATAGGACTTAAGTTAATAATGAATAGTATAAATCCCATTGATCTATCTGACTCTGCTCAAATACAACTTAAGTCTTGATCCCACAAACGATTTCAGTTCACATCAAAAATTGCTACTGTTTTTCAAAGCTGAGGCTGACAGAGTGCCTGAAGGAGAAATTCTTGACAGAATGGGAAGAATGTTTCCATACAAAGAAAAGGCTACTCCTTCCAGGACAAAGGAAAGCCAGCCAAAGAGATTAGCTAACAAATAAAAGGAGGAGAAATTAAAAAAAAAATGAAGAAAAAAATGCTATTGTTTTATTTTATTACATTTATATCCTGTCTTTCTTCCCTTACATTATTTAAACTGGTTTTCATTGGCCTTCCACTGGTAGTCTCTCATGTTCTGTCCAGCTACTAAGCAGAGCGAGGCTTGCTTGAATATGTTTATTGATCTGAACACACAATAAGACAATGCCACTCATATGAAAATTATTTTTGCTTCCCTTTAATTTACTCTCTGGCTTGCTGGAGGGAAAGTTCCAAATTGACTTTTAGGAAAAATCCAGAATCAGTCTAGGTCTGAAACTCTTCAGAAAAATATTGCAAGACATACTGAAACTCTTTTAGTTAGATATGTTTTAGTTAGCTACGGCATTCAGAAAGATGGTTCAGAGGATGCTGTTCAGAAGAAGTTGCTAGTTTAGGTGTTTGGTTTGTTTGGTTTGTAATACATTATCTACATGGCAATGTGGAGACCCCTTCTAGAATTCAATACTATCACTTCAATGTCATCAGTATGTTGCTAACACATTAGTCTGTCTTTTCAGTCCATCTCACTCCAAAGAGACTGTAGAAGGGCTGAGCACATGCCTAGAGGGGGAAATAACCTGGATGAGAGTGATCAAATCAAAACTTAATCCATACAAACCAGAGCTGGTTTAAGAACAAGGATTAAAGCCATCTTGGACGGAGTAGTATTCCCTTCTAAATATATGTATTCATAGTCTATGAGTTGTTCTGGATCAAATTTCCTTTATTGTGATGCTCAACTTATTCCATTTTTAATGACCTCCTATCAGGTCAATGAAACCTTCCCTTTTCAGGAATGATTTTTGGACAATAATGGTAGATCTGAAGTAAATTAATTGGCAATCAAATTGTTGGAGTTAAAAAATGTCTAAAATTTGGATACCCCCACCATACCATGCAATGTCATTGGTGGGGAGGCACATTTGCTGGTCTCTCATGAGGAGAGACCCTTAATATTCACCCTGGGATGTTAAGTGTGGGGGCAAAGCTAGAGTTCTTAAAAGCTCATTCTGTACCCTCCTTTGCTATTATTCCATTTGGCTTATGACCTACACTCCTGCATCTGACACAGTGTAAGCTTTGTGGTCACTTCAGAGCCAGGTAAGACTTTTTCCTCCTTCTGCCATGAGTTTTTGGCTTCCTCTACATTTTTGAATGGGGAATTGGAGAACTGGCTTAGGGTGGTACCTTAACTAGGTGGTCAGGAAGTGGGAGGAGGGAGAAAGTAGAAGTTCAGTGAACACCTATGACACCCATTTGGTAAACGAGAGCCTTCTGAAGCTGCTCCAACAAGTTGTGAGACCTAGGGTTGGGTGGGGAAGGAGACTGTCCTTGGGGCTGGCCTGAGGGTTTAGTCTTCACTTTGACTCATGCGACTGTGAGGATGGATTCTTGGGCCAGTAACTGGCTAGGGGGGGAGAACCCAGCACTTGGGTTCCCCTTTGGGGATCTGTTTCACCCAGGAGAAGCTAGCAGGAGGTCTCAGGGAGACCAACTCTCTAATTTTTTGCATAGGGCCATTTTTGCACTACACTTTTAAAGTGCTATCATTCCAGTTTCAACAACTTATAACCCGGGGGACAGAAGGGTGGGAGCACAAGCCATCTTGCACTGTTGCGGGTTTGACGACTGGCGCTGGGGGTTTCCTGCCCGGGGGAAAAGAAACGGGGAATTTCTGTAAAGGGGGATTGCGGGGCCCCAGTTTGGATGAGCCCAATGTAAAAAAAATTTGAAATTTGATGCAAGAGGGAGGAAATGTTGGGCTCAGGAGCCACCAAAGCCCGGGAAGCTGGGGTAGGGGAAAAAGGACGTTGACAAACAACTAGTGGGTTTCAAACAAGTAAGCTTAGTTTATTCTCCTTGCTGAAACTAATATAAATCAATTTTTTAAAAAAACCCCTGGAAAAAGGACAAGTTTTTGGAATACATTAAGGAGCAAGCCCCAAATGTCTCTTATCTAGTGTTTCTACTTGTCACAAAAGAATTAATAACTATAACAGCTATTGTAATTTTACTATATAATTATAAAAAATTTAAGGACTTAAAAATCCCACCCCAAAATCTTTTCCAAAGGACCCAGAGCATTAAGCTTTTGCTTTGGTGATTGAGCATTTTCCCAAGTCTGAGAGTTGAAGTCTGGAAGAAACTACTGGAAATTAAATTTTGGATTTGTTCCTGGTCTTTCTGAAGAGTTTAATTTAAAGGAAGGAATAAAGTGAGAGAAAGAAAAAGAGGGTGAAAAAGTGAGAGAAGTGAGAGAAAGTGAGGGGGAACATTGTCTTTTTAGGCAGAAATGGGGCGGTGAAAGCTTCGATTCGGTCAATAAGGAAGTACAGCGGTGGAAAGGGGGAAATTTATGTTTAAAAGGATTGTTGGATTTTAGAGGGAGCTTAGAAGGACTTTGATTTTTGGGAAAGAAGGAGGAAGGCCCCGCTATTTAAAAAGTTAAAATAGGGTGAGGAAAAAAGGACGGTGAGAAAAGGATGGTGTTTGTGATTTTGATAGAGATTGTGGTTAGAAAACAAAAGGATGACGACGAGGACGATGGATCACAAGCAATGACGAGGGTCAAAAACAAGTGAAATTTGGCAAGAGTGCGAAAAAAGGGGAAAAAAGGGAGAAAGAGACTGGAAGGGAAACATTGCTGTTGTCAGACTTGAAGCGGAAGGGAAAGGGTTTGGGAAGGTTTGGGAAAGGAAACACCTCCTAAATTTTTAATGTGATTGCTTCAGCTATTGTCATCATTTTAAGAAATCTTCTGAATAATTGCCATTGTGGAAGAAAATTAAGGTTGGTGTTGGTTAGGGGTTTTAAAGTGGACTGAATTTATAAACTGTATTTTGTATTTATATTGTATTTAATTTGAATTGAATAGAAATCAAATCTAAGTTGGTACTGGGGTAGTTTAAGTTTGATTTAAGTTTAGTTTCACGGGGGAGGGGGTTTTTGTTGGTTAAAAGAGTCTGTGTTGGCTGTGTGAGTTTTGGGGAGATAAGTAAAGGTTGTTATTTCAAGGACAGCAAAAGTTGCCTATAGAGATATTGTTTACATTTTTTTTTCTTTTTCCCCCAATTTTTCACAGCTGTTGCTATATAAGAGGGGACAGGGGGAAGAAGGAAAGAATATGCTTAGTTTTATAGTGCCATCTGCTGGAACAGTAGTTATTTGAATCTTTATAAATTATTCCTGTTTTTCTTTTTTGGGTGTTTGTAGGTTTTAAATTTTATTTTTGGGTTTTGTATACAAATACGGGTTAAGTTTAATTAAATACATATAAATATATATAAATTGGGACTAATTTTTAAAGCATTTAAATAAATTAGTAGTCATATAACAGGCTATTATTTATAGTCTATAGTTTATAATTCATTAATTGGGGCCCCAGGAGGGTTTAAGATAAGCATTTAAATTTAAACCCAAATAATTAATTATCCAATTAATTTTATAACTAGAGGTATATAAGCTCTTAGTTAATAGGCAAATAATTTATTAAATTGTTGATTTATTAAATTATAAATAAGATAATTAATCAGAAAATTAAGATTTAATTAATTAATCAGGCTTAATATTCGCTAACTGATTAGAATAGCAGATTAATCTAGATCAAACAGATCAATTTAGGTAATCAAATAGATTAAATAGATTACCTCAGATAATAGTAATAGGAACAGTAACAAGGAAGTAAGTATAATAAGTAATTAAGGGTAACAATAAAACATTAAAATCTATTGAGAAAAATTGAGTAAAGTAATACGAAATAAGTAATTGTGGGGCTTTAGGATCCTGGATTTTGAAAATTTGGGGAAAGGGGGATGGCGACTGGGAAAGAAGACAGCGCAAGCTCAAGCCCAAGTAAACATTTCTGCAGAGAAAAAGCTTCTGTAAAAAGGGAAATATAAGCTCCTTTTGGAAGAGATGAAAAAACTGATTGATATGAAAGCGAAAAGGAAGTGAGAAGAAATCAGGAAAGAAATTAAAGAATTGAAGAAAGAATTGGAAAGCCTGACTGGAAAGTTAGAGAGCGTCAAAAAGGAGGTAGGATCCAATAAAAGTGTAAAGAGGTACAAAAGGGGACAAATTTTTGGGAAAAAAGGACAGGGGATCTGGAAGGTGAGTTGAATTGGTACCAGGTGGAACACATTAGCAGAAGTTAAATATAGGGAAAGATGTATTAAAATTCGAGGTCTGGAGGAGGAGGAAGGAGAAGACCTCTAAAAAGGGTTATCCGGAATTGGCTTTTTTTTGGATTGGACAGAGCAAATGGACGTTGAGTTTCGAATTTTTGGGATTAGTTCAATATCCCCAAAAAAGAAACTTTCCCACGAGACATTGTCATCTATTTAGTATGAGAGAGATTTAAAAGAGATGCTAATACAACGGAGTTAACTAAAAGTTAATAATAGAGGACACCGAGTTAAAGTTTTTTAAAAGATTACCCTCGGAAATATTGAAGAAAAAGGATTATGCCATTTGACACAAGAATTGAAGAACAGAGGAATTTTGCAGGGGGAAAATTTGAAGGAGTGAATTTAATCATAAAAAAGAAGGTAAAAATATATAAGGCTGGGGAAATTTTTTAAAGAAGGCTTAAGAAGAAGAAAAAAGAGGATATGAGAAAGATATAAAGCAGGAGAAAAGAAGGGTGATAAGAGACAAAATTATCAAGGACTGAGGGAAAAGAATGATTAAGGTCCCCTACAAAAAAAGAGGAAGACTGTATAACAGTTAGGCAACTTCAATATCAGGAACTGGATAAATTGGAACAGGGGGGAATAGAACAGAGGAAACAGAACAAGAAGAAATAAAAAGGGGGGTGAGCGAGAGGATACAGGTGAAGAGATCTCTACAGAATCAGGAACAGCAGAGAGGTGAGTGTTTATTTGGGTTTAAAAGGGGGGGATGACGAAAGTTAAATTATTATCTTGGAATACCGGGGGTTAAACTCAATTATAAAAAGGAAAAGAATAATTTGGTATCTGGAAAAAAAAAAATTTTTATTGTATTCAAGAAACCCATATAACGAGGAAGGGGGAGTTGATTAAAGAATCCAAAGTTAGGAAATGTTTTCGCTTCAGGAATGGATAAAAAGAAAAAAGGAGTAGAATTTTTGTAAACACTAAATATGAGATGAAAGAAGTGCTAAAAGACCCGGGGAGATTTATAGCAGTTGAAATAAAAGTCTTAAGAAGACTGTTTTAGCAGTTGGTGTTTATGCCCCACTGGAAAATAAAAGTGAATTTTATGACAATCTTTTAGAAAAAATAAATGAGGTTGATGTTCAAAAAATTTAATTATGGGTGACTGGAATGGGGTTACACACCCGGAGGTAGATAAACCGCAAAGAAACAGAGAAGCAGGGGAATTATAATGCTTTTTAACTCCACAGAGCTTAGCCCTAGTGGATATTTGGAGGAGCCTATATGGAAATCAGAAAGAATACACTTACTTTTCAGAGGACACAACATGGTCAAAATTGAAAATTTGGTGTTCCAAAACAATTTTTAGTCAAGTTAAAAAAATGGAATATTTGCCTATGATGAGCCATCACACCCCAATAAGTGTAACTATAGAAAGCCGGAAAAAGGAATACAATGGAGGTTGAAAGATAAATTATTAAGAGATGAGACTATAGTTAAAAAGGGAAAACTAGTGCTTGAAAATATTTCACAAAAATTAAAAGGGCCCCATTAAATATGGTCTGGGGGACTAGTAAAATGTCATGCGGGGATATTTAATTCAACAAGAAATAATTTTAAAAAGAAAAAGGGAAAAGGAAAGGGAAAAAGCACTACTGTAGATATACAGGAAAAACGCTTTAAAAATTGCTCCCAAAGATAAAAAGTTGTTAGATAAATTAAAGATATTGCGTAAACAGCTAAGCTTTTAAAATGATAAGAAAAACAAGTTAAATTTATTAAGCATAAAAATTTCTTTTTTGCTAATAAAACAAATAAATGGCTGGCATATAGGTTACGAAAGCAAAGGGGGAATCAGATTATTTACATAACAGAAAATATAAGAACTAAAAATCAAATAATGAAAAAGGGGTCAAAAATTATAGGAATTTATATTCAGATATATGATGGCGAAAAAAAAAGAAAAATGGAAAAGATTTTGAGAAGGCAGTACCAAAAATAACAGAGGATCAGAGAGTAGAATTGAATGATCTATTACTAGAGAAGAAGTTATTCAAGCCATCCAAAAACAAAAATTAGGGAAGGCTCCTGGACCAGATGGATTTAAAGCATTGTATTATAAGACGTTTCAGGACCAGCTTGTTAATCCATTATGAGAGATTATGATTGGTTTGGGGAAAAAATTTTGCCCTCCCTCTTGGGGGGGTGTTAATATTTCTTTATAAAAAAGGAGGGTAAAGAGCTGTTGGAAGTAAAGAACTATAGGCCCATTTCTCTATTGAATTTAGATTATAAAATTTTTGCAACCATATTAGCAAAGGGTTTAAAAAAGGGGTTTTGATTGCAATGATACATCCAGATCAGAATGGTTTTTGCCAGGGTGAAATCTGAAAATAAAATTTAGAACAGTTTAAACATTATAGAGAATTTTCACAGGCATAATGAAAAGAAGATGGCCATATGTTTTTTGGACCAGAAAAAGCCTTCAATAGGGTAAAATTGGAGTTTTTGTTGCAAGTTATCAAAGCCGTATATTTAGGACCACAATTTATAGGATGGATTAAGGTCATATATAAAAAGCAAAAAGCTAAAAATTATTGTGAATGGAAAGGAAAAAAAATTAGGATCATGAGAGGGGAACAAAAAGCCCTCAGCACCTTTATTTTTAATTATACTAGAAATCTTAAATAATAAAATTAGGGGGGGTAACAAATTAAAGGAGTTAGGATTAATAAAGAAGAATATAAAATAGCACATATGCTGATGATTTGGCTGTTATTTTGGGGGCCCCACTTTGTGTATAGAATTATTAATTGGTGAATTAAAACAATTTGGGGTTTTTTCCAGGTATAAAATAAACACTACTAAGACTAAGATGATCCTTAAAAATATGAATGCCCAGGAGGAGCAAGAGTTAATAAATAAAACAGGTTTTATGGTTGCAAAAACAGTTAGATATTTAGGTATCAATATTACAAAAAACAGTATGGATTTATTTTATAACAATTATAAAAAATTGTCCCGGAATTAAAGCCGAACTTAGGAAATGGGAAAAATTATAACTTTCTTTATTGGGGAAATTGCTGCAATTAAAATGAATTTATTGCCTAAAAAATTTTTTTGCTTCAAAATTCCCAATAATCTTGAACGATAAACCTTTTAAAGAATGGGAAAGGGATTTGAGGAAATTTATATGGAACGGAAAAAGACCTAGAATTAAACTGAAATTTTGGGGGATAGACAAGAAAGGTGGCCTGGGATTATAATTAAGATTATACTATTACGCAAATGGTTTAGAATGTTTGAGGGAATGGGGTTTTAGAAACTTCCGAATTTTTAATCTAGAGGGGGAACAAAATTTTGGGTGGATGCCAAATGGATGGGAAGTAGCCATTATAGGGAGTTTAGGGATACTATCTTAGGAGGGTCAATTACAATTTGGTTGAAGTATAAGAGGAAATTTATTTAAAATACCTTTTTTTGGTTTCACCTCATGAGGCTTTTTACCAAAAAAAAAATACTTCAGCCAGGTTACTGGTTTACATACAAAGAATTCTGAAGACGCAGCGGGGGAGTTTTGAATTAAAATTAAAAAAAACTTCTCCAATTAGGATGGCATTCACATTGGCTGCTATTTATGCAGTTGCATAAGTTTGAAAAAGATAGAGAATTAGAGGGTTTCAAATGAGCGAGAGGGAATTTTAAAGCGATACGAAGCCTGGGGTTAAGCATAGAGTTAGTGCTATATATGATATTCTATTGATTAAAACCGAAACGGAGACTGTTAAAAAAACAATGATAAAATGGGCTAAAAAACTGGGGGGAAAATCACCATGGAAGAATGGGGAAAACTCTTGGAAAACTTGGAAAAGAAAAAACCATTTTTGGGAAAATTAAAAATATTTCATAAAAACCCCTGTTGGGTTAGAAAGAAAAAAAAAATCAAAGGGACGCCTGTTGGAAATGTACCCAGAAGGGGACATTTTTCATATGTGGTGGGAATGCGATGTAGCTAAAAGTATTGGGAAGATATACATAACCAAATCCAGAAGATATTAAAATTAAATTTTCATTATCCCCTAAACTATATTTATTAAATATGATCAAATTTTAAAAATTACAAGTCAAAAAAAAAATAATCCTCTTTAACTTGGCAGCTAGGATATGTTACGCTAATGGAAGGAGCCGCAACGTAAGATTAGAAATTGGCTTTTTAAACTGTATGATATGGCAGAGGCTGATATTATTATGGAATCTTTGGAGGGGGGAGGGAAGGAGTGTTGTTGAGGGATGGAAAATGGTTTTGTCAACATGGATTGACAAGTGGGGAATTGAAAGGGGGCCCTTTTTTCGGGTAAATGTGAAAAAATATTCCTTTTTTCTTTTTTTTGTCTGTAGGAGACAAAGAGGGTTTTGGTCCATGAAGGTAAGCTTAGAACCGTAACTGGAAATCTAGGGTATACATAGATGAAAAGTGAGACTTGAGGGTGAAACAGGTAGCGGAGAAGCTATCTTGGAACTACCAAACAGTCATTATGGACACTCAGATGTTTTATGATATATTTAAGTTGTAGGTATAAGATTTAAGCAGCGATGACGAAGATTATATTGGGAGAAGTGGGAGTATATCTAATTTGGTTAATCGTCTCGCTTAAAGGGATTAGAAGGAAGTTACAGATAAGGTTTCAGCAATGATGGGTGGGGAGGGGGGAAATTGGGAACTTAATTGTGTATCTATGTTGGTTTCACATTGTATTGTGTTATATAGAATGTCTGTTTGGAGTTTAGGGGGTTTTTTTGTTTGTTTTGTCTTTGTTTTGTTTTGGGTTTTTTTAGAAGGCTGGTATTTTGCACTTTTTGTGAATTTGTGTATGTGAATTTGTATTGCACATTTGGTATTGGTATATGTGTGTGTGTTACATTTATGAAAATAAAAATTTATTAAAAATTTTTAAAAAAACATCTTATGGAATCCTGGGGTTTGTAGTTTAGTGAGAGACATTGAGAATTCTCAGCTAGAGAGCTCATTGGCCTCAGTAAACTACAAACTCCAGAATTCTACAGGATGTTGAAAGTGGAGTAATAGCACTACAACAGCATAGTGAAGAAATGGCCTGGGTTTTTCTCTTTCACAAATCTTAGGGGATAAACCTAAATAGATGATGGTTTAAATAAAATGGCCCATATTTTAACCCAAGCTTTGTTGTGCTATCTCTTTATTTCATAGATTGGTCAGAAACTTATCAGGTTAAATTAGTGGCTGTTTGTACTTCTGAACTTTTGATTCTTCTAGTCTGTTTTTCACTGGTGTTTTCTTGTTATTTTAAAAGGGTTAAAATCATTGTTCATTTATAGTTGATATTTGCCTTAAAGTTGATTGAGGAAATGCAGGATAAGGAGGGAGGGAGGGAGGGAGGGAGGGAGGATCTTTTTACCCTTGCATTTTCTGTCTTCTTTGGGGGGAAAAATCAGAGAAAATGCTATTGAATTCCTTTTCTACTGCAGAACGAAAAAGGAATCCTCTCCTTATCTATTGAGAATATGATCATATTAATTTCATTAAGCCCTCTTGTCTGATCTTCAAGAAGCTCAAAATAGTAGCTCCAAATGATATCATCTTGGCTCTTGAAGATTTCATAAATGTCTATTAAATCCGTTCTTTCCCTTTGGGATATATAGATGCAGACTATTCAGAGCATGCTTTTGCCTTTGAGATTCAGATACAAAATCCTATTGCACAGTCTTATACAGTTCCCAAGTGTTACCATCATATCTCTTTGACATCACATAGCAGAACCTATTGTAGCAGATTAAGTGGGTTCTTATCAAAAATCTGTATAATCTTCTTATCTTCTTCTTAGATGTCTGCTTCTGACACTTTTCTTTATGCTGACATCCAGAGATTTCTACATCAGTTTACATGCCAGGTATCTGCTGAACATTATAATTCACATACCTACAGTGTACATTGAATGCACTCTATATGATTACATTTATTGTAATTGAGGTCAATTTAGTATTATGTTTCATAACCACATGTTCTCTTTTTGTCCTGTTGGTCATTTCAATATTTTTGCAGGTTTAAAGTGGCTCTGACTGGCATTCAGGATTGCTAATGAGCATTTTACATTGCCAATAGCTTTCTTAGTCCCTTCAGTAGCCACAGTCAAGATAGATATGCAAAAGAATATACAAGGTTTAACTCTCTTTCTGCACAGAAATTCTAGGCACATGGATCTCTGGACAGATTGGCTGACTGAATGTCAATGTGAGTACACAATGTGGAGTTAGTAAAGCTCTGGTCATCCACATCTTGGACTATAACTCCCATAATCTGCTTCAACTTGCCATGCTGGATGGAATTTCTGAGTGCTGATGTCCAGAAAATGGGCGGGGCACAGGATTCCCCACTTCTGAAAATGGCCTCTACAACCACAATATAATTTCTGGTAAGATTACTTCAAAGAATCCCTGGTTTGGATTCATCTCATTCCTGTTATGGCTTGGATCTAAAATTAATACTGCTCTTTTCATCAATATGAGAGGTATATGGATAATGTAATTCCCTACATTCTTTGCCAAGTGCCAAGCCATGTTGATATGCCTAAAAGAGCTTTGCTGCTACAAATGAGCTCTGCCGAAAGGATCATCCCCTTGCACCTCAGAGTCATAATGGGATTACTACAGTAGTATCCACTCTGCCCCTGTGTTTGGAGATAACTAAATCTTTATGGATGAGCCAAGACATTTTAAATAATTAGTAATACAGTATGCCAGCAGCTGAACAGCACTCCATATCGTGTGTGTGTCTGTATACATCTGTGTCTGTATTTAATTTTACTTGTTGTATGCTCTTTGGTTCAATGCTTTTCTCAATCTCCAAACATCAACAAATTTACAAGTTTACGGTTCGTCTCTCCGTAGATTATGGGATTCAAGCTGCAGAGCACAAAAAGACAAAGAGTATAGCTTTTGAGAAGCACTGAAAAACCACACATCACAGTTCTCTGTATCTGCTCTTTTCCTCCTGTCCCATAACCCACCACATGTTTTCTCCTACTGTTGATCTTAGCAGAAGCACCTTCTTTGTTAACTTGTTTTGGTAGGGAGAGGAGGTAAGAAATATAAAAAATTTGACCTTGAAATCAAATTGCAGCGCTTCAATGCTACTAGATTGAATACTGTCATTGCTTCATGTCCTATATCTGCAGAATAAAGACAAGAGATGGGAAATGGGTTGATTTGTTATCCACAACTGTATGGACATACACATCTGACCTGCAATATTCTTGCCTGGTTGAAGCCAAGATCCTCATATTCAGTGCAGGAATACTTACCTCTAGGTGAGGATAAGGAAGAAACACTTATTTAACTAGACAACATGGCTGAGCAACACCGGTAAGAGACAACCAAATCGAACTCTCCATAAAGCTTCATGTAGTAGAACATACACAATAAAGGACAGGCTGAGTAGAGTTGTTGAACCATCAACAAACTGATTCAAAGATTCTACTCTGGTTGGGACTAACCAAAAGGATTCAAGACATTGTCAGGAACAGCTGGGGCATACATTGGGCAATTTCAGATCCATGAAGGTAGGTCCTCTGTGGCAAGCCATTTAACATATGGAGTATGTTTTCAGCTTGGAATTTTCAGAACTGAGACTGACCCCATCTTTCAGACTGGATAATGGATCTTCCCAGATAGGAACTAGTACAATGGTTTGCTGTTCCTGTGAAGTCTGAAGACTAAAACTTTCCAGGCTTTGGTGTTTTCTTTGGGTCTGGTCTAATTGTTAATAGTGGGCTCCTCTTCAGTTTTGACTTCCCAATTAATTCCATGATTCCAGGTTCTCAGACCATGGGCCACAATGGATTGCTGTCACCCCACTGGAAAACCCTGTCCTGGGGTCTACAATTTTGATATTAAAATATGATTCCATGGGTCTGAGAGATTGCCTGGATGGACACATAGGCAGCAATGGTCGAATGATCGAAAACTAAGTTAGGCCAGTAAAATCCCCCATCACGTAGCACCAGGAGACCTCAAGCTGTGCAAACCCACAGTAGACAAAGAGTCCTCAGCCCCTGAGAAGCCGACTTGAGGGGATTAGTGTGTTTGTCCCAAATTGAGCAAAATCCTATCAGACAAGGACCATTTACATAAAGTCACACCACAACCCAATGCAGCCGAAGACTTTGGCAACATCTTGTAATCTCATCATGCAAAAGAAGTTACCGTTATGAGCATCTTTCTTGTTGCAAAACCCATTGTTCTCCTTGGGAAAGGATTAGCCCTCCAGGTACCTTTTCCCCCTACAAATAGTCCCAGTTTTTGAGCGGTTCTTTGGATCACTCCTGATCCTGAATATTGCAGGTCAGATGTGTACGTCCATACAGTTGTGGAAACAGCAGACTGTTTCTCCATCCATTCAGTAATCCCCTCAGCCATCTCTGTGCTGAGCTCCATTTCTCCGCTGTTTTTCCCAGACCAAGGACTTCAGGAAAAGGTGCAGTATTACCCCAGCTACAATCCCTTCAATATTCCCCTATCCAGTTCCCTCTCTTTGGCTTCTTAATAGGTCTTGAGTGAGTGTGTGAGTGATTGTGTTGGTGCATGAGACTTTCATTCAAGAAAGTCATTTATTGGACATTTTTGTTTGGTTTTTGGCTTGGCCTGACCCCGTAAAAATTGGGTAAAAAAACCCCGCTAGGTTATCCTGCCTCTTGCATTGCTATTGCTTGTGCTCTGGCTAGTTTCCATTCCTCATCACATGGAGCACATTGAGGTGTCCCCCAAGGGACCCCAGAAATCAGGGTAACATTGCTGCCCATGGTCCAGTCCTGACATAGTTGCATAATGCAAACAAGTTGATGTGACCTTGCAAACTAAAATGTGAGACTGTCCAAAGGAGCATACAATCTGCATATAAATAATACCTGGGTAGACAAGACAACAGAGAAGAGAGAAAAGTGAAGGCATCAAGGATGAACAAAACACTTGAGAAAATACAGTGACATGTTATGTTACAGAAAATATGGAAAGGGCCGTAGTTCAATGGGCGAGTACTTTCTTCGAATTCAGCAGGTCCTTTGTTCAAACCAAAAAGTCTGCATGTAAGGTTGGAAAAGATCTGAGAACAGAACTCCAGAGAACTATTTCCAATCAACATACACTGCACTAATCCATACAGAGGAATGACTTGATTCTGTTAACAGATGGATCTTGAAGGAGAATATTGTGAGCAAATTCCCCATCATTCTACAGATCATTTGTATTTATACAAAATGCAAATATTTCCAGAGCTAGGTATATTTTCAGACATACAGTAGAGTCTTGGTTATCCAACATTAACAGGTGGGCTAATCATCGGATACCCAAAAATGTCGGATAATCCGGAGGCCCGTTGCGGCCACCATTTTGGAGGCGTGTCTGGGGGCGTGGAAATGCCTACAGCCATGCCCTCAGGCAGCCGCGACGTCGGATAATCCAGAATGTCAGATAAACGAAGGTCGGATAACCAAGACTCTACTGTATATAGTGGTATTCGGATTCTCTGTGATGAGTTCCTTTAGGTAAAATGGTGCTCCATTGTTTAAACCATTGCAACCAGCTCTTTCACTTAAAATCTATGCCCAGTTGAGATGCTCAGTATGCAATTTCCTTCCATTACAAAGATAAATTCTTGGCTAGGTTTGTGGAATGCTCCTGCCAATCTGGAATGCTAGCAGTGTTCTTTCTCGGCTCCAATGGTTTGCACCATTATTTGACTTTGCTTATTCTAAGCCAGTGGGAAGAAGAGCTAATATAAATGGAAGTACAATTTTAATTTTTATTGTTTCTGTAGAAAACTGAAGGTTTCAAAAACCTGAATTTCAGATTCAAAATTCTGAGTGGCTTTCAATTTATGAAGCAGTGTTGATTTACCACTGTTTATCATTTATTAAGACATCCAATTCTCTGAATTTCTCTGGTGGCTTACACAATGTAACATCAATATAAATTGATAAAAGAATCATATAAACTAATTTGTAATATCTAGCAGCATCAGCTAAAAGAGACAGAATAGTACACTAAACTATGATACAACATGCCAGCCCAACAACATGTTTATTTCAAAGATATTCTTGAACCGTCAAATGTTTATGGAAAGAACAAGCTGATCACTGAAAGCTGAACAAATGTGGACCTTCTTTTGACAAGTTCATGGGAGGCTATGACCTTCTGACTCTGTTGTGAAGGCAAGGGGATATAAAACAGCCTTTAAATGTTGTAGCCACATCGTGAGCCCACAAAATTCAGGAGTAAATCTGAGGATGAACATTTTTGGAGGGTAGGGTGGGGTCATATTGGACCCCCTGAAAGAAACAGAATGGCATGCTGTGACACAATTGGGGACAAAAAAAGATGGTTCTGGAAGTTACATGCAACCTGAAGGCCACATGTTGCTCACCCTTCATTTAAAGATCAGCCCAAGAACTGAAACAAAACTGTTGCAATGAACTGAAGTCTCCAGATACTTTTCAGTGAGGAATAGATATTGGAGATTAGGCCAACTAGGGCTGGGTTGTGTCATGAGAGTTGCCTAAATTTTAGCAGCAAAGTTGAATCATGGGGTTAGCAAATAGCAAATTTGAATTCTGCTCTTACTTGAGCTCTTTTTTTTAGTTCACTTTTATACAACCAGTTTTTATAATTTAGCAAGATTTGTCAAGTGTTTTTAACAATCTAACTCAGAATTGAGAGGGGAAAAAATCAGGGAACTGTTCACTGAAACACTCCGTGAGAATCCTGTGAGGACTAGGTAACATGTAATAGGGAGAAATGTCTCCCTTTTTGCATAGTGTTTCTTTTTTTTTTTTGACATAGACCCTTTTCGTACCTTACCCGTTTGCACAATGAGGGAGGGCGGCTCGCGCGAGAAGCCTCATTCGGAATGCTGCCGCTTCCCCACTCTTTCCTACAGCAGGTTGCTTCCTGCTAGTGCGACCGTCGCTCTAGCGCCCCACCCCTTCCTTCTGCAGCGCAGTCTGGGAGCTGTAGGCTGTTCTGGGGAAAGGAAGCGCGACCTGCCCAGCTCGCTGAAGCACAACACGCAGGTAAATGCACGAGGGCACCGCGTGCATTGTGCGAGCGCGCAGTATTTTCAGCTTACAGCCGAAAATTAAAAAATGCATGCGCACCCCGCTTTAGCCTCGTGAGCGTCGTGTGAGTGGGAGTGCGTCATACAGAGCAACGCTCCTGTTCACGTGAGACTCAAGGGGCGCTCACGCAAAAAAAAAAAGGCATGCGAAAAGGGCCATAGTCTGGAAGGTATAAATAGCATGAGAAATCATTAGTTCCTGGACTTAATCTTTAATGAGGTAAAAATATACTCAGACTCTGAATTTTTGACATGTGAAGCCAAATGGACCCTCCATTCTTCCCACCCACCCCACCAAAAAAAAAAAAAAATGCTGGTGGGAAAGGGATGGTGGTTAGTTTGTTTGTTCGGGTTCTCAGAATCCCAATGGAATTATTTCCCTATCTCATTTTCATATTGGAGGCAGGATGGATGCATAGAAAGACAGACAGACAGACAGACAGACAGACAGACAGATCCCACACAGAAATGTACACACTTTAACCAATGTGCATATTTTTATGCTTTTCTCATTGATTAAAGCATGGGTGAGCATTTTCAAAATATACACTTTTAAAAAAGTTGTGCTTGTGTCTTGCAGATTATTTGGGGTACATTTTTCTTTGTATATCAACTCCCTCAGAAATGTATGGAATTTAGAAGGCAAGATGCTTCATCCTGTTGCCAGCCTCAGGAGATGCAAAAATGGTTATTTTTATTAGAAAATATTAATCCAAAGGCCTTTTTTTCCATGTTGACAGGAAGAGTACAAAATATTTTGGCAGAAAGAGGTGACATCAGTCGTTGCTAGGTCTCCTTCCAGTAGCCTCTGGCTGTTGGGCACCCCCCACACCTTATTCTCTAAACCTTCAAAAGCAATCCTGCCATATATGATGATGTGATCTCAATTTAACACGGACTTCTAAGGGGAAAAATGTGTTCCCAGTGTGTGGACATTGGGAGGAATTCTTTACTAAAGTCAGTGGGTTTCATCACAATGTCAAAAGTATTCTTCATCATGTTGTACCCACCTTGCTCCAAGAGGCTTTTGTGAGAATTAAAAGCTGATTGTTAGCTAGATGACAAGATCTAAATTTTAGGCTCTTGCTCCCAGAAATTTGCTGCAGACATTTATTCCCCTTCTGATTACCTTCAATTTTATCCAATTCAAACTCCCAAACAGAATTTTTGTTATTTTTCCACCAAAAGTCCAAAATAATTTAGATTATTCTTCCCTTTGAGACACAGTGGATTGAAATTATAGCTGCTCTTGTGCACATGGAAAATGTACTCTGCCCATGGAAGATTTGTTTTATACATCATATATAAAAGGGATTATAAAAGGAGTATGAAAGCTAGGAGTTGGTGAGAATTTTGTTTTACTTCTTTGTGTGCGCATGCATGTGTGTGTGTGTGTGTGTGTGTATGTGTGTATATATATATATATGGATTTACCAAACTGTAGATATTTTCATTTAGGATGGGAGAAATTTGATCTCTTCAAAAAAATCAAACATGGGATAAACTAAAACTAATAGATTAATTCATGGTGGTTCAGGGCTTTGCATGGTTAATATTAACAAGTCTGGATCTGAGCAGCCTGTTAGGTGGCCACCTCTTTTTCTTTTCTTCCTGCAAGAAGCTCTTCATCCTTTATCCTGCCATGTCAGACAGGTTCAGCATAGTCTTCTTTATGCTGCAAATAGCTGAGCCTACTTAATTTGGCCAGCGCAAAGGGGAAACAAACAAACTAACAAAAACAGATTTTTTGGACAATTTACCATTTTTTTTTTCAAAATTTCATTATGTTTGGGATAGAAAGCACTTGAAACCCATTTTTAAAATTTCAGACTAAGCAGAGCTGACAGATTTCCTACACTTGGTAAATGACAGTGAGAAAAAAGAGAAATGAAATGTTCTGTGGCAGAAGACTCATATTAAAGCTCTCTTCTGCAAATGTTTGGGGCAAAGCTCCAGTAACTGTTTTGATTCATGAATCCAACTTCATGTTTCTAGATAAATGGAGTGCAGAGTGAGCTGGTATTTAAAAATCCAGCCCCTCACCTGCAGTTAAAGTAGCACAATCCAGGAAAAGCACTACTGCTTGATCTTGTTGACTGTATGGACTACTCTTGAGATTTGATTAGTTACACCACTCAGCAACAACTGTTTTGATTCCACTGAATTGTATTATGATGCTTTGATGGCCAAAGTTTTTGCTTTCCGCTCCAGCACAAAGCTTTCATTCCACAACAGAATGTGGTGCCCAAAACATTTTCGCTTTGCATCTTTTTTTTTTTTTAATTATCAGGAGACAAACAGACTGCCGTATGGAGGCAAAAGCCCTCCAGCACTGCAATCTGGTTGGTCAGCTTTTGTAGAAAGTTGTTAATGCATTACAAACACAGACATTAGTTTGACAGTGTCTCAGTCTCAGATAAGCTGTCAAATAATGTATAACAAGAGGTAACAGTTCTCCTAGAGTTTTATGGAGTGCAAGCACTTGGCTAACCTATCCCTTCCACAACATTTCAACTGAAAAATGGGAAAAATATATGTATCAGTCATTTAATCCCTTGTGGGATAATTGGCATGTTAAACATCCTACTTGTTATGCCATATAGTGTAATAAGTGTGCCTTACTCATCACTAAAAATTCTTTAGATTGCAAAACATACCTTATTGAAATGCAGTGGTCCATGAACTGACCAAAGGTGAATTGCTATATGTGTACAAAGGAAGTTTGTGAAAGCCAACTAGGAATTGATTCTTTGGGAGTACCTTTTTCTTTTTTAAGTGTCATATTTAACTCCTTGTTGATATTGTGTGCCTTCAAGTCATTTCTGATTTATGGCAAGCATAAGGTGAACCTAACATGGAGTTTTCTTGGCAAGATTTGTTCAGAGGTTGTTTTCCTTTGTTTTCCCCAAGGCTAAGAGAATGTGATTCACCCAGGATTAACCAGTGGGTGTCCATGAATAAGCAGGGATTCAAATCCTAGTCTCCACAGTCGTAGTTTAACACCAAAACCAACTACCCCATGTTGGCTCTCTCCTTAAGTCTTAGAGATAAGCATATCATTGAAACCCTCCAGATGAAACAAATAAGGGAAAGAGAAAAGTTTGCATCAAAACAAAATGACTCTAAATATAATAATGCAAAAGCACTTTAGCACTTTGGACATAACTCTTGAACAATGAAAAAAAAAGGATAAATGGGCATTGAAAAAAAATCAATTTCTGAAATGTTGCATGAGTCTATATGTGACATGTGATCAGTGAGAGGCAGAGGGGGAAGAATACAGGGAGATAAGAGGAAACCTGGGATACTTCAAGAAAGAATTTGAATGCAGACCTGAGAACTGGAAACTCCCAATAATTCCAGAGATTTTATTTTTCCACTCTGGATGACCCCATCTGCTCAAGAAAGGTAGATGTGAAACATTACTAGAACTGAACCCAAATTTCTTAGGTCATTTTTTTTTTTTTGATTCTGATGATTTCATAAACAAAGATAGCTATGCCACCAGTGACATGGCGGGAGAGGTCACAGACGATATGGCAATGAGGATAAAGAAAAAAAAAATCTTGCTGACATAGAAGGTGGTTGTTTCTGGCTCTAGCACGCTTATCTTCAAAAGTTTTGCTTCTGCTGTGTGTATGCTTGGGCCTACAGGCATTTTTGAAAGAGTGTCATCAAAAACTTCCTCTCCTGTTGACACTGGTAATAGTCTAAGTTGATCTTCTCAAAGTACCTTTAGCCTTAAGGACACTGTCAGGTCGCAAAGCCTCCCTGTCATAATATTGAATGTGTAGAAATGAGAGCCAAGTTTCATATGTAGGCTTATGTTACATATTGCATATTGTATATCTTGATAAATGCTATGTTTTCTGTCATGCATGTGAATCTACCTGCAAATTACCTGTATGTGTTGAATCCCACTATTATATAACCAGACAAGGTAGGAGGGGGTAGAGAGCAAAAGTGGGAAAAGAAGTGTGAAGTGTGTTATGAGAACAAAGTGTTGTTGACATAACAGGGAGGGCTAAGGAAGCAAATCAATAACTGCTCAAGATCAAGAAAGCCTGGAGAAAGCACTAGCCTGGGAAAAACAGGGCAACACTTTACTAACCAAGGAATAGTCAGCGCGCAATTTGTAATGGATTACTTATAAGAAAATGTATGACTGCTGTACAATTCAGTTCTGGCAACCTCTGTGGAAGTTGCAGTTGGTACCCATGTCTACCCATTGAATAAACTACTGTTAATGTCAGAGTGTGTTCTTTGGGACAAGGGTTGTCTTTTACATGACAGACACCCTTTTGAATAATTTAAGCATTTGATAATATGTCACAGAAACCATGAAGCTTCCTCCTCCTATGACTGCTACCATTGCTACCATCTCCTTTTTGGCAAAGGGTGGAGAAAGTGTACTGTACTAGCATAATAGACCAGTATGGTAGCATAGTACACCAACAATATTACAATCTCCTAAGAATTTATTCTGAGAAAACGTCTGACTTTTTTCCCCCTTAACCTACTCACCCATAAGAACTAGGAAATGTACATTTTTTGGACTAAAGCTTTCAAAATCTTGCTACGTTCAGTTGGATTTGGGGTGCTTCCATCCAAAAACTCTTCCAAGGTCTGTTCTGGCCCTGTAGTACTAGTCCCATCATGTCTCACCACTGGCCAGACAGGGTAGGACTTGTGGTAAACTGAATACTAAAAAATTTGGCCATATTTCCCCAACTCTGATCAGTGGCATAAAATTGAGCAATCTGATTTTATTTTATTTTATGATTTTCACAGATATGCAGAGCCATGGGACTGGAAAGAAAAGCATAAAATATGCAGCACTGTTTCCAGGAGCCTGGAGAATATTTTCATAAAAGAAGGACTTTCTATTGTGGCATTACCTATGTTAAACAGAATGTCTACTCTTTCCAGAAGTCCTTAATGAGGAGAAATAAAATGAAGACAACAACTCTACTGTGTACTTAAAACTTTTTGGTGAGGAGGATTACTATCATTGCATTTTTCCCAAATAACCTTGAAAAATACAGTTTTGTGTGGGTATGCAGTTTGCTGCATTCTATTTTGTAAGACTATTAATACCTTCAACCTTGGTTGGCCGCTCTGGGAAGAATAAGCATTCCAGACCAATGGACTATTGGTTTGCTTCAGCAAAGCCCTTGTATGAGAACAATCATTCCTTTGGGTGGAAGCTGTGGCATTTACATTCATTGTGCCTTGTTGCAAAGATTTTCCTTGAAGGATATCAGTCTATGATTTTTGTTTGTTTGTTTTGTTTGTTTTTTCTTCTGGCTAGCAAACCTTGGACTATTAAGTTAACTCCATTCACATTGATCCATGTCAGCCGCTACAAATGCATACAGGGCATGGTTAGCATAAATCAATTAGGAAAACCTCAAATCACAGGCATAAGAATGTCAGAAAGATGTCTGCTGCTTCTAAGCCTGCCCCTTCTATGATGTCTCACCCTAAGTCTGTTCACAATCCTAAGGGTTCAATATTACATTTTCTCCTGAGTGCAAGATAACCATTGGCCTAAATTCTGTTGTTAGTCCTGACTAGGTCAGAGCCCATTGGATTGATCTGATTTACCTACATGTTAATTCACCATTCGGTGTTTGATTCAATGGCTCTACTCTAATTGGAAAAGACAAAAACCTGGAGAGCACCCAATAGAATCCATGGGAAAAAACTGGAGATATGTGTCAAAGTGATCAATAGGTGGCTGCTTTATTCTAGAAAATAGCAAATGTATTTTGGCATATATATCTACACACACACACGTGCCATAAAACTTTTTGTATGTGTGTGTGTGTGTGTGTGTGTATAAAAATATATACATGTGTGTGTGTGTGTGTGTGTGTATGTATATGTATAAATATATGCATGGTCGTTGGGCTACATAAAAACATAAACATAAATATAAATTTTAAGATGATAACACATCATTATATGATAAGATATAAATAACATATCACAGCATGTCATTCTAATCTTTGTAAACTGCTTAAGCCTGGATATATCAATATGCAATCTAACTACAGAAATTTCTGGAGCTGAGTTCTCTTTCCATTTGCTAGACAGACAAGAAACACATGAAACATGTGTTCCTCCCCAGTGACTATGAGGATTGCAGCTGATTCAGGAACAGGGAAGTGTTCTAGAAGTGAAAAATGAGATCCAAAGGCATTAGTGTGTCAGTACTGTGAGTCCTAGTTCTAATACATCACTGCTTGTCAATATGTAATGTTTATATCTTATCTCTCAGACATGACAATTCTTTTTATGGGGTGGGGAGACTATGCTTTCAGTTGAGATACTGCTATTTTTATATTTTGAGAATGACTTTTTTAAGTGTGGATACATACAGCTTGATCATGCTGATAAATTTATTGCCTGACTGGACTGCTAAATTTAGATGACAGCATGCTTCATTTTTCTGGCTTCATGCCCAGGATTCCAAGATATTATTGGCTTTGATCAAACTCTTGGAAAAAAAAACACCCTCTAATAGCATTACTCGATACTGTTATTTCTAGCCTCCTGAGTTCTTATTTGAGGAAGTCTTTACAAAATAGTCATTGGCTTTTTCAGTCATTTCAGATTTTAAACAAAGATAACTGTGGTGTTACCTTAGTACAGGGTAAGAATGAAGGAATGAATGAATGAATGAATGAATGAGTAGACAAAGAAACAACAACTATATCAGCTTCAGTAGGGTTACTTGCCAATTTATTTTACTGCAACTAAAGGCAGGCTTTATTTCTGAAGAAAAAAAAAGAGAGAGAGCGTATCAACTGCAGAACTTTAAAACATTCAGAATAAATGAATATAGCAGAGATACGACGCATAACCTATTAATCAGAGGAAGAATGTGGAATCAAGGGAGTATATTCTCATTTCATGTGCTGGGAACAAGACACCCAATCTCCCTTAAGTGTCAATTAGAGATGAGACTATAACCCTTAGTTGCTGCTATTGGATCACAATGGACAGAACAGATAATGCATTACACGGCTATTGTCCATCAGTGATGGTATTAAAGCAGTGGGTTGAACAAAGTGGGGAGGGGGAAGTGAATAGCATTCTACAAGGAAAATAGAAGATTGAAAATGGGAAGTTTACATTGCCCTCTTCGATAAAGCCATAGGTTAAAAATAGAAAAAGAAACTAAGCTGCAATTCCAGAACAGGTTTTGGAAAAGCCTACAAAATCATTGACCATAGATCACTCTGCCTTTGAAATGTTGATGTTCAGAAAAGGTTCACAGGTAATTGAAGATATCAACTGTGCACAGAGTGAGGGAAGAAAGAAGGAAGGAAAATTTGCAATAAATGTAAGTGCTGCGTCATTTTTTTTCTGCTGCATTGTTTGATTTCATGGCAAAAAAATTACCACTACTTGGTATTTTTTAAAAATATATATCCCCCTATTCCCAATTTCTAAGTGAGCACACTCAATAAGCAACAACAACAAAAGGTACAACCTAGCTAAATGGTGGGAAATTTTAGTAAAGATAAAACACCTATACCAGAACTCAAAAAAAGATTATTGTAGAATTGGAAAATCTGAAGAAAGGGGCAACCAAACACCCAATTCTTCTATGAAAAATTACATTGTCTAAAACATTTAAACTTAGAAGAAAAGTGATAAATGTGTATAAAATTATGCATTGTGTGGAGGAAGTAGTTAGAAAGATTTTTCTTCTCTCACAATAACAGAAACTGGCATCACCCAGTGATACTGAATGACAAGACTTGGGAGAGCTTATTAATGAAGCACAATGTGAAAGGTTGTTGTGGGTTTTCCGGGCTTTGAGGCCACGTTCTATTAATATTTTCTCCTGATATTTTGCCTGCATCTGTGGCTGGCATCTTCAGAGGATCTGATGTGAAACTAGAGAAGATTCTTCAGGGACACATAGTGCTGCCCACCAACATGGACAGCTTTAAAAGGGAATGGGACACACTCATGGAGAATAAAGCTATCTCTGTTTTCTAATAATGATAGCTTTATATTACCATCTTGGATCACCATGTGAAATATATTTCTGGGTCTCCATACGCTATCAATAGGAGTTATGTCTGAAATACAGAGCATTCTTGGATCATTCTTTAAAGCAGAAATAGTACTTAGTTTACAAATAACAGGGACAAAATATTTGGGGTAAGCAAGGAATATGAATACAATATATTATAAACATACAAGTTTAAAGTCAAATTGATGCTGCAGCTCCTATTTTTCCCCCAGAACTGCTGGTCTGTTTGTTCAGAGTATTTATACCCTGCCTTTGATCCAAAAAGGCTCCCAGAGTGGCTAACAAGCTGTTCATTTGGCTTGTTCATTGTCACCTTCCTCCCCTATCTTCAGTTGCTCATTCAAACTTTTCACCCCACCACCTCTAGCATTTTTCTGTTTCCCTACCAATTAGGCATTCTCACTCCCATTTCACTCTCTTCCAGCTTCACATAAAGTTCCAGTTATTACTTCCCCTATCAGCAGGATTGTATTCCCACATTCCTATTTAGTTAATGCAAAAGTTCTTCATCCATGATAGGGGCCTTTGTTGTCATATGAGTCGTGTAGGCAGGTGTAGTTTATGCTGTGCCCGAACTGTCTCAAGTTGCCTCCATTATTTCTCTTTATCCTGCTTTCATCCAAAGAATGGCTGTCAGTTGACAATTTTGATAGCTCCACTAGATACCTCTGCCAACTTTCCTTCCTTTAAGGGCTTGCCATTGAAAGACTGTTTCTGCCTTAAAAGCCTGTCTGCCTCTGTTTGCACCATGCTTGTAGCACTTCGTTTTCATGCTGTCTTTTTTGGATATATTCAGTATTCTCAAAAAAACAGTGCTTCCATTCATCCACAACTGCAGTCATGAACCTCATGGCTACATCTCTTACATTTGTAGCAACATCAGTCTTGTCATCTCCTGGGCCCTCTGAAGTCTTTTGTTACTGCATATTGCCATCTTCCTGGAAAGCACAATTGTCAGCAGATTGACCAAAGTCACAACTATTGCACAGATATCTAGGAACAATGAAGTGGTTAATGGCACTGCCAATACTTCACATTTTACAATCACTACCAACTTCTGCAGAGCACCCCCACAATCAGTTTTCAGCAGCCTCACATCCAAAGTACTGGCTACAACTCTCTACTGCAGTTAAATGCGTTTTGCAGATTTTTTATTAACTTTCTCCTCTTCCACAGTGATTTCTCTAGTAAGATTATACTTTGCACACATCTTTGCACACATCTATGTCATTAGGAATGGGGGAAACTGAGGTAATACTGTAGTCTAGAATGTGGCCATTTATAGACTACAGTATTACCTCAATTCCCCCATTCCTAATGATAATATTTTTAAAGGCAATTTCTGCCTCAAAATCTGATAAGTTTCTGTGGTAGAGCTCATTTTTGTCTTGATAATCCCAATGGAAGTCTAATCCTGGTAAAACACTATAAGACAACTCTGGTCTGAGTGCAAACCACAAAAACAAATTAAAACTATTTATGCCCTTCTTTTCAGGGCCCAAATTCCCTACAAGTTCATTTTCACAAAAGGCCTATATGATCTCTTGCTACAAACCTATGTGTCAAATTATCCAAATTATCCTGCTTTCATGAGCTGATCCCCTATGATTGGGTAGAAGCCACCAGACTTTTCCTCCATTGCTTATCCCTTGGTTGTCTTGATTTTGTAATTCCCATAGTAAAGGACATGTTTGTCTAAAATGTCTCAGATCTCTACACTGTTAGCATCATTTGAATTGCTAATCACTTTCATTTCTTGCAACCTCCAAAGCTGTTAGCTTATTTTTTGAACTCATTCCATACATATAACAAGATCTGTAATATAAGATACCAGCACATACCAGCAATAGCATGTTTATTTCTATACCACTTGTCAGCTAAGTGCTCTCTAAGCAGTTTACAATGTGTTAGCTAATTGCCCCCAACAAGTTGGGTACTCATTTTACCGACCTGCAGAAGGATGAAGGGCTGAGTCAACCTAGAGCCCAGCAGGATTGAACTCACAACCTTGTGGCTGCAGTGCCAGCATTTAACCACTGTGCCACCAGGGCTCTACTACTAAAGTTCCCTTTCTCTGTACCAAGAGTTCTACCTGTTTGATTAAATATTTATATTACTAGCATCTTCCATCTCATTACCAAATGTAACTTCAACGTACTCATTGAATTAGAAAATCTTGTGCATAGTATTTTTTCTGCCCTCCAAGTTGCTGGTGTGAAAATCCAGACAGAGCAGACAATGGAATGAATGAGAATATCAATATGCTGAAACATTTGTGTAGTGAGCATGCCACCATCACCAGGCAGAAGGGTTTCAGAATCCTTGTCTGCTTCATGGCCAAATGTTAATATCTGTGCTGTGGCATAGAAAAGATTAATTTGTATTTAGTAAGCCCTATTAAGATAGTTTCACTTTATCTTGGAAGTTCAAAGCTGAGAAGAGGTTGGTACCTGGGAATGGATCAAGGATGTTTCCTGTTAGCAACCTGTTTCCCTAGCTATTAGAATGGGACATGGGTCGTGCTTGTGAACTTTGATTTTCTTTCTTTGTTTCTGTGCCATATAAACCTTAAAAGCCCATCTTCCAATGGCTTTAACATGGGAAGGGGAGGTCACACCAGCCCACAGATCCTTTTAGCCAGATGCAGCCACTTTGAGTCCCAGCCTGAGAGAAAGGCAAGATATAAGTAAAATGATAGATAGTAATGGATGGATGTGGGGTTCTGAAGTGTCAGCTATGGGATTGTCTAGGTAGAATTAATTGTTTAGAAGATCAGTTTTACCACTTCCTGCAAGGGCACGTTGGACCCCATCAGCTAACGGACAGTGAGGCCTCTTCAACTGTTGACCTTTTCTTGTATCATTTAGAATCAGTAAAGTGTATCTCGAGAGCCAGCAGTGGTTTGACCATTGGACTACACACCTGGAGATCTGGGTTTGATTTCTTGCTCAGCCATGGGAACTCACTGAGTAATCTTAGGCATGTCAAATACTTCAGCCCCAGAAAATACCATCATAGGTTCACACTTTGGTTGCCATAAATCAAGAACAACTTGAAGGAACATTATAATAAAGCTCACCTTACAGGGGTAATGTGTGTCAGTTTTGTGCTAGAACTGCAGCCAGTTCTAGCACAGAACAGCAAGCAGGGCAGATTATGGCTTCAATCCAACATCACCTCAAAGTACCATAAATATCAGCATGCAGTCCTATGCTGCACTGAACCACCTACCCACCCCCGACTTACTGCAAAGCCCTTGAAGTCATCCCACCTCACCATTCCATGCTTCTTGGCAAGCAGATAGAATCAGAGAAGCATCTGGCTACCTCCCTATAACCAGAAGCACAATGATTACGGCAGCTCTGAGAACTCCAGAGGATTCCTGTGGATCCCAGTACTGATGTCATCACTATGTGAATGGCTATCAGGAGGTAGTCAGACACTTCTCCACTCTGTCTGCTCACCACAAAGCATGGAGTGGTTGTATGAGGCTGCTTCAGGGACTTTTCAGTAAGTCAGCGGGTGGCTGTGGGAGCTGCAGAGGAGAGGGCCTGAGAATAACTCTTGGTCATGTAAAGTTTAGATTTTGGTGGAAGAACAATTGGAAACAGCAGAAGGAACAATGAGAATGATGAGAAATGCATAATACACTTGGGCTTGCTTTCTCCTCCAAAATTTAGATGATAATGCTAATTCAGTAAGAATATAAGGTCAGGAGGGATAAGGTCAAAAACTAAAGAGTAAGGGCTTGGGAGTAGACTTCAACTTACTTCTGACTGTGATGTGTAGGTCAATATAGAAAGTAATATGAGGCTAATAAAGTGTGTTTGTGTGCATGTGTGTGCGTGGTCTAGCCATAGGTCTTTAAGATTCTTCGTCCTTCACTATTCAGTATTGCCATTCTCCTAAGATTAATTAAATGTTATGGTTTCTTTTTTAAATCAGCTTTATTGATTTCTTAAGGAATGTCTGCATTCCCGAACGTTGTTTCTCCCCAGGTCTGGGGCAAGGCTACTTTTACCAACGTTGTTTCATTCATGAATCAGGCCACCAGCAGAAATCTACAACTCTGGCCCTTTCCACATGCAATAATTAAGATGGGCCAATGCTTCTTGCCACAGGGGTCTTCTGCACATTAGAGTGGACTAGGTTCAGTTTATTTACCTTCATTCCACATGTAATTCCGACTAAATGCACCCCCATGTGGTGGTAAAGCGCACTATCTGAAAACAGGAAGAAATCAGTTTTCCAATTTTCCGGATCGATCCGATTCGTACTTTCACAGTGGTGCAGACACGTACATTGGCACCAATGTGAATTGGTGGTCAGGGGAGGGCTCATGGGAGGGGCCAGGGGGTAGTATGGACTTTCCCACATACACATGTATGCAATGACGTACTAAACAATGCAAAAAAAAAAATGCAAAAAAAAAAGGCCAATCACAGCCAATGGGGCGGGTTGAGGGAAGTAGCGGGAGTGGCCATAGCAGAGGCAGTGTGGATTCATGAACTCACAGTCTTCCAGATCAGAATGGAACATACGCAGTAGCTGTGCAGAAGGAAATGAGGGAAAGTCGACCTTGTTTCAAGCCCAGAAAATCCGGTAAGAAACGGCACAAACCGATTCACCAGCCTTGTGCAGAAAGGGCCTCAGTCTCTTCCCTGAACTATGAATCAAATAGAGATGCCTACTGTCATAGTTGCGAAGAGAGGGAATATTAATTTTACTTTCATATTTGCTCAACAGACGTTTTCTACAATTCTCTTAAAGGAACAATTCTCATGAAAGAGCTTTCACAGAGGCTTTCTAGGTGGTGCATAAAGTGGCTCATTTTGAAATCAGTCAGCAAACAGCTCACGCTTTTGCAAAGCTCTGATATGGAAACACAGTGAATTCCTGCTGATTAAGAAGGAAAGCCTGAGGGGAGCAACAAGCTCAATTGACTTGATGAGTTACTTATGTTGGCATAAAACTTATGGAGGTAGCAAGACAATCTGAAAATGGTCCTGTGTTAAATCTTATGTGGTCTTTTGTGGTCATCCTTGCTTACGATAAAGATTTTGCCGGGGCAAGGTGATTTCATTAAAAATCAAGGAAACCTCTCTAGAGGAGCTTAAGTGATCACTAATAAAATGATTTAATGACATTCCTGAAAAGCTGTGGCAATCCTCTCTGCTTCTAATAAAAAGAATCTTGTCTCATCAATCAGCTGATCCATAGGAAGATCAATCTGAGTTTTCCAAAGTCTGATATGGCACTGACTTTTATTCTTTGAACATCTTAGTTCTTCTAAACTTACATAAACACATCTGCTAAAAGCACAGCACTCCTATGGAGATTACAGGGTTGGTATTATATATAGTTGCTCTTAGCTGGTTCTTCATTTTTAAGTTCATTTTGGGATTTTGAATATAATGTTTAGTTTTTGTAAAACCACCCTCCAAAAGAAAAAAAGAAAAAGAAACTGGTAGCATTTATAAAATCCTGTTTCCTCCCTCTATTTTACACTGTTTTACTTACGTTATTTATATGGTCAATGCACTGTAAATAACATTTATCTATCTAACTATCATATGTAACTTAAGAGAACCTATTTTTGGATAGTACCTAATATGACTAGCAATGGGGTACAAATTTGTCCTGATATTCAAAGCAGACCCAGGCCATTTCCACATGAGATGGGAAGAGCAGCTCACCACATTTCAAGAGCAGTGTTTTATACCTCAATTCAGAAACTGTGCTGTCTGCACCCTCCCCCCTCCATTTACATCACACTACTGCAGAAAACAGTGGTTGCTGCATCCACAACAGCAAGTCCCTGGCTACTCCCATTCCCCTCCCTCACCCTGCCCCGCCATCGCTGATTGGTCTGGTTTTTAGTTTTTAGTTTTTTTTAAAAAACATTTTAAACACATTTCTGCATTGCTACGTTTGTGCATACATATGTATGTTCATTGATACATGGAAAAAACATGTCTTAACGGTCCATTACCAGACCCACTCTCTTCTCACTGTCCGTTTAATGCATGTAGACAATAATGATGGCAGCCTGTCCTTTTATGGGTGGGGAGAGAATGGGACAGAAATGACAGAAGGGACAGCCTGGGAATGCCCATAGCTGGTCACTTCTGCGCTGTGAATCAATGTTATGCTTCTGCATGTAGGCGAAAAATGAGGCAGAACCGGTTTGGGAGATTTACATAGGATTTTTTTCAGTTTTCAGATACAGCAGTTTCTCATCACAGTGAGCCATGCTAAGAGCTGAAAACATGCAGAAGCACAAGTAAAACTATGACGCTACAATGCGCAGACTGATGACTAAGAATTTCAGGCATCTACGAAGTATTGACCTCTTGTGGAAATGGCCTAATTTTGTCCCTAAAGGCTAATTCAGTGTGTGGATCATATAGTAGGGTACTTGAGGATCCAGGCTGTCACCAAAATCCAAGACAAGGAGAACTAAGGCCCTTTCCACACAGGGTAAAAAAAACGGCTTAGGGAGACCTCACCCGGAGGTCGTCCACACCGTGGGGTGCGCTAGGGTGGTTTGAAAAGTGGAGGTTCCACACCTCAAACCGCCCTCGCATGGCCGCAAGGGGTGGCGCGGCGTGTTTTTTAAAAACCACATTTCATATGGTTTTTAAAAAACGTGAGCACGCTAACCCGTTGCAGCGCCCTGTTTGAAACTGCAGGGATGCGCTAGCACGTCCCTGCAGAGCTGCCCGGGGGCGGGCTTCCGGCTGGCGCGCTGCCCTGATTGGCGGGGCGCCGCCGGAAGTCGCCGGCCACCATTTTGGGCGCCGCCAAACGCTGCCGAAATTCGCCAGTGTGTGGAGTGGCAAACGCACGCTCCCCACAGGGACGGAGCAACCCGCTTCCAGGTAAGCTCCGCCCCTGCGTGCGCCACCCCGTTTCCCCGTCCCCCGTTTGGAAAGGGCCTAAATGTTCACTACCTTCCACTGCCACACTTACTCTCACCTACCTACCTACCTACCTACCTTCCACCTCCTCCAGGAATTACTGTTATCACATCTCATAGCTGAAGGGAGAATATGTAGCTTTAAAAAAATGTACATCTGGGTTTGGATCCAGATCGAACTGGTCAGATCCAAATAATTGTTTTGAGCTCTGCACACAAACTTGTTGTTGTTGTGTGCCTCCAAGCTGTTTCTGACTAACAGTGACTCTAAGGTGACCCTATTGTTAGGTTTTCTGGGGCTGAGAGTGTGTGATATGTTGAAGGTTACCCAGTGGGTTTCCAAGGCCAAGCAGGGAATTGAAACCTGGTCTTGTGCATGTGCTAGATTATGGATTCCCTAGGAGCTTGAAAGTGGAATAATCGCGCTGTAAGAGTGTTGTGCAGAAAAGGTCTAAAACCACTATATCGTACTGCACACAACCTCAGCAATCCTAAAATAATAAGAAGTCTTTAAGGTTCTCATCAGACTCCAGGTTTGTTGCCTGAGATAGCTTCTTATTCTCCTTAACATCCCAGCTAAGATCATACAAAACTGGGATTACAGTCTCTTGATATTACATCAGTACAAGCGTTGAGGGCTGACTGTGTGGAGAATTTTAATATATTCTTAATATACTTTCCAGAATGGAGAATTACTCACTGAGGAAAAAGACCACACCTTCAGCTTGGTAACTTACTATTATTTTCATTTCTATTCTTGCTATTCTTTTAATCCTATGTCTGTTCATTAATTACTTATATCTGTCATCAGTAGTCCTACAATTTTTATTTATGGATGGAAGTACTAAAAGATGATGGACATGAGGGTATTTTATGCAAGTCTATGTACTCTAAGCATGAAAAAAAAATTACCTTGCAAAGGTAAGGGTTTTCCAAGCCTTATTTGAAAGAATAAGGGCAAATGTGAAGCTGCTTGGGGATTCCTTGCACTTCAGAAAGCATTCCTCTCAACATATATAAATTCTTTCTGTACAGAAATGTATTTTCTACACTGGGGAAAAAAAACACAAATATTTCTTCACAAAAGTGTATGTTCTGCCCAGGAGTGGGAGGTGGACACAAATATATATATACATATATATATTTCTGAAGAAAGTATGTTTTCCGTGCCAAAATTATGGTGTGGTCTGGAAAAAACATATGTATTTCTCCTCAGAAAACATGTTTTCTGCTCAGAAGTAAAAATGTGTATTTCTCCACAAATACTTCTTGAAGCATGAATAACAACTGGTAATGGTTCAGGAAATTTTTGTGTTCTCATTCATGGCAAGAATACTGCAGGAATTATTTATCAGAAAAAAAGCTCCAGACAAACTCCTATCCTGCCTGATGGTAAAGACATCAGTCCACAGAAGTAAAGATATCAGTCATCTATTAATCTACAGACTTTTTTTGATCTTTTAAAGCTAGATGACACAGTCAAGGTTTAAGCTGCTTCTATCTACAATGGCTGATGTTGATCCATAAATTGCTTGAATGGGTAGGATATTGCTTTGGAACTTAATGCAAGATATTCTGAACTCCCCAGAAGAAAACAACATGCAAAGTTTGATAAACAATGAACCAGAAATAAAGAATAAAGAGGCCAGACACAAAGTTGGGTTAACTGAGGGCCACTTTATTTTTACCTGTCCTATTTAAAATTTCATTGGCATGGAAGATACAAGAAAGGGGGGAAGCAACCTGATATGGGTCCAGCTGATGCCAGGGTCACTACATGACAACCTGAATCAGCCTATCCACAGGCAATAACACCTCAGCCCCAAGGGTGGTCCAAATTGGTTTGGTTGCTCCCCAATCCACAATCTTGGAAGGTAACTCAGGGATTCCCACCCAAGCCACAGAGCTTTGAAAATGAGACCCTTATTCCCAGGTTAACCTCAAGGGCAGCCTCCTTCACTAATCCACTGGGATGCAGGGTCCTAAAGAGGGGGTTCCAAAACCCTACCCTACACCAAAAGGATGTCAAGAAGTGATCACTGATGTCTTATTTTCTCCCATTACCTATTAATGGACAACTTATTTAATGACACCACCCAGAGCCAATTTGGGTGGAAATTCCTATCTGGCTTTGAAGTGACCAGGTTAACTCACACTGCACTGAGAGCAGGAGGGTGGGTCAACACTGAAAGCTGAGTGGCTCATTCTGGCACATGTAGGGGGCAATCTGCTTACTGTCTCACTTGCCCCATGACATACCTTGATCTGGCACTTAGCACCAATCAAAAAACACCCTCTGGTCTTGCTCTGTGGAGACCATCAAAACTTTATCCTTCCCTGCAATGATGTTTGCTGCACAAGTCCACGTAATTATTATTTCATGGTGAAAATAGAGAAAAGGTGACATTAGAAAAGATTTGGGGCGTCAGCAAATTTACAGAGAAAGCAAAGAAGTTATCATTTCTCTGTCTCTCTCTTTCTCTTTCTCTCTTTCTATCCCTTTTTTTCTGTATATTGTTACATGAGTTGGGATTATAATGCTAGCTGAAAACTCCCTTCCTAGATTCTTGGAATTATGATTAATCATACAAGTAGTACTGCTGAGTTAATGAAGGAATCAGTCCCATCTGTTATGTGAAGCTAGTAAAAATTTAATCTGAGCATATCTTATTTTAGCATTTATATTAATAAAACTGTACAGTCCAATGGAAAGACTCTGCTGTATATTCAGTGAGATTACATTTGGGTATACACAGATTTTGAATGCTACCTTGATGTCATTCTTCTTTTAGTACTTCCACCCATTAATAAAAATGATAACTGGGCTGCTGCTGATAAATATAATTAATCAATGGACAGATACAAGTTGAAAAAAGATGATAGTCCTTTAACAAGCTGAGGGTTGGATTTCTTTTCCCCTATGAGTAATTCTTCATCTAGAAATGCAGATTAAAAATGCATTAAAAGGAATATTTGCATTTTCTCATGTTTGTATGAATCCATCAATATTTAATAGGAAATATTGGACTGAGGCTCACAGAACCAAAGCATGGAGAAAAATTGCACAAAAAGACAAATTCTCACTATTGAAAACAAGAAATTTGCTTTCAAAACAATTCTAAGGTGATTATAAATTTTACTGCTTATAGTCAAAGGCCAACACAATTCTCCAATGCAGTTAAGAACAAATGACATAACGGTTAATAACAATATGCAAAGCCAATGAAGATCAAACCAAACTTAAAAGAAAAAAGAAGAAGAAAAAGATTTCTTTTAGCAGTCACCTAGTTAACTTGAAAATTGTTCTAACGAATGTGGATTTAATAGTTGCTCTTTGGTTTATCGACTGCAAGGTTAAAAATGACAATCTTACATAACGTCAAGAAATAGAGGTACCAATGGATTCTTCAAATTAATAGTAAAAACACCGGAATGAAGTTAGCAGGGAAAAGAGATGAAATCTTTCCAAATATATGAAAAGGAAAAATGAATGACTATGACTAGGCATCATGCTTGACCATAATTAAGGATGATATGAATGACCCTGTGGCCACAAGGAAGAAAAAAGAGAAGAAAGAGTAAAGAAATCTTTTTTTTCTGACTCTGCTTTATTTATTTTTTCTGGTTATAGTTTGCCATATTTAGCATTCATTGATTGATTGATTGATTGATTTAATATTGAGCAGTTCTAATCTGTGGGCCATTCTTTTATTTTCCATATTTATTGACAGATTTTAGTGAGAACTAGAGTAGATTCTGTCTCTATAGCTTGAAGCAGTTTTATTGGTATGCCATCTGTTCCTGGCGATTTATTTCTCCCAACTATTCTGGAAACAATTTATACCTTCTAAACCTGTACACTCATCTTCAAATGATTCTTCTTTGAATTAATCCTTTCCTTTCTTTTGTATAGTTCTTCTGTGTATTGTTTCTATTGTCCTTTTTTCTCCTACTTGGTCATGGGGTGTGTTCCCCTGCAGGTTGTAGAAGAGCATCCCCACTCTTGGTTTACATTTTCTTTTGATTTCTTGGATCTTGTGGGAAAGCTCTCTTATTCTTCTTTTTTTGCTGTCATCTTCTATTTCTCTGCATTTATTATTATAGTAGTTCTCTTTGTTCCTGTGCACAAGGCTCTGAGTGGCAAAAAGACAGGATTCTGACCCTATTTCTAACATCTTTTATTTTTGCTTCTCATCTGTTCTTAACTGCTTGAAGATTTTGATCTATCATCCATTGAGGCTTCTTGTTCTTTCTGGCTATAGGTAGTGTTATTTTTTTCATTTCCCTTGACAACATTTTTCTAGCTCCCAGTCAATTAGGCTTAATAGTGCAAATCTATTTTTCATGTTATCTTTAAATTCTATTAGTATGTTCTTCAGGTTATATTTCAACAGAATGATTGGTTCAGTATTTTTATTTAGCATTACTCTATTTTTTTTTCTATTAGCATTTCACAATCTGTGCAACAATCTGCCCCTGGTCTTGGTTTTGCAGAGACAATGGAGCTTCTCTGTTACCTCCCCTTACATACACACCTATCCTGAGGAATGGCAAAACTGACAAGAAATATCATTTTATAAAACTGGACACTTTTGCCCGGGAAACATGTGGTATCAGGGCACTGGTTGTAAGTGTGTGCTTGGTCAGGATGACCTCAGCATGGCAGTTCATAAGTTCAAGAGCATTAGATGGAAACTCGGGATGCTAATGGGTTTGGGACAATCCTCTCAACAACCCAACTTCCAAATACAATATTAGATGAAACTGCCCAGGTACAGCAGGAGAGCATCCCTGCTGTGCACATTTCCTACAGAGACATTCCCCATTCACATTACCTGACTAAGGCATTAAGAGGCTGTCAGGACTCTCATCAATGTTTAGTTAAGACAGTCAGCCCATTCCAGACCTCTTTGTTTGCTCTGCAAGAAAGCCATTAACACTCACCCCTTCAGGGAAAGAGAAGGAGTATTTAAGCCCTAGCTATGACCCAGGTAATTTGTAGTATTTTGGATGCATGTTGGTGTGCTACTTTGCACATTGGGGCCCAGAATTCCATGCTCTGGACTACCCTTGGACTGGGGTCTGAGCCACTTTGTTTCGATTTTCTTCTGGAAAAGTAAATATCACCCTCTGCACTCAAATTTCTCTATCCAACCTTTCTCACTTCTCCCATCATTAGCCTTGTATGGTTTGTGAGACTGTTTGATCTCGTGTGTGTGTGTGTCTGTTAGTTTCCAATAAAATACTCTTTAAACCTTTTATCTGGAGTCCCCTCTATGGTTATCACTGCTATATACAGCTGAAAAGATCCTGCTGTTGCCCTTCTCTCACAGGCCTTGTTTGAACTAATCATTTCCCAAATTCTAAGGAGACACTGGCACTGCTAGAGGACCTCAAGGTCCCCCATCTTAGGGTAACATCTCCATCTTCTGCTTCCTATTATGTAGTCTATTTGATTTCTCTTTTGGACATCAGTTGATGTTCATGTGTACAGTTGCCTCTCGGGGTGCTTGAAGAATGTTGGCCTTGCAACAGCTTTTTTAGCTGTTTTAGTTAGCCACTCTGCTGCTTCATTTCTTCTTCATTTCTTGGTGCTACACCAAAGCTTCCTACAATTTTTGATCCTGTTGTGTTTCCTATTTTTTCATCCCAATCATCTATAATTAACAAGAAGTCCTATTTTGCTGTGTGTAGTCCCTATAGTTCCTGATATTACTTGTGTATGCACTAGAATAGAGTTTTAATAAGTAAAGAAAATGTTACCTCAAAATGTGGGTGACTCTGGGGTCCACACACAATGCTAGTACCTCCATGTGACAATGGGGAATTAATTAGTTCAAAATTAGGAGGGGAGGTAACTTAATGAGATCTTTCCACCATGGGGTCTTGCAGGAAAGAACTGACCAGAGAACCAAAACATAAACTAAAATGTGTTTTATTGAAAGATTCAGACACGTATGCACACAAAAGATCCAAACACTCACACATTTACAGAAAGATTAACCAAAGGAAAAGGGAGGAAAGTTGTGGATGGAGGACTTTTAGAATTCGGATGATAATTACCAGTCCAGAGAAACATGAAGAAAAGTGGCAATGTGGCTTAGGTAGGTACCTAAGCTTGTTCAGGAATCAAATAGACAGCATGGTGTTCAGTAAGTTGAGAGACTGCTTAAAATCAAGGACTTTTGTACCCAAAATCTATCATGCGGGTATGGGTGTGAATCACTATAACAGCTGAATGGACAATGGGAGTTGCAACACAAACAATGAGGTCTCGACCAAGTTAATGGGCTTAGTGTTTAGGTGACAGCTCTGTATTGTAGGGAGGTCAGAAAGACAAAGCAAGGGAACATCCAGCTGTGAGGTATCAGGGTTAGAACAATCACAAAGCTTCCCTTTTGTGCTCTAAGATTTCAAGCTTTTGGCATAAGCCTATTGTCTCTAGAGTTGCCTTTCAATCTGCCAGACAATCCTCCAGTTTCGCTTAGGAGAGTGTGTGGTTGACCTACCTTGCTTTCTCACATTTACAGTCAGTAACTTTCCTCTTTCCAGCTTGACCTCCCACCTCAGGTTCATTGTTTTATCAATGCCAATTAATATATTTTCCAATTAAATAATATTTCTCAAATAAACCGTATCATTTTTGTGGGATGCACAGGGCTGTGACAGAAATGTGGAACAGCTCTATAGAGCACAACAGTAACTAGAAGCAGTTATAAACATGCATTATTAGACCCACAGTGTTCAATTTGACCAATTTTTTTCTACAATCTTTGATTCTGTTGTTTCATACTTTTGTGTTCCAATTGCCTATGATTAACAAGTCCTGTTTTTGAGTTTGAGATCAGTTTCCTTCTCACTTCTGCATAGAATCTTTCAATTTCTTCTGCCTCTTCTTCTTCTTCCTCCTCCTCCTTCTCTTCTTCTTCTTCTTCTTCCCCTTCCCCTTCCCCTTCCTCATCCTCTTCCTCTGTAGAAGCAGAATATGGTTTTATTTATGAGTTTTCTCTGGTTTCTTATTGATATGATTCAATCAGATTTTGCATTATATTCTTTGACTGCTCTTGCTACATCTCTCCTCACTATTAATGCTACCCTATTTCTTCTTAGATTTTAATTTCTTGAGTAAAACACTGTAATTATCTGACTCAAAATTTCCCATTCTTATCCACTTTAACTCGGTCACACCAAGTATTGCAATGGCTATCCATTCCAATTTTTTTGCCTGTTTGTTTTACCATGTCTAGCTTCCCATGATTCATGCTTCTCACATTCCATATCTCTATAATACGTGTTGTTCATCTTCAGACATTCCTTTCACCTCTGAGCATGTCAACAGCTGAATGTCCTTTCAGCTTGAGTCCATTGCATCATTAGCCACAGTGCTAATAGTAGTTGTCCTCTGCTCTACTCCAGTAGCTTGTTGATTGACATCTGACCCAGGAATCTTATCTTCTGGCACTACTTCTTGTTTTTCTTTGGATTGGCTCCTTGTAGGGTTTTTGTAGTAAAAGACATTCAAAAAGGGTTTACTGTGCTTCCTTCTGCACAACCCTAACAAGTTTTAGCTATCGTGCCACTGCTGTTACCTTTGAGAAATCTTCCACCAGTGTCCCCCTCCCCCCACACACACACATTGCTATTGCTGCCAAGTAGCTGTTTGGCACATTTAGTCTGATAGCAAATGCCTGTTGGCCATGGAAGACCCCACCAGCAGCACTGCTACCATCAGCATAACCTCTTGCTTTTCAGGAGCACACAATCCTGCCACTGCTTAAAGGTAGTGGCATTGATGGGATACTGCAGTACTCTTAGCAACACATGTGCATTAATATTCATGGTTTAACAGGAGTAACATTCTACAGAAAAACAAAATAGTGTTTGAGAAAAAGCTACCTGCAGATCCAGTTCTGGCAGTGGTAATAAACAATTCTTGTTTTCCTTTCTTTTGCTCATTGGTGCCAGAGGGATTTCTCATGTTCTGAAATAAGCTATTATTTATTGAATGACAAAGAGGATTGGTGGGGAGGGAGGCTGAAATTCAGTCTAACACTGATAGAGTAGAAACCCCAAAGGCATATTTACCTTGTATTGCTTTGTTGCAAACATGGTTATTGCCATTGTGAAAACATGTAAACCACATGTTTAAGAAGATTCTAGATGCCTTCTTTGCACAAGTTTTCAAAATGCAAATTCACTTGTCCAAAGGGAATTGGGAGTGTGTAATAATGGAACTGGATCTAGTCTTGCTTCCCTGTTACATGGTGGTGGATTGCCTACATATTCATCCATTGTTTTTAGGAAGACATTTAGTGAAACTGTAAGAAGGGCCAATTTGACAATACTTTAATTGCATGATAAAGCAACCATGGGCCCTTTCACACTAGACAGTTATAGCACTATGACTCCACTTTAACTGCCATGCTATGGGATCCTGGGATTTGCATTTCAAAGCAGTGGGTATGAGAATTCTCAGCCAGAGATCTCTAGTTCCACCACAAACTACAAACTGAGGATTTCATAGGATGAAAGCCATAGCTGTGGCAGTTTAAGTGGAATCATGGTGCTATAACTACATAGTATGAAAGGATCCCATGTCTAGCTTTCTCCTGGAAGGAAAAAACACTGGTGGCAGTGATTTTCAGCCACAGTCTTGAGTGACAGAAAATCTCCCTGGATTATCATTATTCGGGAAGGGAATTTTTGATTGGCACCAACAGGAGTCCCCCCAGACCCGCACATTACCTTTGTGCATGGTGAGCAGAAACAATTTTTGCCAGGGGTTGTGGCTAGGGATGGAATAGAAACACTTCATTTCCTTGCACATTATGATCCTAAATAAAATCTCTTCCCCACTTCCTTCTCAAACTTTACAATTGCTTTTCTTTCTTTCTTTCTTTCTTTCTTTCTTTCTTTCTTTCTTTCTTTCTTTCTTGGAATCACCAGAAGGGTTCCAAACTTTAAAATTAGTGTCATTAATCCAAAAGGATCACTATTTTTGGCAAGATCTTTGCTCCTCATGGGTGCCTCTAAACCCCAGAACCACAAATCTTGTAAATATCCACCCACATAACCATTTGAGCAGAAAATTTTAAACCAGACTATATGCTTTTAGACAATATTTTGTTTCTACCACACATATCAAGCCCTAGGCATTTTCAGAGCTTTGGAAGTTACTCTATGGTAATTACTTACGTTTATATTTCCAGAAAAGAAGCAGTTAGCATTATATTTTTTAGAAGCTGCTATTTGTTTTCCTGTTTTTCAAGATTAACTAAAATAGGTACCTTTTGTTACTTTAAACAAAAATCAGCAGAGTTCCAGAAATCATTGATCTGTGATACTAAATGAACACTGCCACTTGGCAAACCAAGAGATACTATGTGTTTTTAATGTGAAAGGAAATGCTTGTTTGGTCTTGCCAAAGGACACCTAAAATACTATGCTAAAATACAATAAGAGAAGAAAAGCAGGGAGTCTATAGTAACACATGATGGGTGGCATCTCATTAGGGACATGTGTAGGTACAAGTTGTGCTACATCAGAAGGACTGATAATTTGCCATTGTGCAATGGACATGTTCTGATGACAGCAAAGGAAATGGAATTGCACAAATAACTCTTTTGCACATGTGGACGCACAAAGGTACCATCTCTCTACAGGTGGATATATATGCTACACTGAGGAGGTGCTGGATTGTATTAATACTGTTCAGATTAGAAGAAAAGTCTCTTCTGAGTAATAGGAAAGAGGTCTCTTCTGCTACTATATTCAAAAGATAAGATGTCTATCTATAACCAAAAACCCCCCAAGATTACTCTATATAAAATGAAGACGTTTATCCATACCCTCCCCTTTTTTTTTTAATGATAGGTTTCGTTAAAAAGAAGTGTACTTGTAGCTGACCTTAACTTTATTCAGCTATCATTAGAATAATGAAAAGTAACATGCAGGCTGTTAGATCTGTTTTTCCTGAAATAATCTGAGTAGAATGAATTTTGCCCCCCATGCTTGTTGTCTTACAGCCCACAGTGCAGTCCCCATTGTATCTATGAGAACAGAATATTCTGAGGCATCAGTGGGGAGGCCAGCTCTCCTTTCAGGATGATCAATCAACCAGCCTGTATAAAAGCTAAGCCACTGTGGTTTGCCCTCTATTCAGAAAGACTGTTCAGGAGGTAGCCTTCTGTCTGATATAACCATCGGACACCTTTTCACAGAGAGAAGCCATTAGTGCTTACCCATTTTCCCTTTCTCATCAATCTCTTTGGAAACCTGTCTGAAAACCAGTGTCCCAGCATGGATATAGAAAAGTGAGAACATTTTTGTTGCAATCCTCATCCTGCTGTGGTAATTGCTGTGCTATTAGCTACCTTTGTAGCCTTTCTTTTGCCCCAAGCCAACATTAATTAGGCCTGGGGCCTACCCTGTGGAGCAACACAGTACATCCTTTGAAGTACTTACAGTCTTGTTGGCTATAAACAATTTATCTAAGCAGTTAATACAATAACTATAAATACGAGGATGTCTGTTAGCTCTTGCAATGTTCATCTGTCTCTCTCTCTCTCTCTGTGCACGCATGTCTGGAAACATTCTCCTAAATCTCAGTTCTAGACTTTGCATTAGGCAGGTTTTTGACTTGATGATGTTGTTTATATAGAGACATGATGTCAGGAATCTGCACTTATGGAACAACTATTATGTAAAGAAATGTTGCCAGTAGAAGGGGGAAAAAAAGTAATACTTTCTCAAAGTAGGGATGAAAATATTCTCTTGACTAGGAATGAGCTAACCGGATCCTTGAATCCTTGGCAGGGATTAGAGATTCGGGAATCTGAATCCCTGTGCCAAAATAGGCAAATCAAATCTTTTGAATCCACCACCCAAACAGTTTGCTGGAGACCAGGACGTCTGAAAACCCGGGAAACTGGGATGCCTGAAAACTTGGGAGACTAGACACACAAGGAGAGATGGCAAGTAGGTGAATTTTTCCCTTGGAGTAATAATGCCCTTTGCTAACAATTTCACAAATTACTTGTATTCTAAGATATTTAAATTGAACATTTCATATTTAAGTTCAGCACTTAACTGGAAGCTACAGGCTTGAGATTCCAAGGACAGTTGAAGCATTCCTTTGCATAGCTCCTTTGCAAAACTCTTTCAGGCACAATTCTGGGGTTTCTAGTTTTACAAGGTGTCACAGCCTTCTCTGCCAAAGTGTCCTGGTGCATCATCAATCTACAAACCCCAGTATGCCAGAAGGAGCTATGCAAAGAAAATCCAGTTTTGACTTGGATTATCTCTCTACTGTAGTGGTCCTGTTTACACAGGCAGGAAAATGTGGGATTAATCCACATTTTCCTGCCTGTGTGTAAAGTGCCTTCATGACATTTTCAGTCTGGGGAGATCCTGAGGTAAAACTATGACAATTGTCCTGGCCAGATTTCTTCAGAGGGAGGTTTGTCTTTGCCTAGGCTTTTGCTAAGGCTGAGAGAGTGTGTCTTGCCCAAGATTATCCTTCTTTCCCTTGGTTTTTAAACCTTTTTTTTAAAAAAAGGATTTGAAAGATTTGAGATTCGTGAGATTCGTAGATTTCCAGAAGCTTTCAGGGATTCAGATCCAGATCCAGATTCAGAGAATTCTGTATTTGTCCCATCCCTACTCTTGACTCATTCTTGTGTACATGTAAGAATGAGGCTATACAAAACTTTTATCCTTATATATGAAACAAGCATTTTTTTTTCTACTGGTCTCAAAAGAATAAATTGTGTAAATGTTGTATGTGTGTGTGCCTTCAGGTTGCTGGTTGACTTCTGGTGACCCCATGAATTTTCATAGGGTGTTCTTAGGCAGGGAATACTCAGAGGTGGTTTGCCAGTTCCTTTCTCTAAAATATGGCCAATCCAAGTACTAACCAGGGCTGACCCTGCTTAGGTTCCAAGATCAAATGGCATCTGGTGCCTTTAGGGTATTACATTACAAAAATTGCACTAGTTTTTCAAATGGTATGACTCAAATGTGATAGATCTTAGAATCATAGAACTGTAGAGTTGAAAGACACCAGAAGGGCCATTGAGTCAAAACTCCTGCCATTCTGGAATATACCATCAAAGCATTCCCAAGAGATGGTCATTCAACCTCTATTTAGAAACCTCCAAAGAAGGAAATCTTTCCTTGGACTTTTCAAAATTACAACCAGAAGATAGGTTGTGGATGTCTTTGTTTATGAATGCGCTAGCCTTTCTGTGTTTCCTGTGTCTATAGGTGTGTGTTTTGCTTTAAAAAGTAAAAAGATAATTGTTTTGCCATTTTTGTGCCAATTATGGAAGTAGTGGCATAAAGCCAAGCACCTCTTGTCTTGTTCTTAAACTGTAGATGGAACTCTCATTTCTGAGTAAGTGACTCATCAAGAAAAATAAGTTTTTGAATTTTGTTTACATCCTTAAAGGAAAGACCATGTGGCTTGCAGAGGTGAAGGCAAAGGCTTACTGCATCTGCCTGCTCAGAGATGTAAAGCTAGATTGACTATGCTAATACAAACTACCTGTTTCCTCATACCTAAAGGAAAGAAGATTAGTGGTTTTCCGCATAAATAAACATTTTCATGCATCAATATTGTTGGCTTTGTGGGAAAAGACACAACCAGGAAGGAATATAAACAGTTGGAATGTTGAACACTTTGATTTGGGTCCCATGCTGGGAAAAAAAAGTGGGAAGGGATATAGCATATCTTCTAATTGTCTCAATTTGGCATGGACAACCCCTATTAACCCTTGATTGTCCCACTTTTTCAGCTGCTTTTTGTCCTAGTTTTCTTTCCTCCTCACTTTCCTCCTTCCACATCCTCAGCTTATTTCTTTTGTTTCAAACTGAGCTCGAAATGTAAACAGAGTTTGCAGCGAATTAACTCAATAAAGGGGGAGATGAGAGGAGGGGTGGAATCTTGCCCTTCCTTATAGAATCAGGCAAAAGCAAACTACTGCAGCTTCTCCTAACTTGTGTGTTCCTCCTCATTAATAACTTTTCCATCTTGACTATCCTCTGATACTGCTTTACTACATGTGTCTTGGTTTTCATCTCTGAAATGTTGAAGGGTGTGACATAAAGAACATAAGCAAGCAAAATACAACTGAGGCCCTTACCACACGACATCACCATTGCATCCGGGATGACACGATGCCATCACACAACATTGTTGCAGCCCCACTGTTGTCACATTCTATCTGCTGCTGTCATGCCGTATACCATTACTGGGAAAAAATCCGGTAATAACCTCCTTTTGTGCTATGATCCCGAGAGCTGCGGGTATGTGGAAAGGTCAGAAGTGCTATCAAGCACTTTGTTCCACATTACAGCACAGGAAGAGGTGGACTGTATTGCAGAAAGGAGAAGAGTGTACCTAATGCTACCCATCCTCTGGCAACCAATCAGGTGTGGTGGGGAGCGTTCATGTCTAAATTTGATCCTGTCAATGGCACTGCCAGGATGGGATTGGGACAGCAGACAATTGGGCCATCGTGTGATAAGGGCCCAAGATTGGATCTACTGTTAAAAGCAAGAAAAAAGTTCAGTGGCAGTACCTCATAGAAAAGAATAAGATAATGCATGCCATACAGACACACACACACACACAGTAGGCCCTCTGCTTTCACAGATTCAGCATTTGTGGATTTGATTATTTGCATGTTGTTTGCTTGTTTTATTAAAAAGATTCTTATTGTATGTACTCCTGCCATGGAAAAAAATGTTCTCTCTAGGAATTCCTTGGTCTTCCAGTACAAAACTGTGGTCCACTTCTGCTGGAAGTTGGCAATAGAGTTGTGCTGGAGGGCCAAGAGATTCCTAGAGAAGGGTTCTCAGGTTAAAAAAAAAGTGTTTACAGTTTTTATTCATGATTTTTCTACCTTCATGACAGTCTTGCACCCCTAACCCTCATGAGCTCTGACTGTATATAAGATAGAGTAACATATCCCATTTTACAAATAAGGAATATAGAAATATTGCACCTCTCGTCTCTCCTGTATGATTATTAATTGATACTCAGGGCTTAGTTGAATCATTTTTTTGGCTGTTGAGAGTGATGTAAACAATTAGGAATGTAGATGTTATGAGTTATAATAATAACAAATAATAAATAAATACAAATAGAAATGAGAACATATCATACCAACCATAATATTTTCTCCCAGTATTTACCATTTTGAAGTTGTATACAAGGACAGAATGAACTCTTGGACATTTTTTAGGAAATGTTACCAACGTTGGGGGAAAAAAAGGAAAGAAAATGAAAGCTGTTCATCATTCTCTGATGATGACAAATATGATGGATATGAGTTGTAAGGATAAATGGAGGGTGATTTGGGATAACATTTAGCATCAGCGCATTGGAATAAACTATTTGAGAATATCAGTAGAATATCTTTGGATGGTGGATCAAGAAAAAAAAAAGATGACAATTGGTATTGTACACCAACCCAATGTTATATAGCAACTCAATAAATGGTTTTCAGGATCAAAATATGTTGGTGTTATCAAAGTGCAGTTAGTTCATTTAGTTATTCATATATGTTGGAAATGTAGCAAAGTGAGTTTTGGGGAAAAATACAAGATAGAAGTGAGCATTTATTGCTTATGCTATATCCTTAGGACTGAAAATTTCCTTACTTACTCTATTAGATCCTTACATTCAAAGAATAAAAACAAAAACAAATAATGGTCCATAATTATCAATGCAAAAAATTATACAGCCAAATATTGGGAAAGTGATAAATTGCCTACTTTGGATATGTAGTTAAGTATCTGTTGGTATGCCATTTTTATATATACATCCCTCATCCACTTTTGGTAGGTTTTCCAAATTTCATGCAGCTGTTTCATTCTTCCTCAGGTGCAGCAGAGGAGGGGATTGAAATCATGGACTGCATTTGCACTTGCAGACCAGTAACCTTTTTTAGTGAAATAATGGAACTTAAATTTAAACACCATTTTAGAATCAATATAATTGTGGAAGGGGTGGAAGGGAGGATTTTTACATTTATTGTAATGTATGATCTGTTTGAAAATGGATATTTGTTTTGTTCTCTTTTTTGTTGTTATCTCATATTTTTTAAAAAAGAATCAACATAATTTAAATGAATAAATACATCTCCATAAATATAATCAACTCAAGTTTTAAAGCTTTTTAATGTAAATGTAACATATTACCACTTCCCACTTAACTTCCAGTCTTTGAGAGAAATAAAACAATTGATTAGTAGTAGTAACTTCAGTGTTGTCGTAGTTAAGTGTTCTGACTTAGAGGAAAATTTGAGAATTTATTAAATACAAATATACCTATTTTATTTTATTTTATTTTATTTTATTTTATTTTATTTTATTTTATTTTATTTTATTTATATACCACTCTTCTTCCATAGGAGACCTAAAGTGGCCCTTACCCTACATTAAAACAATATAGCTAAAATCATTCTAAAATATAAAAATTTGAAAAAGCATTAAATACAAACCACTTTTAAAAACTTCAGATTAAAACAGTTAAAAGTACATTAAAACCTACACTTTGCACTATCTCAACCATTTAACAACTGAAGGCCTGTTTAAATAGAAAGATCCTGGCTTGCCAATGAAAGAAGAGTAAAAAGGGATCAACCGAGCCTCCTTTGGCAGAGTTCCACAACCTGGGAGAAGCCACAGAGAAAGCTCTCTTTCTGGTCCTTACTAGCTATACCTGTGAAGGTATGGGAGTGAGAAAAGCTCGCCCCTAAAGATTTTAAAATTCAGGTAGGCTTGTATGTAGATATATGGTCTTTCAGCTGTAGATAAGGCATGTGCGTCTGTATGTGTGCACATGTAAAATAATTAATAATTAAAAATGAACCTTCCCTCTGCCTCTGCAGCCACAGAACAACTGACTGTTAAGCCAAGTTATTTCTGGAAGGGAAGGAGAAGGAGGATTCTTAAAGTTTTTAATCATCTAAAAAAATGGCTAGACCAAACTGAGGATACTGTGTCTGGCTGACATAGTATGGAGACAACACTGGTATGCTTTTCCCCTCACAAACTTTAAGCCTCAATCTTTTCCATTGTGTAATAGTCAGATACTGGACCACCATTACGAGATATAGGACCACAATTACCAACTATTGTTGCTTCTCTTACTTTTCACCATAGGAACACTGATGATTACAGTTAGCCCTCCACATTCGCAGGTTTCACTTTTGCAGATTTGATTATTCACAGATTATTTGCTGTTGCCTCTGCTGCTTCCCAATGCCATTTTTAATAAGGATTGCAAGCCTCGTGAGACTGAGAAACTGTGAATGAGGCTTGTAAGTCCTCCTTAAAAATGTGTGGGGCATCAGGGGAAGTGGCAGTAAACCACACAAGCCATATACTTTTGCCTTGTGAAGGAGCCCTGATGCCTCAAAGGAATCCATGATGGGTTGAATATGGTGATCATACTTTTTGTGTGTGTGTGTTAAATATGGTTTGGGAGGGTCTAGAGCTATTCCCGTTTTTTCCATTTCACAGGGGTCCTGTGCCCCTAACCTTAGCAAATGTGGAGGGATGACTGTATTCTGTTTCTCATGTATTTTCTTTTTCTGTCTCCTGCATCAGCGCAAGAGTTAGTGTGATGATGTAATAATTAGAGTGTTATTGTTGCAGTAGGACTGGCAAGATTCAAGTTCAGGTTGCCACCCAATTGTGAAGAACACTACATGAGCTACGTGGAGAACACTACAAAATCTAAAATCTATAAACCAGTGTTACTTTTACTGGGCAATCAAAATGCAAAAAAATATATTATGCAGGGTTTTGAAGGTCACTGGCTTCTTCACCATGGAAATATGTTAAAAATCATGTAGGAGAAGAAAAGTGACAATGTTAAGAGTCACAGGCCTTTGGTTTGTCTCAGATGTTACTTTTGTTGTCAGTTAAAATGATCTAGAGCAATTTCAGTGCAGGCCTAGGCCACTGTACTTCTTGGCTATGTGAGGACCAGGGACAAAGGGCAGTAAACACAGTAAATAAACATAGCAATAAAATTTCCGTTCCGTTAACAGCCAAAGAGTAATGCTTTCTGCCTCTTGTTTCTTCAACATGGCCACTTACAGAGTGGATGAAGTGTTCTCTTAACATTTTAAAATTAAAACAGTGATAAAAAGATGATGCATCCTTTTAAAACTGGTGGCTTGCTAATACAGTCCTCCCTCCACATTTGTGGGTTTGGCCTTCACAAATTTGATTGTTTTCAAGGTGCCTGTTTCTCTCTCCACAATCTCCCCCATTCCTTTAACTGTTGCCCTGGGTGACTCGTGCCTTTTTTCCACATGCCTGAGCAAAAGGCAAGTGAATGGGAGGTATGAACCCCACATACAGAGAAGGAAGCAGCACAAGAGCCTTCCACTCATTCTCCCCCTCTCTTGCCTTTTGCCTGGGTGCATGGAAGGAAGGCACACACACACACAGACACACACAGGCACAAGGCAATGGGGGAGAAAAGCACACGTGTGCCGTCTCTGCACACAGGGCTGCCCACTCCTATTTGCTTGCATTTTGCCCAGGCATGTGGAAGGAAGACACCTGTGCCCTGGTAAAAGGGAAGAGAATGGGATGGAGGAGCCCCAAAAGGGAATGGGAAAGGGAGTACTCACTTGGATTGAGTGAATTGGTGTTGTTCTTGTCATTGTTATTTTGCTTTCATGCGGGTTATGCACCCAATACCATTGTGAAAGTCAAGGCACCACTGTACACTGGCATTTCCATAAAGATTTAGCTAAAAGTTAAAGGAGTGTGTGTGTGTGTTTCTCTTGAATGGACAATATACCTGCAGGGACCAATGCTCTGAAAAGAGGTTCTAAGATCAGTCAGAAGAACAACAGTGGTTTGCAGTTTTGAACAAGGACAGGGAGATGTGTTTAATTCCATCTTTCCTTCTATTCATTTTCTTTCTTTCACAAATGGAACTCAAGACTGTTTATACTTTTAAAATCATTTTCTATTTTTTTTTTAAATATTAAAATCAGAAATATAAAATGCAATTTTTTAAAAGTAAAAGAAAAAATAAATAAAACATCCATACAGTGAGAAGTTACTTCTGAAGCAAAGAAGGTCAATTGCCCAAAGGGATGGATGTTCTTAATCTAGGAGTTGAACAGAAACAGAAGCAGCAAGGATGTAGAAATTAAACTTTAGCTTTGGGGCTTGTGTTTCAGAGTTTGCTGGGAGACTCTTCCTGTTCCAGATGTTTTTAGTAGTCTGTGTGTTCCACCACACATTGGGTTTTTTTGTTTGTTTTTGGTGTGTGTGTAAATAAAGAGCAGACATTACAAAGAAACTCTCCAATATTGTCTCATCCAGGAGAAGCTAAATGCTTCAATGGTTCCCCTGGACTTTTCATTGTACAGAGAAGTGAGAGAGTGCTTCACAATAGATAAAACTGATCCTTTGGTGTTTATCAGCAAACACATTTTGAAAATGTGGGTGTTAATATTTTTTTTCATCTTTCTGCAATTTTTTCTTCCATATTTGTGAAATGCATATAAGATAGTCTGTTTCTTTGGTCACTTGAGACATTGTCAAAGAAAGCCGCGTGGATTAAAAAAAGGAAAAAAATAGCAGATTATGAATTTTAATGCGGGCATTGGATACGCTTCAGATTTCAAGGACTGATTTGATTGAAGCTAAATTTTTACACCTGTAAATTTACAGGTATAAATTTAGGTTGACTCTAAATTGACCCTAATTGTTTACATCTGTAAAGTAGCTTGTTTTTATGTAGTTCCCTAATCATACCATTACAGAATTAATAAAGAGCACAAATGGTTGTTCCAAACCAAGGATCATCCAGGAAACATCCCTTCCTCAGATAATTTTGCCTATACCAAGTCTGCAAAACTTATGATACAAAGATGCAAAAATGAGGACACCATATAGTTTGAGGATTATCGTAAGTCAGAAATGACCTGAAGGCACATAACAACAAGAGTTGATAAGCAGACCATATTTTCACTGAGTGGGCCACAGGTTCTTTCCATCATGGTCTATCGGAAGGCAAGCAAGATTCACAGTAAGATATTAGCAGAATAATTCTAGACCGTACAATCCTTGTGCTGAAGTGAGAGATAAAACAGTTCAACCTGTCCAGCTATTCAATCTTTTGGAGGGATTGCTCCTCTGATTTCATTATTTATTTCAGAGATAAGGATCATTCTGATCATCAGCATGAGAATAATTAATTCTTTTAGTATTTCTAAAGGAAATATCAGGCACAACTCCATACTAGTCATCATCTTGATCCTTTTTAAGATAGACCTTGGTGACCTGGAAATCCTCAAACTGATGGAGAACGGAATCTTCCTGCTACCAAGTGATAACAATGGAAATGGAAATGATGGAATGTTATGCTTTAAGGTCCTATACTACTCCATCTACTGTATAAGCTCACAAATGAATTCTTTTAAGATTTACTTTCAGGAATTTGTGCACACTGCAATCTAAACAGACAATTTAAAGCCCAAGGGTTGGAGTAGTAGAGCATTAGTTACAATTATCAAGACATAAACATGATTTGATTCTTCCATTGATTTCAGTAGGGCCCAAGTGTACCCTAATTCTATTTATGTGTAATCCAATGTAAGAATTATTTTAAGAGATATTATCTATCCCTCAACTCACACTGTTCTCTCTCCATCAATACTCGTCCATCTCTTTCTGGATCTTTCAGAATAACCTACTCAGCTGTTTTTCATAGATGGGCTGCACCACTTTCAACCATAGTTGCAGAACTCTTCAAACCACTGTTTTCTTTTCTTTTCTTTTTTTTTTTTTTTGTACATAATTTTCTCCATATAGATTATGGAGAAAATTAGATGTCCCTTTACTCACCATTGAAATATTAAATAGTATCATTAATACTGAAAATTCAGTTGTGTGATGAACTAGAGTCTGATGTGGCTTAGTTCATGTTTACAACACACAGGAACACACACCAGTCCGAACAAGCCCAAGGTCAAGAAAATGCACAAAGTGCCATCAAATCACACACTGGGGCTGCTTCACTGCTTTGCATTCCTTCCACAAATGGGCACATATTAGGCTTTTTGTCTTTGGCCCACAAATTGGACAACCTATCCATAATTTTCATTGGAAGCAATTCATGCTTGGAATGAAAGCCAGCCTTTCATCAGGAAATGCTGCATTCATTAACGTTCTCTTCCAGCAACGAAATACTAATGAAATGAATGCATTCTGAAAGCATGAAGCATACAGGAACTGCAATAACCCCGAAATATTTGATTCTTGGCTCTTTTTTCTCCCCTTCATTGAACGGTCTGTAGCCAACTGATTGCCCATTAGCTTTTCACAACAGGGTAGATAATGTAATATTCTACATCAGGATGTACTGTGACATCCATACTTGGCCTTCCTTTGACCTGGAAAACAAACAAACAAAACAAAACTGTAACTAAATTAAGTTCATTAAGCTTTATTATTATACTTCTTGAATCATTGTGTATTATGCAAATGCTACCATCATTTACCATCAGAGTTTCATGCTATTTCAAACCTTTCTGGGACTGAAATGATGGATTAATCCACTCTTATTTCAAGTATATTAAGAGACTTGGTCTCAAACACTTATTATTCATGCAGTATTCTTTATTGTAACTTCTGAATTGTAATACCAAAACCCAGTCTAGGCTTGCTTATGCAATCCTTTCTATCACCTCATTTCCATATTAAGGAATTCTTGTGTTTATATTTAATCAAAGAACAACACTCTGGCATAAGCTTTCCTTGAAAGCTGTCAAGTTCATTATTTTACCCCAAGGAACGATTGTGAAATGGCCCAAAACATTAATTATAATAAATCCCTAATTTAAAACCCATGCTACACATTAAATACAATAACTTATGTTTAGCCTATTCCCTTCTTTATTGTTTTACCTTAGAGCGGGCCATCATTTATATGGAGCAGAGGAAGGAAAAAAACAGCCTTTGATTGCTATGATGTTTATTTTGCCTTGGATCAATTGCCGCATATACGGTGATATAAGAATAGCCAGCTTGTGGGATAGAACTGTGCACTGATGTGGAGTGCTCATCAGAACAGAAGTCAGAACAGGCATGAATAATTTCCAGTATATGTATGATATAAATTCTGAAATGGGAAAGACTAAAGAAGCCACAAGTATGTTGAACTAGAATGTTCATCCAGAAAGCGTATCTCTATAACATTAAAATAAATTAAGCATATTTCTGCTGCAAAAATACCTTGGAAATCCATAAAGCAAGCCTTTCCCACATGCTGGAATCTCGGAGGAAAGTTTTCAAATGCAAAGCATGGAGATCAAGATATTCCCCTTTAAATGGTAGATTGACATATAAACTTTATGGCCAAGCTTGATAGGAGAGCTACACAACTACCATAGACAGATCCCAAATTATGGAATGAATTAAGATGATTCAGACAAATTTAGAATTGGCTCCAAAGCATATCAGATCAGTCTGATTCAAATGCAGAACTGTCTGCTAAAATGACTGCATTTGAAGTGGTTCAAAATGATTGGGATAGGTTGAAGACTATGGCCCTTTCCTCACGTTACCTGCTCACGGAGGTGGGGGGTGCTGTTCGCGCAAGCAGCCTCTTGTGCGAAGCACTCGCATCACTCCTCCGTTCTCCTGCGGCTGGCTTCCTGGTTGTGCGAGCGCCCCTTCCTTCCTTTCTCAGTGCAGCCTGGGAGCTGTAGGTTGTGCTGGGGGAGGAAGCGTGACTGGCCTGCTTGTCCAACGCACTGCAGGGCAGGTAAGTGCGCAAGGGCCCTGGGAGCCTTGCGCGACTGTGCAGCATTTTCGGCTTGAAGCTGAAAATAAAAAAAATTCATGCGCGGTCTGCATTAGGCTCTTGAGCGTCGCGTAAGTGGGAGTGCATTGTACGCGTCGTACAAGGGGCCCTCTCGCATAAGAAACTGCGTGCGAAAAGGCCCTAAGTAATGTGTTTCCAACATCACCATTTAAGGAAAACACCATAAAATGGAAGTGGATTTTGCTCTGTGACAGCTCTAACTTTTAATCTCAGGCAGGAATATTATCAGCACTTTCCAGCCATAGTATTTGTGGAAAAGACTGATGTGAGGTTATTGGATGTATACATTAAATTATTTCCTGAAGGCTTATGCCTTTCAAGATCTAGTCATTTTGACTGTGGCATGATACAATCTCTACACAGATTTGCACAACAACCTAGGCATAGACTTGGGTTGCCACCACCATTATCCTTCATATGGTTGCTCACCCCAGTCCTCTGCTTTTTCTGGCTTATTTCTCTACAATGTGGCCTAGTTCAAAAACTATTTGAGATGCCATTTGAGTTCATCACAGCCAACCTTAGGAAATCCCATCCATCTCTAATTTTAGAAAGGATTTTAACATTCACAATTAAAGTTAAATTACCAGCTCACAAGGATATAAATCTTTCCTTATTTCATTCTCTCATAAAAGAAGAATATATTTCAAATGTTTCTATCCCCACTGGGTAAGATGAGGTTTTATTTTTGTTTTGTTTTTTTCTGTTTTTTTTGGTGATATTCTACATTTCAGCACTTGAGATTCTTGCACAAAAATACAAAGAATTTGTATAAAACATATCTTCACAAATCACTAATAGGATTTCAGCTGGAAAGCTAAGTATACATAAAGTTATGTAACATCCACCATCATAGAGGGTTTGGGCCATCACTACAAAATGCTACATAGAGGGCATTTCTCTAGAGATAAAGAGGAGAATCTTTACCCTGTGGGGATTATTCCAGCCCACCAAGTGTTGAATCTGACCAACAAGAGGCTTTCCATCAACTCCATCTTACTAATATTTCTTCCCATTCCTGAAGCCCCTCCTCTTGCAGAGAGAGGAGTCCCAACTATGGTTTGCATGTAAATGAGGGCAGAAGAGAAATGTGCTATCTCTTGGTGGTCCCATATGAGGGAGGAGAAGAAGTGGTTCTGCAGTCTCTCAACTGGCAGCTGTAGGAGACTCCTAAAGTATTTTCCAGAGAGTGAATATCTCCTCCATAATCATCCCTGAATAGAGTGGAAGGCAGACATCTCATTCTCAGAAGAAGTACAAAGTGAAAAATACTATATCTGGTGCCTCTTCCAGGAATCCAATAGCATCAGGAGGCATAACTATACAACTTGTCATCATCTAGACTACTGATATCATTTATTCCCCTCCAATTCCAATTCCCCACCCTAATTCTCAAAGTTGTCAGGCTGTGCTCTAAGCAAGGCTGGGGTTTCTTAGAAGCTGATTGGGTTCTCTTGTGTGAAGAAGATCTGCAGTCTCAGACAGTGTATGTTGGGTGATTTATGTTTGCAATGCTCAGACTCTCAGACCAGTCTGGCTGCAATTTATATTCAAGTGCAGAAGCAGATAGACTCTACTGGTTTTCCCAAACCCATATGAGAACATGAGTGAATTTCTTATAGCTCTACCTGGGATCATCTGCAAGAACTTCAGAATCTGTGTGGTAGATGGTGGGAATGCTATGGATAATGTTTACTGATAACACAAAATTTAAAAGGCAGCACCGGGACTGTTCCAGTTCATGTACTGTTTGCATACTTCAGTGCATGCTTACTTCAATCAATCTACCAATCAATCAATCAGTTCTTCTTCTTCTTCTTCTTCTTCCTCCTCTTCATCATCATCATCATCATCACAACAACAATGGCAATAATACTAAGAATATATTCTGCACAATTGTCTCTGCACTGGGAAAAGAATATCCCAAGGTGCTTAGGCCACAAAATTGAAGATGGCATTGCCTTGTGTTTTTCAGAATTCTAGTATGGTTCTAAGCATTTTGACTGTTTAAAAGACTATTCATTGCCACAAGTGTACAAATGTTCAGACTACATCCAAGAAATATTTATGTACCTGGATGATGGAGTCCATGTGGGCATTTTTTTCCTATTTAGTTGAAATGGAACAGACTTCAGTACAATGCAACTGTGTGTTCAAAGGTTTTATGCATGTGAAAAAAGAGACTGAGTTTGTGCAGGATTTTTAGATAGGAGTCTCACATTGCTTCAAGTGAATTCTTCACCTTACCCTAGCACTCTGAGCTCTGCTTAAAGAGAGGTGGTTTGGAGAGAGGATAAGCACTCCACTAAAGTGTATCTCCACTTTGAGAGGTTAAAACCTTAGCAAGACACATGTGATCAAATTACCAGTTCTCTAAATACTCACATATTTGTCTTTGTACACATGCCAGAGTTAAGGATTGTTATATCTGGTAATGTTGCAGGCCACAGATGAGGAAAAAAGTCTTGGAAATTTATTTGGTAATTTCACATACTGTTTGTGTGTGTGTGTCTGCATGTGTATGTGCATTGGACTCTATGTCTGTTTCAGCTCTAAATAAGTCCTTGAAAAATACAGGAAATCAACCAGAAGTGAATGGTTTAATAGAAGATCCTTATTTTTCATAAATCATTTCCTAGGCCTTATATACTTCAGCCAATATCTGTTTGTGTCTGGAGATTACTTAGGGCCATTCTTTCTTCTTTGGAAAAGTATTCATAGTTGGCTTTTTGTCAGTGATTTTTAATTATTCTATTGATCAATAAGAAAAATGTTTCCAGGACTGGATTCCTTTTGCTACTTGGTGTCCAAATCTTTGGTTCCCAAAGACCTGTAAAAAAGGACCTCCACTGTAAATCTCTGCATGACCTTTGAGTCATCATAGAAATGCTTGCCTAATGTATGTCTCCTTTCAAATGCCTTACCATCATTTTTCATTTGTCCGATCTCATGTTTCTTAGATGTTGGGCAGGAGGTATGTCCTTGGGATGGTAGCTTAATTTTTGTTGTGACATTTGGCCTTCACCAAGATCTATTATAGTTTCAGAGTCATTCTTATTAGCTATGGCTGTTGAACTTGTAGTGGTGTGCCTTCAAATCATTTCTAAGTTATGGCAACCCTAAGAGGAATGTAGAATCATAGAGTTGGAAGAGACCACAAGGGTCATTGAGCCCAATCCTCTGCCATGCAGGAACACACACTCAAAGCACCCCCAGCAAATGGCCATCCAGCCTCTGTTTAAAAAACTCCAAAGAAGGTAACTCTACCACACTCTAAGGCAGCATATTCCATGGTTATAGCATAGGTTGTCTTGGCAAGAGATATTCAAAGCAGGTTTGCTTTTGCTTTCATCTGAGGTTGAGTATGATTTGCCCAGTCTCACCCAGTGGTTTTCGATGGCTGAGTGGGGAAACGAACCGTGGCCTCTAGAATTGTAGCCCAGTGCTTAAACCACTGCATCATGCTTGCCCTCTTTTATTTCCTGTATAGGTGACTTAGTAGTAAACATCTGAACCATATGAATAAATTCGAGTCTGGGAGCCTCAAAATGGCTTTGGAGTTCACTTTCTCCACCCAGAGTTTAAAAGATCAGATATCTTGCAACTTCCACTATTCTGCTCTTCTAGGAAGGAGTGGGGATTTAATTTATTGTCTATTCTGTCTCCAGACTCTACCTTTTTCAGATCACTCAGTGTGTATTGCCCAATGAAAAAGGGGGTGAGTACAAAGCATAATGGGATGGGGAGGGGAAGAGAATCCAAGAGAGAAAGAAATGGTGAGAGGGAAAGAAAACCCCTTTTATTTATTACGCCAGAGCCCAGCACTATGCGAGCAATAAACACTAAACACTCCAAAGGAGAATAAAGGCATTTGTTGCAGATCACTCCAAAGAATAAAATACAAAACCAGAAATAAAATCAGTAAAAAAAGAAAACACTTACCCCTCCTGTTCACCACACACTACTTGCTACCTACTTCAACAGCTCCATCCAAGTCAATACCTGGATCAATGTGTGTCGGGGGGAAGAGTCAATGGTCAATACATGTCTGGAGGGAAACAACAGCTTTCAGACTTATAGGGCATGACATTCTAAAATAGCCACGGCTGCCTGAGGGTCTCATGTTGAAAAATCACTTCCTGCTCCCATCCCATTCAGACAAGGTCTCACAGGAACCAAAGATGTATATCTTCAAATCCTATTCTTCTTCTCCAAAGGCCTTTCTCTCTTTTTGAATATAGCACAGAGATAGCCACCTCACTCTGATAAACTATGATAAATTAATTTGTTAAACTGGAGAATTAATGTCAGTAACAGTCAGGAAATATGTAGTTCATCAATTTTAAGGGAAAATAATGAATGGATAATTTAACAATGTACTGTATGAATTTTTCCCCTAGCGCTAATACAACCCAATATACTAAACAAGCAAATTGTCTTATCAATCATCTATCTCTGATGTACAACAAAACAGAAGGGAAAAAAATAAGTAAATTGGACTCCCAATTATGAAAATCAGAGGCCAGCTTGACACAATAACTGCTTTGCACTATCTGTTTTACATTTATGATCTCTCAAATATCCCATTTTAGGCAAGTGCAAGATAAGTATATTTTCTACTAATTGGAATGTCTGTTTTATGTGATGACTAATAAGTCCTGCTTCAGTAGATGCTCGTATTCTTATTTGTTAGCCAATCTACCCACTTAATGACAAATCTACTTTGTGCGTTGCACAGAAGTAGCAATTCCCACACTACTAGGTATTGTCCAAAAGGGAAGCAGTGCTCCGAGGAGGGTGCATCAGCTGTACCACATCAGGAACACATTGTGATTTTTCTCATTGCATGAGTCATTTATGTATCTCCATTGTTTCATTTCTGCAGCGCACACAGGCAGTGAATGTGATTTAGGGAAATCACAGTTTCCTCTGTACTCAAGTTTATAACCACCATATTCAGTACACACAGGAGTATGAGTCACCTACTTTACTCCAGATTAACCATGAATGATATGGGAACTGTAAGACACACTGAAGTTTCTCTGGAGATAATCATGATGTTCCATACTATAAATATAAAGTATGAATAACTCTGCTTTGAAAAGTAAAATAAAAACTCTATTGTACATGTCAATTTAAGTGTAAGATACCTGAGTAAAGTCTATTATGCCACTAAAAGTTAGGTCATTTAAAAAAAATCCAGTATTATAATAGCATGCTAAGAATTAAATATTAATATTTAACCAATTGCTCAGAGTTAAGGAAAAAAACCCTATAATTTACTACAGGGAGGCTGAAACTTCATTTCTGATTTATGGGAAAATAAGTCATGAATTATTTCTACTTTCTAAAAAAAATGTTGTCTCCCTATTTCCTATTTGTAGAACTTTAGCAATCTGATGCCACCCTTTTAGTGGGTATAGCCAGTGATGTATTCAAGTCTTTTACTCCAAGTATCAAGTCAAGTCTCTGCCTTAGAAATCTCAAGTCAAGTCTCAAGTCAAGTCTCAAGTCAGGGAGCCAACTTTGCATCCCAATCTATATTCCAGAATTTCTGGACAGAGTTGTTTAAAGTCAGTTTTAACAATTTAAGCAGAGTCAGCTCTCCACATTTGCAATTTTGTCATCTGCAGCTTCAGAAGTGGGAAATAGGATCCTTCTTACTCCCCCTTCCCAAAGCTGGAAGCTTTTGTGCCAATGGGCATAAAAGAGTCTGCAGCTTCTGGAGTGTGGAATAGGATCCTTCTTACTTCCCATTTCTGAAGCTGGAGGCTTTTTCAGAAGTGGGGAATAGGATCTTTTTCACTCCCCATTACTAAAGCTTTAGAGGGAAGAATCCTTCCTCCTTAAGCCCATTGCCTAACCTGTTTGTTGTTCCCCTCTGAGAAATGCACCCACACTTTGGGCTTGAGACAGATTGTCATGTGAGCAGTAGGTAAAAAGAGATGGAAGCATTGTTCAAAGTTGTAAGGTTTCTGAATGAATGTGTTAAGTTACTGAACCAAAGGCAGCAAGTCAGTCACTAAAAATATGCAAATCTCGAGTCAAGTCGAGTTGAGTCAGTGCAACATTTATTGCCAAGTTGAGTCCAAGCTGAGTCACCAAAGCGACTGAAGTCCAACATGAGTTCAAGTCAATCGACTAGAGTCTGAATTGCTGGATATAGCATATGTAAACTAAAAAATATCATAAAAATGTTCATAAAACCATATAACGTTATTGAAGAAATTTAATTCCATGTACAAAATAACTCATCTGCCGATACCAATCCAAATCTTCAGCTGACCTATAGAGTTCTGGCCCCAGCTGATGGAAACACCAGTGGGCCTCTTCTGATATTGTCCTAGTAGTGACATCCTTGATTCTCAGTTTTGCAGTCCTCAAAGCTCCCAGTGGCCTCAAATTTTCTACAACCACTAAAAAAGTTTTTTTTTTTAAAAAAAATGCTGATTTGGGGGTGATTTTTTTTCCATCAGAAAAGGGAACACAATGGCCCCAAACTACCCACAAATGTCGCAGTTTTGGTCACCCACTGCCCAGACCTGCCCAGACATCAGGAAATCCCAGGAAATCCTGAAAGGAAATTAGCTGAAAATTGGCCAAAATGGTTCCCAAAAAAGTTTCTTTTTGTGGCACCTGAATACAATGGTATGCTCCATGGGGGGTGATCAGGGATAAGATTGCCCCCAGACTTGTCCACCTCGGTCCCAGGGGAACAGGTTTACTGCCTGGTTGTATTGCTAGATTCACATCTTGCATTAGAGCCTCAAGTGGTGGCTTTGGACCTATTCCATCTCTGAGGGAGGGTTGGTTCACCACCTGTGAGCCCCTACTGCAACTGCTAGAGGGACTGATCATTACCTTTACACTTTGGACCTAATTACCTACTGAATAACAGTCCTGTCTCCTTGTTGCTCAAAACCAAAACAACTCCCCTCCTCATGTAAACATCTATGAAATAAATATATAAATAAGTAAATAAAATCCTGATCCCATCCTGAGACGAGAAGTCCTTGAATAGCTTTCACTCACACAACATCTTCTAACAGTCTGGTGTTACTAGTATTGCCACGGACAAGATTTGTGTAGGTATAATGGCAAGCAGATCTTGGATCATGAAGACATATTGTAAAGTTTCTTAAGGCAGAACTATGGCATGCCTCCCCCTCCGCCTCCTTATACACACACCCACACCACGTGTGCCTTCTATCTAATGCAGTTCCCACAAACATGTCTATTTGCTGACCAGTGGAAAATGTGGGAGGGTGGAGAGAAGCACTCATCTCTATTCCTATAGCTGGATGCACAGCACATTCAGTCCAGTATTACAGGAGTCTGGCTAGTAAATAGCTGTGTCATAGAGCCCATCTAGCTAAAAGGTAGTTTGAGTGGGTGATGGAGAAGACCTGCCACAGTTTTGCCTGATGGAATTTTATGGTTGGTCCTTCTCATCCAGATCTGTGATTAAAGCTGGAGGAGCCCTGTCTTGTATGCAGTCTGGCAATCCCAATGAGTAGATACTTCATTGTGATATCAAAACATGCTAAATCAAAGACAAAGTTGTTGCAATGCAGCTATAATCTAATGTATGTATGTGATGCTTGCATAGAAAGAAAGAATTATGATAATTACCTAATACAAATACAAAACGGAAAAAAGAAATCCTCAACAGGTACTCACCCTAGTAGTCAATTTTTCCCCCTACACTTTAATCATCAGCATTTGTGCTGAAGAAATAGACAACACACACCAGCAGAGAAGAAGGAGAACAGGTACAAATTTCTGTCATGGGTAAGAAAAAAACCAAACTAGTGTAACTTCTCTTATGGTGAAATGTTATACCTATTCACTTCATAGTAAGTTATATTAAGTTCAGTGGGGCTTATTCCCAGGAGAATGGATTGTTGCCTTAGGTATCTAAATGATTATCTTCAGTTTGTTTCAAAATAAGACAAGTAAAATCCTTGGAGAAAAAAATAGGTCCTTCTTACAAGTAGTATATCAGTTGATTTCTATAGGCATTAGCTAGAATGTTGTCTTTTATATATGCTGTTTTGTTTCATTATATGAAATATAATAAAAAAATGTTTATAGTATGAAATGTATTCAATAGACATGTTATATTATGATTATATAGTGTATTCCACTTGAGTGTGCTTACTGGACATGCTTGCTAGCACAGCTAAGTGAAAGTATGAAAGTACAGTCTCTACAAGCAACTGAAGTAAGTTGGTATTTCACTGAAGAGAGAAAATATTCCATAATAATATTATGGAATGAGATATTGTAAAGCTGCATACTATTGAATACTCTAGAGTAGCAGATATTAAACTAATTACAAATTTAATAATATATTTATTTTGACAATAGCACACAACATTATGGTAGTAAATTAAAACTAACACCAATATTACTTAAAACTGCTGGGGGCTTTCAATGTGTTCTTTCTGAAAAGTGAAAACTTCCTTGTACATTTAAACCGACTAGCTAATTTTAACTGTGTTTTAATGACTTTTAAACGTTTGCATATATTTTAAAAGAAAAAAAATAGCATTAAATAAATACTAAAATATAAGAATTGAATCTCAGTGTACTCGGAGCAAATTCATGTCTGAATCCAAGCCATTAATTGAAAACTAAACAGAAAATAAGGAGGAAGCAAACTCTAAAATAAAATCAGTGTCTGAAGTAAAAAGGATGCCATCTGTCAATTATGCCTAATGCATAATGCAGTGAATGCTCTGGCCCTTTCTGTGGTAGCTCCTGCATGACGTTGTCATGATCCCACTCCTCACGTGTCCCCAGGTGGTGCGATCACAGATTAAATCATTGATGGGTTTGAACCACCATCCTGCACTTACTTATCCTGCGAAAAGACCAAAAGCAGAATGGTGGTGCTTCCTTTCCAGAACAGCCTGGGAAAGTGCTCAGCTGCTCTGTGGAAGAAACTGGCATGTCCATTTCACTCCCTTCTTCGGGGAGCCAGTCCCATGCAGTGGGGAGGACTGTCGTCGCACTCCCTTCTTGGCAGAGCAGCTGCCAGGATCGCCACTGGAGAACCATACAAAAAGGTAGGGAGCAGAAAGGACCTCTGAGTTGGGTCAGGCTCCTTCCATTCCTAGAAGGGACTAAGGTCCAATGGAGGTACCTGCTGGTGGAAGTGGTTTTTACTGACCATCCCTCCCTGAAGTCATAGAATCATAGAATCATAGAATCATAGAATTAGAAGAGACCACAGAAGCCATCCAGTCCACTCCCCTGCCATGCAGGAACACCCATCAAAGCATTCCCAATGGATGACCATCCAGCCTCTGCTTAAAAACCTCCAAAGAAGGAGACTCTACCACACTCCCAGGCAGCATATTCTACTGCCGGACAGCTCTGACCATCAGGAAGTTCTTCCTGAGGTTCAGGTGGAATCTCCTTTCCTGCAGCTTGAATCCATTGCTCCTTCTCCTAGTCTCTGGGGCAGCAGAAAGCAAGCCTGCTTCCTCCTTGACATGACATCCCTTCAAATATTTAAACATGGCTATCATGTCCCCTCTTAACCTTCTCTTCTGCAGATTTAATATACCCAGCTCCCTAAGCCTCTCCTCATAAGGCATGGCTTCCAGACCCTTCACCATTTTGGTTGCCTTCCTCAGGACACCTTCCAGATTGTCGATATCATTCTTGAATTGAGATACCCAGAACTGGACACAGTATTCCAAATGAGGCCTAACCGATGCAGAAAAGAGTGGTACCATTACCTCCCTCGATCTAGACACCATAATCCTATTGATGCAACCAAGAATCGAATTGGCTTTCTTGGCTGCTGCATCACACTGCTGACTCATGTTCAGCTTGTGATCTACCAAGACTCCTAGAACCCTTTCACATGTACGGCTATCCAGCCATGTGTCCCCATCCTATATTTGTGTATTCCATTTTTTTCTGCCTATGTGTAGGACCTTACATTTCTCTCTGTTGAAATTCATTTTGTTAGCTTTGGCCCAGATCTCCATCTGTCAAAATCATTTTGAAATTTGATCCTGTCCTCTGGGGTACTAGCAACCCCTCCCAATTTGGTGTCATCTGCAAATATGATCAGCATGCCCTCTACTCCTTCATCCAAGTCATTGATGAAGATGTTGAATAGCACTGGGCTCAGGACAGAACCCTGTGGCACCCCACTTGTCACTTCTCTCCAAGATGAAGAACAGCCACTGGTGAGCACACTTTGGGCCTCGGTTGGTCAACCAGTTACAAATCCACCTAACAGAAGCATGGTGTAGCCTGCATTTTACTAGCTTCTTTGCAAGAATGTCATGGAGAACTTTGTCAAAGGCCTTAGGGGAGTCAAGATATGCCATATATACCGCATTCCCCTCATCTATCATGCTAGTAACCCCAAGTCCTCTGCCATGCAATCTTCCATGCAGTTCTGAAGTGTCCCTGCAACACACTAGGTCAGGCTTTCAGATGCACAGGAAGGCATGTGTTGATAGAGTCTCATTCTGCAGTCTCTGAATAGTAAAAAATAAATGAAAAAAATAAACTAAATAATTGTTGTGAATTAGAAACTGACATTCTTAGGTTTTAGTCTGTACGTAATAGTTCTACATATTTTCAGGCTATGTAAAAAATAAATGAAAAAATAGGTCATTACATGGGTATTTCCTCACTGCTTCTAAGTGCAGATAACTGTGGTTTGATTTTGTGGTAGGTGTGTTGCTTGTGGCATGCCCAAATAGATCTAATAATGCCAATATTCCATACTATTTCACGTACTTCCCACCATGCAATGGAGGGAATACATTAAGCTTACACCCTTAGCAGCATAAACTACTCTCTGAACTGGGTTTAAAAGGTGGACAAAGTGAAATCAGGCACCGTATAGGTAGAATTATCTGGTAATTTTGTATTGGTACATAATGCAAGTGCTGAACAGATATTTCAGGTTTCAAATCAATTTTTCCCTCCATCTCTAGTTACAGACTTGTTTTCCAATCATGCATATTAAGTGTGTTTGGAGATCAAAGAAGCTATAATTTCTTGAGGTTTCTGTATTTTTGTAAACCAAGACATTTCCCTGGAGTTGCCCAGGTTGATCTCAGAGATTTTACCTATGATTAGAATGAAAAAGAAAAGATGAAAAGAAAAGAAAAGAAAAGAAAAGAACACATAGCACCTACAGTCTTTAAAATTAGTTTCACACCAAGTTCCATGCAAAGTTGACTTAATACAGCACTTTTTTAAAAAAAAAAATTGTTATAGTAGATAACACACCACATTTGATGAGTTTGATAAAGTGAGTAGATTTGTAGTATAACAGGCAGACACAGATTTCAATTATAGTACAGATTGTTTAGCAGCAATCACTCCTACTGAAAATGCAGGCAGTTAAACATATCTTCCATCCATGGTTTGTTTGGAAGAATTCTGGTTTATTTCTTCCAGGGGAAATAACCAGGGGTTTCTTTTTGGATTAATTCTTTGATTGAAGAGATAAGGCAGAGTGCTAGGCTCAGCTATCATGACAAGAGCTCCATGGTTTAGTTAGGCATTTGTCTTGCATTGGCAGCCATCAGCAGGATACTCTAGTGCACTAGTCATTGTCACTCCCTGGTCTACTCTGACAACTAAAACTAGCCATCATCTCATTTCCCATTTTCTCTGTTTCAGAATGTACATATTTCTTAAATCAGGCCCTTCAACTTTGCCAGATCTGCAAAGATCTAGGCACCTAAATGTTAACAGTAGACTTTTGAAGTATTAAACATTATCAGAGATCAAAAAACTGTCTCAAGCTGAAAGTTCTGAAATCATTGCCTTTGTAGGTTTGGATGCTTGTTCTCATGAGTAGAAATGTGTAGAAATGTAGAAATAGTGCCAAACTGATCATGCACAGTTATATTTTTTTAAGTAAACAGTAATAGGAAAATACAGCAAATGGAAGAATAACAGCTATTCACTTCTCAAGTTTTCAATATGCAGTATAGCTGAGTGTTGTTTTCAATTTTGAATGGGAAGTCAAGCATGAAATCAACAGCAGCCTATTTTTTTGGAGAGAGAAAAAAAAAACAGCCCTCAACATTCTTCGACCTCTCCAGCTCTGTCCCATCTAACACATAAGAATTTTTTGACAGATATGTAAAATACTGGCCCACCAGAAAAGGAAGTCATGTAATCTGTACTAGCATTAACTGTCCTTTTCATGCATAACTTGGGCAACATTCCCAAGAGTATCATGATATAGATATTTTGAGGGATAGAGTTAATTTCACAACCTGTTTAGGTGCTTGCTTTGGGCACAGATAGGTTGCTGATCTGTGATGACACATTATACACAGGCACTCATATTGTACCAGTGTATATACTCTTATGGCCATTGAGGAAGGAGGAATATTTCACTCCCACCAGCCAAAGACAATCTCACTTGATGGTGTCATAGTGCACCCTCAAAACCAAAGAACAGTGAGGCACAGGAGATCCCAGACAAAAATCCAGCTGGAGTTCTGTAACTAGGACAAAGGGAGAGTCATTGGCTTCTCAAACTTCATAAGAACTTGTGGGAGATCCAGGACAAGGATGGCTCTTGTTTACAGATGTAATTTTTGTTAATTTTATTCTCAAAACGAGCAATGTATAGCTTTAACAATTTTTTTTCCTGCTGTGAGAAAGTTTTTGAAAACTATGTAGTTTTGATTACTTAGTGAGTCAGGACTTATTCCGCACAAAATTTGCACATTTTGGTTTATTTATTTATACTTTTATTTTAATTAATTTATACTCTGCCCTTCTCACAACACAGGATTCAAAGCAGCTCACAACCACTGTACAACTAATAAGCTATTAATACACAAGTTAAGACACAATGAAACCAAACTTCTATATCAAATACAAATTAAAAATAACAGCTAAAATCATTATAAACTCATTTAAAACAAAACAAAATACAAACATAACAAAACAGCATTTATGCACAGGAAAGAAAAAGTATACCCAGAAATATCATTCTGCAGGGAAAATGGTCTTTTCTGAGGGGGAAAAATCACATGTAGATTTAGCATAGAATAAGTCTCTTCATCAGGGTTTTCCAAATTGAAGAGACATACCTTTCAACCATTTTTGACTATTTTCTAAGATTCTTTCCATCCATACTTTTCCTCCCCTTCCATTTGCAAAATTGAAGATGAATGGTACCCAAGATAACCCCACCTCCAACAGTCACAGATTGTCATCAGCCAAATATGTGTGCAGCAGCAAAAGAGGAAGCCTAGTGCGCAAAACAAGGTCACAACTGAATTTTACTTTGTTTTTGATTTGATTAAATTGAGCCTGTGTAAGGATCCTAGCTGCTAGTCCATAAGTTGGACACGGTAACATCTTTCTTATCTGGCTATCAATATGGAGATGTGTAGGATGCAGGTAGGACCCAGGGCTAGTAGGAACCCGGGCCACAATCTCTTCTATAAAGAAACATTCTAATACAATGAATTAGAGTTGTGCAGGGCTGCCTATTGCCTCTGAAAATCAGCTGGTCCAGATTATGGGGGTGTTTTATGTGCAGCTGCTCAACTGAAAATCTAGTCTAGAATTCCACCAGTTCGTAGATCAGATAATATATTACTTAATGTCCTTATATAAGGAAATGACTATGGCTCCAAGATACAATTTTACATTAATATAAGTCTCTTCTTATTTCTGAGCAAACATATGTACAGTGTACTGTGAAACAATAAAATGACATGCCAGTCAGCTGTATAATAATGCCAGAACATACACGATTGTTCCTTACTGTAACAAAACTAGATTAATATGCCAAGATGACATTATTTCAAGATTTGAAGGAATCGTGAAAGGAGGGAAAAAAATACTTTTGCTCCTAAATTAACATCTGGCCAAGTGTGTCAGAAAGACTATCAACAGATGACAATTTGATCTCATTTACAATTGACCCAAACAAGATAAATGACAAAATAGATCTCTGGTAACTATTGTAAAATACAGTCTTGTGTTTGCCTTTTGGAAAGGGATTTGTCAGAATGCTGAGATGTTGCCTTGTTTCACCTGAGCCTAGAGAACAATAGCGTTTGGGATTTGCACTTGAAAGCTTTTCTGAGTTGGTTACCCATGATGGCTGTGACGTATTAAATCAGACCTGCTGCTAGTCCAGACAGTCATCATGACAAATCATATATGCAAGAGCTGGAGTAAAAATCGCTCTGGCAAAATATTCTCCAAAAGTCGGGTGAAACAAATTCCTAATACAGGTTTCTATTTTCACAAACATATATGGAGCACATTTTGGGAAGGAAGGAATTAAGAAATGAAGATCAATTTCTGGAATTAAACATACAATGATTTGGTTAGGAAAAACTAGCATAATACCTTTAGTGATTAAGACCACTACGGAGTGGGTCTTTCTGTTGCACTGCACATTCAGACTAGAATGGAGAACCAGCCAACATGTTGCCATAGCACAACTCAAAAGTTACATACTTTTCTTGCAATGTGAGGTACACATAAGGTAGATTCCTTTTTGGAAGTCCCTGCAACCTTCTTCTGAGTGCTGAAGGGTTGTGAGGCTATATTCATCCAGGCCCTTTTTTTGTTGCATTAAGGTTTACAGAGTTGCTCTTCAGCTCCTCTATTGTTATTGGAGGGCCTTTGGGTCAAAAGTATATCGCTCCATCCTCATAAAGTTCATCTATGTATTTGGAAGTCCAAATTTGACCAGCAGAGACAGATGTTTGCTTCCTAACAAATGTTAGGATGTCAGGTATCCTAACAGATGTCAAGGCAGATGTTTGCTTCCTAACAGCTTTTCATGAGTTTTCTCCATTTTTGGCCACCAGAGTTTTTCATCATGCACTCCTATCATCCTCATATCCTTTTCATTTAAGCAGACTAGTTCTGGGCTGCTGCCTAGAATAAAAGTGAAGCCTTGCTTAAGAAATGGAATGTGCATGTGTGGAATGCGAGGTGATTTTTCCCCCTGAGAATAAAGCCACCAGGCAGCAATAACCCTTTCAAAATGTTAGGACCTTTAGGCATGAAATATGGTGTCCCCTCCCTAACATATATGGATGTTGAATGGATCTTTATGGGAAGGAAGAGTTTGTTCTGGTTCTCTTCAAATCTTTTCTGGTTTATTTTGCGTTCAATTGGACATTATTGTCAATGTTATATGAAATGAACTGCATACAAGATGAACCTTCTTTGTACTCCTTTATTGTGTTTATTATTATTATTCATACAGTGCTAGGTGCTATGGTGGATTGAAGGAAACTCTGGAAAAGATTTCATGATGCAGAAGATGCAAAGGAAGGAGAACACTAGGACTCCTATTCTACAAACAGAAATATTCTTGTGTGTCATTAAAGGAATTCTGTGGATATTCTTTATGCTGTTTTTCCATTGATAAGACTAAGAAGTCCATTAACACTCCTTTGTACACTTCAGAAATGGAGCAAAACATAGAGGGAAATACTCCCTCCACATATACAGAGAAAGAGAGAATCAGAGACAATGTTGAATGTATAATGGATTCTTCAGCTACTGTTCCAGGACAGTGGTGAAACTTGGAGTGTGTGGAGGGGGGAAGGGGGGCTATGGTGCGAGGGGTGTGGCCGCTGTGCATGAGGGCATGGCCAGTACACATGGGAGCATGCCCGGGGTGCGTGGTGGCATGGCCATGGTGCGCAGGGGCGTGGCTATGAGTTGGAACACCCCAAAAGCATTGCTTCCTTGGGTGAATCCCCTCACCCCCCATGTCCCTATGTGACTGTTCCAGGATGAGGGTGGGGATTTCAAATCAGACTGAAGTTTAGGTTGAAGTTTAAGTTGAAGGTTAGTCTGAAGTTTAATAGGCAGTTTCTGAAGGAAATCATCAATGTAATAAGAACTGGTTCAGAACACTGAAAGTGAAGAGTATTCCTTCAGAATACTTACAGTGAGAAGGAACTGAAAATGTAATATAAAAAAGACTCACTTGTCCCTCCTCCCAGAAATAATTATTGTAAGCACAAAAACAACAACAGTTTGTTCCTGCTCCCTCTGTAAGATATCCATATTCTTAAAGCTGCCCTTTTTCGTGGATCACTCTGTGTTGGCCCAGCCTCTGACGTGGCTGTGAAAGTCCTTGTTCTCGGGTGACATGTCTATGCATTCAATACAGACGTCTGAAGAGGAAGCCCTATGTGTGAGCTGTTCAGGCACAGATCTTCCGTTGCAAACCCCAATTGCATCGGCATCCTACCCATCTGAAGAATATATCAGGAAATAATACCATTGGACAAGAGAAAAGCTTATCCAGCTTACCCAGCTTACTCAGTACCCAGAGATATGCTTCAAGAATGCTAAAGGTCTTGGGCATGTTGAGTAAGTGCTTTTCTTTACTTATTCGAATGGCAGACCTGCACACCAAGTGGAAAACAGCTTTTGAATCTTCCATCAGTCTCAAAAGATGTTTGTGTCAAGGTATGAGACACCGCTGTTTGAAAGACACAAGATAAAAAAGTCTTTGTATTATGTGGCTCTTTGAATGCAAGCCATAAGATCTGGATGACACAAAAGGAGATACTGATTCTAGAAGGATACTTCATCTCTTGATCTAAAGATAAAAATTGTGAAATGACATTTTTGAGGAATAAAATTAGTCCAGGTTTACTTCTACTTCCTTTGGTTTATTCAAGAAACATTAAGGAAATGAGTAAAAAATTTTATTTTTCAAAAAATTAATCAGATTTTAAATAGATTTGAAAACAATAGTATAACTTCCTTCCACCAGCGATTGGTTAAATTAGTACAATAAACTATTATAGTCTTAAAAGTCTTCTACCTAGCATGTTTACACCAAACCCTAAAGCTGCTCGTGGGTCTCATTTCCAATTGTAAATCTTTGTAACAAAAATTCTAGTTGATTTGTGGGTTGTTCATATGTTGACGTTTGCAGAGGAGAAATGATGACTGAATTTTACAAAGATATCGTCCTTTATGTCCCTCTGGCCAATGATAGACAGCAATAATTATTCAATTCCCATCCAGGCGGCACCTAGTAATAGAGAAGTAAGATTTTTATGCAAATGCTTTTCATTGTCACCATCAAAGATGGAGAAGAGAATACTGTGGATGGTTTGGTTAATCATTAAACTCGACCACACTATTACTTCTTTTTAAAAAGGGTTCACATTAAAATTTCAGAATCACATGCATTTCTCGTTAGCAGCTTTTCAAAATACATCCCTTAATTCTAACCAGTTTAGTTGCACATATATGCTACCTGTGAGCTACTTTAAATGCACATTCCTTTGCTGATGTTGAGACAGAATTAAAGAGAGGGGAGGATAAAATTTGTTCAGTTTTTCTGAAACTGCTGCTGCTAGGTCAGATTTCTACACCAGTTTTGATCCAATTCATTTACCAAAGCATTGGTCTATTACTGTTTTATATATTTCCATTACTAATCAACTGTCGTATTAATTTCTGCCACACACCAGGTCTCAAATAATGTTAATAATCTTCTTGATCCCAGGGTCCTGCATAAGTAAGATGCAAATGAAGAGATCTACAGAAATTGCAAACACAAAACATTCTTGTTCTTTAATGTAATTTATAGTCTTTCTGCTGTTATAGGTTTTCCTTGATATCTGATTCTATATAGCTTTCACTTTCTCCTATACATGAATGAACAAATTTATCTTTATTTTTAAACTCTGATGCTCAAAAAAGGGAGTTACAGCTGGGGCAAATATGTTAGTGTATGAATTTCAAAATCTTAGCATTTCCTTTGTGCATTTTATTAATCCTTGCCCATACATTTGACAAGGAAACTGCTATGTCTATTAATGTATTACCTTCTTCTATTTCCATATCAACCCAAACTATATAATTCACAATGCTTATGAATTTAATTATTTCTGCTAACTGAAAAAGCTATGCAATATTTCTACAGGTATTTCTCCCCCAGCAGCCAAACCATATTTAACATTCGTTACATGTCTCACTTCCTTATTACCTGAAACAAACTCTTCAAATAGTTTTTGACATTTTACTATAATTTTTTTTTTTTGAGTAATGGGTTTTAGTTTGAAACAATTTGGAAAAAATAGAACAAGAACAACAAAGGTAAATATGAGCCTTTCTAAGTGGTAGCCTTCTTAGCAATGGCATCTTTAAATGTGAGTATACTTAGGGTTTTCACTTCATCTATAAGACAGTCAGTTTATAATTACAGTTTATTAATTGTTCAGGTTTTTGTTAAAAAAAAATAACATTACTCCTAGGTATTTTAGGGTAAATTTTGACTCAAGCCATTTCCGTGCTACACTGTTATAGGGTTATTATTCCACCTTCAACATCCTGTGGACTTCTGGGGTTTGTTGTTTACTGAGGTCCAAGAGCTGAGAATCCTAAATAACATTCCCTAAACTGCAAACCCCAGGATTCCATAGGATGTTGAAAGTGAAATAATGGCACCAGAACAGTATAGTGCGGAAATGGCCTCAAGCTTTTATAATTTTCTGTTCATTTAGTGGGTCATTTATACACCTTAACTGAGACTTTTTCATAATTGTCAAATTCCTGTTCTGGCCTGTTCTTTAAAGGCTGTGGACTATTTATCTAATCAAAAAGAAATAGCACATCATCTGAATATAAAATATACCCGTCCTTAAAGATACACTGATGCACTGATGCCTCCTAATTTCTTCTCTGTGAAAATCTTTATTCCTGTCACAAATGGAAGGGATGATGATGGACAATCCTGCTTGAAGTCTCTATATCTTTTTCTTTTTCTTCTTTCTTTCTTTTTTTTGACAGCTTCACACTCTTCATATAATATCCTAAGAGATTACTCAGATTTTTCACCCATATTCTTCTTATTCAGCATGCATGATCATTCCATATCAACAAACACATGAGGACTTCCAGAGATAATACCACTGCTTCTAGCAATTTCACTTTTACCTTTTAAGTGCCCTCCACGCTGCATCTGCTAAGCGTCTGTATGACATGAATACTCATTGGTCCTGGTTTACATACATTAGATTAAAAAGAGTTCAGCCTTTGTGCCAGAATTGCTGTACATATTTTTTGATCTTTATTAGCAATGTAACTGGTCTGAATGCTGAGATTTGTGTGCATCACTTCCAGGTTTAGAAATGACAATAGCTCTTCCTGATTTCCAGGAATCTGGCATTTCCTCCACTTTATATGCTATTAAATAATTCTGTCAAATGTGGTATTAACTCTCCTTCATTTTTTTTTAATAATAAAATTGCTGTGAACTCATCAAATTCTGGAACCTTGCTAACTCTTAAACCATTTATAATTGATTTTATCTCTGTTTCTGTGACTGAAGAGTTAAGAACCCCCTATGATCTTTAGTGGCTTCATTGGCAATGAGGTTAGAAATCAGTGCCTTATAATGTTATATAAATCCATGTAGTATTTTCTGAATGCATTATTTATACTGCTTAATGATGCTATTAAGTCTCCGTCTTTAGGTTTGTTTGCATTAACAAAGTTTTCGTTTTGTTTCTTTTTTACTCAACAGTTTAGCATTCTTATTGCCAAATTCATAGTATGTTCTTTTTAGAAATATCATAGCTATGTGTATCTTACCTGTATCTCCATGTTTTTTAGTATTCTCAGTACTATATTATTCCCCTACAAAGAGGCATGATAGAACTATTTTCTTGATTTTTTCTTAATTTCTTTTCTGCAAAAACAATGACCAGGATCTTATATTTTCAGACATAGCCACAACAATGGAGCTCCATCATCATAACTATGTCTAATGATGCCACCTCTCCAAACCCTAACTGTTCAAGCAGGCAATGACCCAACTGAAGAATTTCTGAAGCGCTTTTGATGGGAGAACTGGGAAGTGATGTACGCAGTTCTCTCCTAGTCATGGGTATTCTGAGAACTGACTGCTGGAGAGATCCCTTGAGGTTCTGCTGCAATTACTTCTCTCAGTGTGCTCCACAGCTGGGTGACTGTTGATCTGCAGTGCTTCAGAAACTCTTTCATTGGGACACTGATTAGCTGTAAAGTTAGGTTTTGGGTGTCATGTTCACTCATGAAGTCTGTAAACATGAAAACATGCATCTCAAAGTTATGAGACCATAAGTATGGCTTACAAACTCGTAAAAGCTGAACAAGATTTCAGCCACTTTAACTGAATTTAATTAAAAAAACACCTCAAAGGATTTTGTACCTCTTGACTATTAATACTGATTGTACTTAGACTGTTAACACTGGTTGATTGCCATAAATTGTCTAGATCTGATTTTTTTTATTTCTAAGTTTAAAAAAATGTCCAATGGGTGTAACATAAACCATCCATAACACTGGACCTCTTGTGCAGGTACACTTCAGAAGGCTATAAATAAATTGACAACCTCTTCCCTTTCCCACATACCCCTGTCCATTTAGTCCCAGTTATAGGTAACCTTGAGGTAGCCCCCATAATTCAGAACAAGGAGTCATGTTCTGATAGGTATATATGAGAGGCCAAGAGCTTATCATTGCCCTTGCAGCAAGGATCTCTTTTGCTTCCCCTGCTGCATCTAAACCCTACTAAAAAAGAGAAACAGAAAAAGTGGGGCAAATATAAGAAAAAAGAGCAGGAAAAAGGGAGCAGGAAAGAGGAACCAAGATTGTTACTCAACCATGTATTTAACAAAGGCCCTTTCCACATGGGGGGGCGTGAAACGTGGGGAAACAGGGCAGCGCACACGGAAACGGAGCTTACCTCAATGTGGGTAGCTCCGTCGCTGCAGGGAGCAGCGTGCGTTCACCCCTCTACATGGCAGCGGCGTCTGGCGGTGTCCAGCAGCGCCCAAAATGGCGGCTGGTGGCTTCTGGCAGCTCTCTGCCAGTTGGAGAAGCCTGCCAGCTGGAAGCCAGCCCCTGGGCAACTCTGCAGGGACATGCTTGCATGCCCCTGCAATTCCACATGGGGCACTGTGACGGCTAGCGGCGCGTGTTTCATAAAGACCACATGAAATGTGGTCTTTATAAAACACGCGGCGCCACCCCCGCAGCCGCGTGAGGGCGGTTTGAGGTGTGGAACCTCCACATTTCTAACCGCCCTCGCGCACTCCACTGTGTGGATGACCTCTGGGTGAGGTCGTCCTACCCTGTGTTTCTCCCCTCATGTGGAAAGGGTCAAAGATTAAACATATTGACATGGCTGCCCAGATGAAATTTGTAAACTGTAACTAAGTGGCATCATAATTTCATGTAGCTGTACACTAGTAAAACTTCAGATATGATACTTACTAAGATTAATATTTAGAAACACCACTGTGCTGAGTAATAATTTTTGCATCTTTGCATGTGTTCAGTCCATTCTAGGGATGAAAATATCATCTTCCATGCAGAAAATGCTCTTTCCTACACAGACAAAAGAGACTAGTGCAAATTTTGTACAGAATAAGACACAGAAACAGTGTTTAATGTGCAGAAAACCATTTCTTGCACAGAAACATTTTCTATCCAGATACTGCTGTTTTCTTACAAAACAACCTCTTGCAAATATTGCATACAGTCCTAATTTTTGTCAATCAGGATTTTTCTTGTCAGGGATTTTTAACACTCAAAAACATGTTTTTGACCATTTTTGGTTATTCTTTCTAGCTCTAGTCCATCCATAAGTAACTCTGTGTATCTTGAAGTGCATGAGAGGGTATGCTATAAACAGACTGAAAAATCTTTGGTTTAAACTTTACCTTAACCACATATCCACTGTGTGGTGCTACACCATTCAGTCTTCTCTGTTGCGGTAATATATGCCAGTATGAAATAGCCTGAATGTTTGAAAAGCACAGTAGAAATTCTAAGCATTTTTAATGTTTATTTTTTTTTAAAAAAACATACTTAAGTATTATGTTTGTTTTTGTCACTCTGATTGCCAAAAAAGTGATCTTGGCTATGGTCATCCAAAGGTAACATATCTGAATGACTGTCTGATTAATTTGAGGTTCCCAGGGTGGGGGGTCAGTATGATTATTTAGTCATTTAGCTAAGCAGAATTAATCCAGATTTAGAGTAAGTACACCATGCCACACCACACATTTTAGCATAAAGAACTCAGATCTTTCATCCAAACATAGGCCCTTTCCGCACGAGGCGAGGGAATCACTCTGTGCCATTACTTACCACTTCTTATGGGGTCCGAAGCAATGCGGTCTGTCCCTGAAGCCCTTCCGCAGGGCTCCTTCTTGGTCCAGGGTGAATCGGAGCAGTGCGAGGTCTGCAGATCCACACTACTCTGGCTTCCAAAATGGCGGCTTCCGGTTGGTCGTGGGTCCCGACCAACTGCTGAAATACACCATGCCTAAAGCCCACCCTCCTCAGATGGCAGGCTCGCATTGATGCGAGCCTGCGAATCTGCACAAGGGAGCAGGAACGCAATGACGCGTTCCAGGAAAATAAAGACCTGTTTTTTGTGGTCTTTAGAAAACACGCTGGAGGACTACTTGGAGTCGTTTTGGAGTGGACTGAGGTGCAGATCTCCGGTAAGTAGTCTGCTCCTAGTCTCCTCCAAGGTGCAGATGACCTCCGTGAGAATGCACTGCCCCATTCTAATTGCCTGGTGCAGAAAGGGCGATAAAGTACTTCAATGTTGTTAACTGATTACAATTTCCCCCAAAGTGAAATTATTTGTTACCCATAAGCACATATGGCCTCTATTAATTTATTGAAACTTCCTTTTGGAGAAAACTACACATTTACAGAAACATCAATTCCTAAATTAACATTTTTCCCTCTTTTTTGTTAACTGTCTTTCTAAGTTACTTGTATATGGCCCAGGTCATATACAAATTACATCTTCATTTTTTAATGTCAGGTAGTAATTTAATTAACTCATTCACAAAGAAGATATAAAGGGACTCAGTTTGAACATTCATAATCTGTGGAATTGTGAAGTCTTATCTTACAGGCACAAAAATGATGTTTTATAGTTTTATGAATGCTTTTTTCCTTTGTCATATGTATGGTGTGAAATATAAAATGAAAAGCTGAATAATTTGTAGCTCCTTTGTTCTTTAATTAACTTGTTCTGCCTTCACAATCAGCATTTTAATTTTCTATTTGGTGACAGTGGAAGTTCTACTAGACATAACCAACTCTCTCTTATGAATTCAACCAAAATTTATATCCCATATCTTCAGGGGGAAAAACAACAAAAAACATTACTTTCCAATCAGCATTACAATAATACAAGAAAAATTGTTTGGTTAGCTGCTAGGGAAAAAAAAGACATATAACCTGCTGATTTAAGAATACCACATTACCTATACCTTCAAGTCTATCACAACTGAGCATAGTCAAATGAGACCTTACACAATAGCATAAAAATATGGAATTGATACCAGCAGTAGAACCCCCATAGCTGGCAGCAATGAGATTCATGTAGCGCTATCATGTCACATTTTCCCCTGGCTTTTATCTATATCAGTGATTTTCAATTGATCCTCCACATATTTTGTATTTCAGCTTTGAGACTGCTTAACTATTGGTTATTCTGGATGAGACATCAGAAGGGAGTGGGGTTGAACATCTGGAAAGCCAAATATTCAGGAACATGTTCTACATCACCAGCTCCCACTGGTTTAGGAAACACCATGTGCCGTGACTGCTATTAACAGATATTATAAGGAACGGCAGGAGGAACTAAACTAAACAGCATTGATTTCTTCTGCCACATCACAATTTTGATAACATCTAACTCTGTCCTCTGTAAGTATCCAGAATATGCACCAGCACAGACATCCTGGTGTAATCATAGTTACAGTAGGACCACTGAAATTAATGCAGTTTATATAGTTATATTGGCTGGACCAAGACCTGGTTGAGCGGATTCAGACAAGGTTAAATATAGTTTAATCACACTCAAATCAAAGATGCAATATTGTATCATGAGCAGCATGTCATGTTATTATGGCATGATTTCAATGGTGTTAAAGCTATTAGGCTATCATAGTATACTCCAGCTCAATAAAGGTAAAAAAATAGGAACCCAAAGTTGACCTTCACTGCTGAGGTGGGTTTTACATATTTGTCTGCTACTCAGTATCACACACTATTGGGTATCCACTGGTGTGCAACAAACATTATTTTTCATCTTTGTGAATTCTTAACCTTTGAAAATTTTGCTTCCAGACAACTTAGCACCCAGGCATGCTCAAGAATTAATTCCAATATTCTCAGTGGGGTGCAACAATTTCTGTTTTAGCTAGTCCTTCAGTATTTAGACCCAGCTCACTTTCCAAACACTGAGAACAGGTGGGTTAAATTCCATGAATGACTTTCAGTTGTCTGTATAAACACCAATGTACATACAGAGTTAAGTTTTTTGTTTTGCTTTGTTTTGTTTTATTTTTGATAAGTGGTCTTTCCCATTTATTTCAGTGACTCTTAACCAAAGGAGTGGCAGCAACAGGGGTGAGGCAGCAGGAAGTGTGTGGGTGCCCAAACTCATTTGCAAATGAGCGAGCAGTTTGGGCGCGCACGCAGACCTGCCGCCATGACCCTTGGCACCCACATCCCTTGCTGCCGTGTTCCTGACAAAGGGAACATGATGGCAGACAAGTGCACACACTCAAACTATGACTCTGGAGACCAGGGTTTGAATCCCCATGTGGCCATGGAAACCCAGTGGGTGACATCAGACAAGTCACATTCTCTCAGCCTCAGAGAAAGGCAATGGCAAATATTCTTGCCCAAGAAACCCTCATGTTAAATTCATCTTAGGGTTTCCATTAATCAGTTTTCAAAGGGGGAGACATGATGGCTAGAAAGAACCTTCTCCTGCCAGTGGCACTTTGTTGTTGTGTGCTCTCAAGTCACTTCAGACTCATGGCAACCCTAAGGTGAACCTATTACATTTTTTTTTTGAAGGATTTGTTCAGAGGGGGTTTTCCTGTACCTTCGTCTGAGGCTGAGAGAATGTGACCTGCCCAAGGTCACCAAGAGTCCGAAAGGAGATTTGAATCTTGGCCTCCAGAAGCTAAATAAATATTTGAATAAATATTTTAATATTTAAATTCTAATCTAAATTTCTAAATCTTGAGTCTGGGGGGACCACAACTTATATTTACAGGGATCCCCAGGAAAGAAAAGATTGAGAAACACTGATCTAGAAAATATCCTTATGTCTAAGAAAAGCTTTGCATCCAAAAAAGTATGTAAATCAGGACACAGTTTTATACCAAAACCATCTATTTCATGATCTGAAAATAATGACAACAAACTGGGCAGCTTGTTCTACTATACTAACTGAGATGAATAACTAACAGAAAGTTCAGTGGCCTTAACTCACTTTGGCTTGTCGCTTTTTATAGTTAATTACTGCAGAAACACGACAACCCTGTGAATGTATTGATCACCAGTATAATTACAGGCAGTATCACCTTATTTTAAGTGCGACTTTTTTCAGACTTTAGCTCATAGATCATTCTGACTATATCTAAATTTTGGTACATAATTCAAGCAATATATGTAAGTACATGGAACTAATTATGCTCTAGTAGTAAGAAAGCAGTTTTTCTTGGCCTAGCATAATTATACTTTCATTATCTCCCCAGATTTATTATTGTTTCTTTTCTCTTATCTTCTGCCAATCCAGGTTGAGCTGATTAGCTCAGTTGCCTTCATTCTTTCCTTTGACAACCTTTCTGTAATGTCTTTATTCTTTGCTGTTTCTGGATTTAATTGGCAATCCTGTACACACTTGCCTTGAGTATTAGATCTGAGTAGACATTGCTGGGATTTTACTATAAATACTTTCAGAATTCTACATAACATTTTAGAGTTCATAAAGGCTGGTAAATCCAGGCTTGTGAATGTAAAATAATTCATACTTATACTGGACTAGTCCATTAAATCTAGATTATAGTGTACCATGGATAAAAGAAAGAGAGAGAGAGTTATAGGGACCATATCGAAAGTGTCTCCATGCCAAGAGATTACTAAGTTAGATAAAGCAGTACATATTATATTTCACAGCTATGTTTCACAATCAAGTAACTATTGGAGGCCAGGTGAAATTAACCTTTCCCTGTGACATTTTCCTGATGCTTCCTGCCCTCTGTTGCATTTGTGTTGTGAGGAAAAAACAGCTGGATGAGTAGATGTGTTCCCTTACAGGTCAATAAACAAGATCTGGTTATCTTCAATGTCCTCATGATATGGGGCTGAGTATTTCAAGAAACATCACCTCCCAAATATATCTGTCCAGACATTATGGTTTTCTTTGGTAACTTGGTAACATGATGCCCCTTTGAATGAAATTAAATGTATACCCCCCAAAAAAGGAAAGCTTCCTTAGTTAATGTGGCCACTGAGTTAGCATTAAGCTAGAATATGGTACTTTATGGGTATAACTTTTTTCCCTCTGTATCACTCCAAACTACTAAATTAACAAATTAAGACTGGGACTGAGGAACTGACTGCCCCAACTGTAGCTGTGCCCAAAGATACCTAATGTTTTTTTTACTGACAAGAAGTGAAACAAAAAGATAATTTAAAAGAGATCAGTGTGTTTTTTCATAATCTACTATTTTCACCATCCAACTAGTTGTTGATGCAAGCAACAAATGGGTATTAGTCAATTCACACAAGGATTTATCAGGTAATATGGGACAGTTGAGATGTTTCATAAGATGGTACAGAGGCAGGATAAGATAAAATATCTTTGCTTATCCCAGGGACTCCATCCTCCCCCTCCACATTTGAAACTGGAGAATGAAGGTAAAGCATAGATGCATAGATGGTAGGTTTTGAACAAGCATATTTTGGGACATTGTATTTGATTCCTGATCACAGGTCATTATCTATTAAGATGTCGATGTTAACATCTGATTTCCTGATTTTGTGAAGTCAAAGCCAACATAGGATAGCCTTAATTAGTCTGAGGTGGGGTCATTAATCATTGACTATATTTGAAATTTAATTTCATGGTAGTCAGCAACATTGGTACTTTTTCTATGTAAGAAACTTTATAGATATATTGTATTTGCTGGCATATAAGACACACTTTTTTTTCTTAAAAAAATACTCTTTGAAAATCAGGTGCATCTTATACACCAGCAAATACAGTAATCCTAAAAACATAGGGAATGAACTGGGAGCCAAAGTTCTCCTTGCCGAAGCAAACAGGAAGGGAAGGAGAGGTGGAATCCAGGTGAAGCACTCCTTACTTTCTCCTCCTCTCCTAAGCATTTTGACTCTCCTAGGGCCCCAAAAAACAGTCTTTTCGTTCCCCTTCTCTCTTGGTGCAACACTCTTCTTCATTCCCCTCCCCTCCTGGTGCAGTACTCCTTTCATTTCCCTCACCAGGGAACTAAGAAATTTTTTCCCTGAAAAATACCCCTTGAAAGTGGGATGTGTCTTATATGCCAGTGAATCAAATATGCCAGCAAATACAGTATTTTTGAAATTACAGTTATTTGTATGTTGTATGAAGAAGTGCCTGGTAGGATGTGTATATTTGGATTAACTGTGATTTCAGGGGTGAAACAGATTGGTTCACATGTTTAAAACAATGAAACTTACTGGTTTAAATGAAGCATAGCCTTCAGCTAAATTCATTGTTAACCCTATCTACTAAAGAATAGATTAATTGAAATGAATGGTTAATCACAGCTGACTCAAACCTCATTTATTTCAGTGAGTATATTTAAGGTAGGACTAGCATTGGCTTCAGTCTTTTACTTTAAGAGCACTCCAAATAGAGGAGAACACTTTATTGACCATCTTGAAACAATGTCCTTGCTTTTAAGATTGTACGAACATATTAACCATCGTCTTCTTTAAACGGAGAACCAGGAATTAGTGACAAAATGCTGCAGCAATCCATGTGGCTAAAGTCATTACTCCATAGCAACAAAGCATAGGAGTTCTTGATGTGGAGTAGAAGCAACTATAGAATACTACAAAAACCAATCACATTAATTTGTTTTGATGTACTTTGTTAGACAGTTAAGAAGCAGGAAAAAAAAATCTCATAGGTACTATATTCTAAGTGGTCTATTTATGTACACCCTCATTCTTGCATGGTTTTGCTATTAAGACTAGAGCAAAAGAGAAGTCATCTTCTTTTCCATGTTGAATATAGTATGGAAAACACATGTATACTAGACTGTCAACTCTAGTAGAAAGTCTTTTCACTAATTGCTGTGCTTCAAAAACCAGAACAATAAGAGGTTATGAAGAATTAGTATACCACACAGAAAATGTTTTCATCTTACATTAAAATCTTGAAAATTATTTTCTGCCAACACTCTCAAGAAATGGAAAAATACTACAAAGGATTAGAGATCCTGCAGGTCATCTGATGTACAGGTTAAGGACATAATTCTCTCTTGTTTTATTTGCATGTGCAGTAATAGGAAATCTTTTTATTTCTTCTTGCCTGAAAGATGAAAAGATAGTTTCTGCAAATAATGTGAACTTATCTCATTTATGACAGTCATGTTTGTTCAAATTGTATAAATTGTGCATACTGCATAAAACTGCGTTGGCTGCTGCCTTTTCCTGTGAAGTCTTACAAATTAGAAAGATCACATGGATTGTTTGCAGTTCTACTCTCTGCGTGCTTGCGTATGTGTACCTGCTTTGCCTCACAAAGGGGGGAAAATAACCATAGTTTCATCCAGAGACTTTCTGTGAAAATTATGAAAATATTAAGAAAAAAATCCTGTTCCTGGTTTCATTCTTATGGTGAAGGAGAGAACTCCCACTGAAGCTTGCAGTATCTTAACAAGTTGTCTTGACACATTGAAGCCATGGCTCTCCTTGAAAACAAGTCATTCTGTGAGTATTTCTCAAATCCCTGGTACGGAAAAGTTTATTCTGGGTCTCCAGCAGTGACCCATTGAATGTAGATTTTTCATGAAGCACGAAGAGTTTATTCAAGATCAATACAAGATTACTGGACACTCTAACTGGAAATGTCCATAGCGACATGACAGAAGATACTGAATTTCTGGAAATTCATTCCATTTGTTACATACATGATGTATAAATCAGTGTATGAGAGGTTTTAGGCAGTTTTCTGTCTAGGCATTGACCAAACCAAGACATAATCAATTTCAGCAAGGCTATGGTGTCATATGATTTCATAACATGACCAAGCAGCTAGAGAAAATGTTATTCCAATGGGATGAGCAGTTATGAAAGTCATTTAAAAAAACAACAAAACAGAGTACTTTTTTTTAAAAAAAATTCCCAATATAATAAAATGTTAATTTGTTTTCTTCACTCTTTTACCATTTTCACTCAGAGTACGTGGGTAGCCAATTGTCTTGCAGGCAATTGCTTGTCAGAGTTTAATGAATCTATGGATCCAAAGATTTTCTCCTTGCAATTACACATTGAGTAGTGTTTATTTCCATATCAACATATGTTCTTTCCAATTTCATGTTTCCACCCACAACATGTAAACAGCTTTCATTTCTACTTTGTGTGGTCAAAACTAGAATTTCCATCTTTAAAGAATAATATAAAATGGATGGATTTTTTTTTAATCATAAGACCAAAATATTAGCATGTTTTTTAAACCCCACCACCCCACAGGAATTAGGATGGTTAAGTGTCAAAAACTCAGCAGCTAAAAGAATGGGCCAAGGTAAGAGAAGTAAGAAGAGAAGGGATAAAACAGGAACAGCAGGTAAAAGGCAGGTGGTCTGTATGTAATTGTTTCAGAGGAACAGTGAAAAATGAGGGAGAATTTCTTGTTCATGAAGAAGTCCTACAGTCCAGGCTTCCTCTAACTGACAAACTCTTCTCAGTTCAGTTTGGAGATGGATCACCAATTATGAGGGCTTAAAAAAAAAAAACCCAGAACATTGTCATAATTTTTGGTGCTCATTCAGAGTAAGTGGGGGAAAGTATAATTATATTTCATTCCCTTTCAATCTTCAGATATATTTTATCTGATTTACCCTGCCAGTACTCTCAAAATATTTGACCTCCTTAAAGGAGTTCAGACTCAACTCTCTTAGTCAGTGATCCACTGCTAGGGAATAAATGTTTTATCTCTTTCTTCATGTTTATTTCAGTGCATGTTAGCTGAGATTTTTATAGAATGGAGCAAGCAAATAAAAGCTGAACTTTGTCCTCTGTTAGATGGCAATGAGCAAAATCTTGACCCTGTTAACAATTTCTCAAATTGGCCACTCAGCATAATGAGCTGGGGCTTCATATCAGCCTTGCCTCTGATAACTGTTTGGAAGGAGAACTAAAGGCTGCAGGACACTTCCTGATGGTCCTGGGAAATTCAGAATGCACAAATGGCAGATTGTATAGCCTCCTGGACACAATTAGAGGCACTAGAATTTTCTCAGACAGCTCTTAAGGGCTTGGACCAGACATGCCCACACTTGATTTTTTTCATACTAGTCAAAATTCTTGTTACACTGTTCCTGAACTATCGCCTCCTTGGAGCTAAAAGAAAGAGCTCAACTAGAGCAACCAAATCCTGCTCTCTGTACTAAATTGTCATGAGATAGCAAATCAGTCCTTCAAATGGCAGAAGGTTTTGCTGGAATGTGTGAGGGGATTCACTAATAGAATAGTTCCTTGTGTTATGAAAGATGGTGCCACAAAAATACAACTGTGTTTTATAGAACTCAAGAGGAAACTCTTTACATCAATGCTAAACTCATTCTCTTTGTGTATTACCAACATGGCATCATCCACACACAAAAGAGAAGTATCATCCAGCTTAGAAAAGAAAAAAGTGTGGAAGAATTAAAAAAAAGAGGGGGTTAAAAAATATAGCAAGGATTGTGAATGTTCATTGTCCACGGAATGCTGACTAGCTGCCGGGGGCAGAGATTGGGGAACAAACTGTGCCGGAGAAAGGAAACATTTTCTGTCTGGTCGTCTGGCTGTTATTCATTTAATATTTATAATAATGATATCTAATATTTTCTTGCAGCTCCAGTTGGTATAACCCACGGCAATTCTTTGAACATTCAGCCATGTGAATGGAAGCTGCTCTCTAGCAAGGCATTGGTGATGAATGAAATTAAATGGAAAAGAAGCCACAGAGATATAAGATATAACACTTCCACCAAACTATTATTCCATTAGTCCTCACATTTTACATATCAGATTCTGCCATTTCCAGAACTGCGCAATCAGTTTCTAAAAGGTGTGTGAAACTGGTAAGCAGCAAGAATGCTGTACTCAGGCACATAAACTTAAACAAAAGCCCTAGGCCAGGATATGCAAGTAGATCTTTGGTTGATCTGAAGAGGATCTGGAAGTGTTTCTATCTCCTACATCATCAATAGCAGCAATGGAAAGCTCTGTCCCATGCCCATACACCACACTAAACTGTGCTTCTGAAATGAAGACAACTTGGGAACAGTAGTAGATTTTTGTGAAAATAGAGTGCAAGTTTAGCTCTTGTACTGAAAATGACTGATTGGCTGAATCATCCACTCAAAGGCACATCGTTCTTTAATTTAAGATACAGATGAACAAATCTTGCCAATAAAACTTCATAACAGGTTTTTCTTAGTGTCACTATAAGTCAGAAATGACTTGAAGATACATGACAACAATATCATTAGCCCCTCCCCTGTGAACATTTTGAACCCAATTATAGTTGGTAGACCTTGAAGTTACATTTTTTTAAAAAGGAAGTAGATCCAGGAAGACTAAAATCTGCCACTCCAGATTTAAAAAAACATAACATAAAATAAAAATGAATTGGGAACAGTAAGAAAAGCAAAATAATTTAAGCACTATGTTTTACTTATAATTTCCTAAGAAGGGATGGAAATAATTTTTGAAACCATTTGAAAAATTATTTAAAAAAGAATTCTTGAGAATTGAGAAACTCTGATGAGAAGAATTCTGGACTGGTGAAAATCTTTACCGTTTGAGACTAATTCTGTGCAAAATTAGCACTTGGTTTTGCACAGAAAACTGTATTTACATATAAGAAGCTGCATTTACTGTGTCAGAAATTTTGTTTCCACACAGAAAGATTATTTCTTGCAAAGAAAATGTTGTTTTCCATGCAGAAAAAGTTGAAACTGGAGACTAATTCTGCACAAAATTTGCGCATGAGCTGATTTGCATAGAAAACAGCTTTTTCTGCACAAGAGATAATGTTGCTGTACATTCTTTTTTCATCCCTAGTTTAGAATCAGAAGCATTACAAATACAGTAGTGAGTATTTGTAAGAAAAGATGTATCATTCTGATAACCCCCAGGTATCTGTCTCAGCTGTAGATGAGGCTGTGCCCTGTCTCTTACTGTGAATCTATGTGAGGGCTGTATTCCATTTCCACTGAATAGTATCTCTGACCCAGTTTGACACTGTTAACTGCCACAATCACCTGAAACTGAAATTGGTTTAGAAAGCTACATGGCACCCCATTGCATAGCCACATCAGTGCAAGGGGCTGCTTTTACTGTGTGCACATATTCATCATATTGGCTTATGACTGGTCACACAACTGCAGCCACGGTGGAGAGGTGGGATTCCAGCAACACATGTGCATATTTGCTTAACCAAATAGCCTTTGTTTTTCTTTTGATCTGATTGCTTACCTGGGCTTTTATAAAGGGAAGCCTGTATAGAAGGGGAAGGTGAAATGCTGACCTATGAATGTGTGCATACAAGCAACAAATAACAACAACAACAACAATAGTAATAATAATACATCTTTTCTGGATGCCGATACAAACTATCATTCTGTGGAAGGAATGATTAGGTGATCTAGATAACTACCTGAGCAAGATGACCACCCACCAACCTGACCCCACCCGCCTCCAGCTTCCTACCCCCAGTTCCACTACAATCCCAATTCAGAGATAAAACCTCACATTTTAAAAATCCAGTTCTTCCCTGAAACAGCAGAGTAAACTGAAAGTTTTTTAAAAATCACCTTAAAGCCCACAGTCGTTAAAAAGAAGTGTTTTCACATGGAAAGGAAGGAATGTTGTGCATTCCAACATGACTGGGATCAAAGTAAAGACTCATTATTTAGCCTGTGTAGATTCAGTGACCATCTCCTCCCTCACTTTCTACTACACTTTCTACTACACTTCCTATTGCACAGCTACCTCTAACTGTCCTGATATGGCAGAGACAGTCCCAATTAGTCCTCTCTCATCTTGCTCTTGATATGATTTTAAAATGTCTCAGTTTCTTTCTCCTCCTTCTCCTTTCTTCCTTTGTCTTTGGCTTACTCCAGTTGCTGCAAATTGAGATCAAGGTGCAAAAATAATTTGCACTTCCTTCAAGCCACCAGGGGAGAAAGGACATGAGGGGGTCAGACTTCAGAAAAAGACTCCAGAAAAAGCAAGAAGACTTCTAAAGACTCCAGAAAAAGCGACCGTTGCAGCCTGTTCTAGCTTATGTGTTCTTCCCTCTTTAATAAGTTTTGTCATCTTCACTTAGGGCCTTTCTGCACCACACTGTTATAGTGCTATCATTCCACTTTCAACCTCTGGTGGAATTCTGGGCTTCCTAGTTTACTGAGGCCAAAGAGCTCTCTGGCTGAGAATTCAAAATGCCCCTCCCTAAACTGCAAATCCCAGGATTCCATGGATTGTTGAAAATGGAATAATAGCATGATAACAGTGTAGTGCAGAAATGGCCTTACTCTAATGTTGCTTCACCACATGTGTTCTGGTTTTCAGCTGTGAAATGTTGGAGCTTAGCGTTTTCCCTGCTCTGATCCCAGCAGATGCATCTGAATAAGAGACTTTTGCTCTTCAAAAGCTCCTGGAGGGAAAGATTTGACACATTAGACAACATATAAAATAATTAATAAACACAAGAGTCATCTTTGAAAAGCTTAGCAGGCAAATAGCATAGTTCCCCTCTTAAATTTAAGTAGGTCTTTCAGTTCAGTCTGTGACAATCAGATGGGATGCTGCAGGAAAAGTCCATGGAAGCTGCTGTGGGAGTGAGGATAAAAGGTAATAAAACATGTGCTTTGTATGGAAGTGGATTTTCTGTGAATCTTTCTGGAAACAATAATGTTTTTTTTTAACTCCTGAAGATTCCCTGACACGCCATCATTCCTTGGGGATATATAAAATGAATCACTCGAGAAGAGGCTAATGGGGGCAACTGTTCAAACAAATTGTTCTGTTAGAGTACAGGGGATATTTGTTTCTAAATAATAAACACTTAGCAGAACAGCAACCATCTCAGTCCGCAGAGAGAAAGCTAGACAAGCCTGTTGGTCTTTGGAAAGTATACAAAAGGTCTTGGTGTTTTTGCAGAAGTCTGCAAGTTTACAGCCATCTTACTAAGTATAGCTGTTCTATCCAAGGTTGCTAAATGCACTTCTGTTTTTGGTTTTCTTCCAAGCTTTTTATTGTTTTTATTCCTTGGTCTTATTTAGATCAGTTTTAGCCAAAATGAGGCCAAAGTCTCCATGGACTGTGGAAAAACAAAACAAAACACAACCAACAAAAACTATTCACTCATAGGGAGTGTGAAGCTAACAATAGCATACACTCCAGCAAAAGAACAATTAGGTTGTAAATGATAAATACTGGGCTAAGAGTTATTTAGCAGTTAATTAGAGCTAAGGTGCAAAAGCAAGTCACAAGCATTTATTTATTTATTTTAATACTAAATAGATAATGTAATATTTGATGTTTTTAGTAAAGGTCACATATAGTAATTACACTGGTGGATAAAAATGTAAGTCCAAATCTTTCATGGGTGTCTTCTTTGTCCAGGTTTCATGGAGGCGTTGTTCAGGCGTGTTCTGATATTATTTTAAATGTTTAGTTTTCTTTGTACTTGTGTACTGATAACACCCAATTTTCAGTGGAAATCTGTACGTTTCTAGATAAATACATTCAGAATTAAAATGCAAAGATGTAGATACCTGCCAGCAATAAACAACTGTTTCTGCTTATTTTCTGTGTTCAAGAAAATACAAACATTAAGATACACTTGCTGTACTTCAAAATGACTGAATTATATATATAATACATACATACATACATACATATATATATATATGTGTGTGTGTATATTTCTGTCTTCAGGGTACCTATAAAACAGAAGAATTTGTTCAAAGGAAATATCTGGACAGTAGCTATGCTAATACTTAGGGGGAAAAGAAAAGAAATGTGTAGCAAAGAACACTAGCTTTTTTTTTTTAAGAGACTTTCTCCAAGGAGAATTGAGTGGCAAGAAGAGACATGACAGGTGAATACTAAGAGAGATGAAATTATCCAGGGTGCAAAGTTACAGTCAACTAGACAGACTTGAAAGTTCTTAGAAATAGCACAATTTTACCTAGGGACTTGTTATGCACCTCCTTGGGAGTCTTGTAGATAGAACAAAAAACCCACTCTGAATCAGTGTGTAAGAGAGCCTGGAGATACCTAGTGTGATTTTTTTCCCCCATATACAGTATTGCATATCAGTGCTAGGTGCCAGATAATTAAAATGAGCCGTATTTATCTTGCTATCAAAAGGTTATTTCTTTCTCCTGCTTTGGGCACCATTTCTATGATACTCAACATATATTTTATTTATCCAGTTTTCTTATTCCTTATATCAAGATATGCCTGTGATCTTTGCCTGTGATCTTTGTGTATGCTGTGAACTTTGTCTATAAAAGAGCTGTGAAACTTGAATTCAGGGCTTTTGGTCTTTTGGAAACATCCAGCCAAAAACCCGCGCGTAATAAATTACTCTTCTTCTTGCTCTGTGGTCTCTGTGTTCTCTGGGCTCCTGCAACATAAAATATAGTACAGCTTTCTCCCAAATATAGGACTCAAGGTAGCTCACAGTGGCATTGAATTAAAAAAAATAGTGGCCTTAAAACACAAAACAAATCCAACTGTCAATGCAACATTAATTTAAATAGCTAATACAATAGGTACAATAGTTAAAAACACAATGTAAACTATGAATAGTAAAACATTCAAATAGTAACACGCTTAGTCCTCTGTAATGGTTCAATTGACAAAAGCCTGCCTGAATTGTTATTGTTACAACCGAAACAATGAACCTTATTCCCCTGCTCCTCAACATTTTGCCCAAAAGAAGAGTGAAGGACAAAAGTGGATGCTGTCGATTAAATGTGCACCATCCAAAATCAACAATTCTCTTTGTTTTGACACCTTTTCTTCCCCTTAGTCCTTTGATGCGGCTTGTCAAAAGTTCTGTGACACAAAGGTGTCCGCATGAATATATATCCAAGGCTTCTCTTCAGGCAAGTTCTTTAAGATAATTTTTCACAGGCATCATTTGAGCCTCCAGTTCCAATGACTCCTTCCCCTCCTCTTTGCTAGGCGATGGATGTCTTCATTATTTATTACTTTTCTGCATGACTGTCAAGGCATCTAAACCCCTCTGGAATGATGGATGACTGCAGACAGTGGTATTTAAGATTCTCAGCACACTCCCTCCCTTGAGCTTGTTTGATGTAATGTTATTGGGTCTTTCTTTCTTTCTTTCTTTCTTTCTTTCTTTCTTTCTTTCTTTCTTTCTTTCTTTCTTTCTTTCTTTCTTGTATTTACTGTGGAATACCTTCTATATTTCAGTTCACTAATTGTCAGGGCATGCTAGCACTGCACAGCCTCCCTTTGACTGAACAATAATATTTAGCACAAAGAAACAAACTAGGCAGGGGCGGAAATGGATCCTGAATGCATCAGAAATTGTTTAATTTAGCTCTCTGGGGCCTACTGAAAATCCTCCTCGTTCTATGCCATTGTAAAGATTACTAGTCTAGAAACAAGCCAGTGGAGAAACAACATTTCACTTTGAGTTATTTAGTTCTTTACACAAAGGATGACATACACTTTCTGGAGCATCTTTCTTCGCTTAGTTGGGTAGCTGTTAAGTCGGTGGCTTTATATAAGCTCCTTTGATCTGACAGCTTCATAATATTGATTATATTAAAAACACACCTGTGAGGGCCAACCGCGCTTTCATGTTAGCAGAATCAAAGAGCAAAAGAAAACAATGCCACTATTCATTAAACCAAAAGGTGAAATGAAATTGGTGGATAGTCTTTCAGTATCGACAGTTTTCCCATCTAGCCGTAACATGAAGGGGGCAATTTTGCTTTCCAATCTGGGCTCTGGTCTTTGAATTTTAGATTCATTTGTATTGATTCAAAAAATGTGTTGCCTTACTATGATATGATGACAGACTCAGTTCATCCTTGTGGGTTATCATTTCCCCTTGACAAAATAATTAAAGCAGATCATTGATGGGTACACCCAAATGGCCATCTTTGTTTCAGTAAAAAGTCAGTGTGATCATCTCTTTCTGAAAGATGTTTTGATGCTTTGAACTGAAAGGTAGAAAGAAAGTTTAATTGGCAATTTGTGTGTGTGTGCGTGTGTGTTGGCTCATGCTGGTAAGGTTCAAATAAGGAAAGACTTGAACTTCTGCTCCTTTTCATCCTCCCCAGTGGTTTTGTTTTCTGATAACTGGTTCTTTCACATGAATATATCCACACTACCTACTTACAGCAGTTTGGTACACATCAACTTCTATGGTTCCTGTCCTTATTCTACAAAATACAGGGAATTTGTATTTTGGTGAGATCTAGAGAGATCTACTTCACACCACCAAACTACAGCACTAAAACTCTGGCAGAGAATTTTAAGTACCTTGCCAGCTAAACATTTCACGATTCCATAAGATTAAGCAGTTAAAGTGTTGTCAATCTGCTGTCACTCTGTAGTAATAGCAAGAGGGACCCTTCTCTATGTTCTACGATGAAGGCAATACAAACTGAGGCTCACAGCCCTGAGATCCCCATTCCCTGGAAGCAAGAGGGTCACAAAGGCTTCAAATGATCCTTGTTTACATGACCCCTGGTGTCCATCCTGTGTTTTAACACACAGGTGAGAAAGGGAGTTTTCTCCTTGATTTCCAGCACTCCAGTTACATTCCTTGTTTAAAGTGACAAACTCTCTGATCTAAACAAGCCCAAGCTGAACATACTATCCATTATAATGAATGGATCAGAACAAAGAAAGCCATCTCTGGGACAGTCTGGAAGTGTTGACAGATGTCAGAGAGGATATGCTTTGAACTAAGGTGTTATTAGCCTTCTGAATGCTTATGTGAGGAAAATAAAATCTTGTAAAAGTGTATATATAGTGGACCCTGAAACCATCTCTTTGTCTCACTTTGGACCTCCACAAAGTGTGCACCTCTTTCTGCTGCACAAATAAACCTTGCCTTTGCCCCTACTCCTTCTCATGTTGCTTTGCTAATTTGGGCCAGTTTGCTGGGAAATGAACCTCATTCTCGTGATGTACTCATCTAGAGAAATCTAGGCCGTTCCAGCAAACTGCAACATTAGAACTCTAGCAGAGAATTCTAAGTACTTCATCAAACTAAAAATCTCATGATTCCACAGGATTAAGCAATTAAAGTACCATTAAGCTATTATTAGTTTATAGGGAAAGCAGCAGGGGCCTTTCTCTCTGTCCTACTAGTGTGGGCAGTACAAAGTAGGAGTATGTGGGTACAATGATTTTGGAAAGCCCTTCCCTTGGAGGTCTGACTGGCATAGATAATTAGAGCTTTTGGGGACTAATGAAATCTCTGTATCCTATCTATCTCTCTGTCTGTCTGTCTGTCTATCTGTCTATATGACTTTAAATTGTTGTAGTTTTTTTTAATTGGTTTCAACTATTACTGTGTTTAATATGTCTTTAACTTGTCCCAATTATCTATTATTTCTAAACTGGAAAGGTTTTAAGTTGTTTATTTTAGATGCTGCCCTGAAATCCTGTGAGAAAGGATGACATAAAAGTGCATGAATGAATGAATGAATGAATGAATGAATGAATGAATGTAATACATAGTGTAGCTACCTTATTGAAACCAGCGGGAAGGGATTTATCTCTAAAGTCATGTCTGGGGACCAAAGATGTCTCAGATAGCCCCCTGACACACTCTGTCATTCTTCCATTTCCCCTTTCCAATGGGGGAAACAAGTCAGACTCACAGAATGGATGTTTCCAAAAGGGTTTGGATGGGCAGTCTGAGATCAGATTTCCTCCTATAAGACTCATATCCTATGACTCCTGAGATACTGTCTAGATAAATAGATGGATGGGCAGGTGGATAGATAGATAGCTGATATTTGGAGAGATAGATAGATTGATTATTCCTGAGGTAGTGCAAACTGGACAAATTCAAAACATCTGGAACCAGCCAATCATACATTTTGGTAACATCACAAAAATACTTACCTGTCTTTACTGGAAAATACAAACCATCTACACTGATTAGTTGTATACCTAGAGCAGAATTTCTAAAAGTGGCTGTCTGGGCCCACACTAAATCTGATCAGGGCACTTGAAATTTGTGTCCTGCTTTATAGTCTTGTCTTTGAAGGTCAGTCAGAGGTCAGATCTCTATTAGAAGGTGTCCTGTATTCGAAGGGCAGTTGAATCTAACTCCATTCTAAAAATCATGAACCATAAGAAGGGAGAGCAGAGGCTTAGCTGCAGTGGGACAGCAGACTTGGAAGGTCACAGATTTCCCCATCTGGATGGGATGCATTATGTTTCTTTTCTTTTCTTTTTTTTTAAATTTTTATTAATTATAAAAAACAAAACAAAACAAAACACCACATGATTACCATAAAAGTGAAAAAGAAAACATTACAATTAAATAGCTTACATTATTATTTCTTTCCAGATCCTTTATCATCATATACTTATTCCACATGTTATATATCATATTGCTTATATATTTTTGTTACATTCTTAACTCTGGAATGCATTGTGTTTCAACTGTAGTAATTAATTACATATTTGCACCTCTGTATATAAGAATTACGATACACAAATGTGATGAGAATCTGCATCCTCTTTTGGCCATTTTTTAGGCAATGCTTTCCCACTGTTGGGTGGCTGAGGTCTTCCATGCCAGTGGTGCAGTGAATCCACTTTTGGGTTTTGTTCTAGGCTTTAAAGGAGCTGTCCAAGGTACTGAATGATGGTAGGGTTCAGTACATACAACCCAATAGGTTAAGCACTTAGGGTAGGTCCTTTGTTGTTGTTGAATGCCTTCAAGTTGTTTCTAACATATGGTGACCCTAACATGAGCCTATCACAGGTTTTGGTCAGAAGGAGTTTGCCCTTGCCTTCCTTGGAGGCTGAGTGTAACATGGCCAAGGTCATCCAGTGGGTTTCCATGGCTGAGCAGGGATTCAGACCCTGGTCTCCAGCACTCAAACTGCTACACCATGCAGGCTGTCCATTGGTGTACCCATCCACCAACTTTGGTTCTCATAGCTTCAAAAAGAAGTCTATTATCACCTCCAAAAGCAACACAATTGATCTGAAGTAACTGGAATCATTCCAGGTTTCTGCACTTGCCTGCATCTATTGCATGGTCCTAATATCCATAACTTTAAAAAAAAATGGTATGATGCTTAAAACTAAACATAGCTTTTTTATACAGAGTTAATGAACAGCATTCATGTGCCATCATTCTAGCGTATACTATTATGACCATTCCTCCTCCTTCCTAGACTGGACAGAGGAGCATTTTTGCCACTCCTTCCCCTGTGTGTGTGCATGTGTGTTGTATGAGCAGAAAAAAAAAGGCTGCTTTCTCACCTTTAGATGAGATTAGCCAATAGGAAAGTGTCTGTGAGACAGGAGAGAGAAGAATCATCTGCACTTTATCACCATCCTCTCTTTCTTCTTTCACCTGTACACACTCCTTATGGACTGACTACTAGGCTAAGTAATGCCTGAAATTAGTCTTGCTAACAGTTTCATCTTTGCAGATTGATTTAACTTAAATAAACCGAAGCCATGGTGTCTGGTCTTAATGTAAGGAAAGAGGGGGGCAGAGCCTCTTGTTTTGCTATAGGAAAGCTTTCTCGAAGGTAAACACCATTTTCCTTGGGGAAAGCTATCCTTAAACCTTAACAACAAAAACTTTTAAAGCTAGCTTGTGTTATATTCTGCTTATCCTCAGGGTGTTGCAACCCATGCTCCTCATGTTTGGTAATGAAAAGAATCAGACACTGAGCCCAATTTAATGAGTGACTTAGGCTTGTAGAGCATAAAGCATCATGATACACTAAGTGTTCATACATATCTCTCATCTCTAATATGGGAAATTGTTAACATGCGCTGTAAATTTCACTTTTACATTGCCAAAAAGTAAAAAGAAAGCAATTAGCTTGGCCTGAAGCATACTTTCTTTTTTCACTTGGGAATTACACTGGCAGAAAAAGAAGCAGTAAATCACATTACCTAGATGGTCTTATTTGTTAGGATGCTGTGCTTGTATGTTCATGATTGTTTACTTATGTGTGTGACATTTAGATCCAGTTCAGGCATTAGCAGTCTCCATGTTATCAGCTTCAGGCTGGAGTGTATGGATTTTGACCAGTTGGGGATAACATAGCTAAGATGTACTGATTATATGAACTGCCACTTCAACTCTGGACTTAGAAACAATAAAGGAACAACAAAACAGTGGCAATCCTCACCTCCCTGCCAGGAATGATGTTAAAGGAAAACCAGAAGGTTCTATTCATTAATGATACAAAGAATATACATTTTCTTTGTAGATTAAGAAAGTTTATAGTTAAAGTTAACATTTTATGATGAGCGGAACAGCTTGTCAGCTCACATACAAAGAGTCTAGCCAATTTGCACACTGTAGTTTGAAATCAAATTATTAAGATCTTAAATAATGAAAAACCTTAACGTGTAACAACAACAAAATGTTACCCATAATTCATCATCATTTCTAAAATAAAAATCTCAAAAGTTTTTTCTTAAATCATAGAGGCAACAAACATCAGTGTGTTCTTAAAAGTGAATGTTTGACATTTATTCATTGCTTTTGAGGAATGTTAGGTGAGCTAGATGACTTTTTTTGGTCCTTAAAAACTGAAATTTAGTTTTTAAATTTAAAGACAAGTTGGCTTACTAGTGGCTTGTGAAATGACTTGAGAATATTAATTACTATTCATTGATTAGTGTTCACATTAGCCAAGATAGGTGGACTTCTCCAGCTAGAGGTCCTACAGGTGACAGCTATATTACCAAGCTGTATTCCCCTACTCCATGATATGGTTTAATTGGCCAATATAAATTGGCATAAAATATAAAGTATACTCTGCTATGGCTGGGAAGTCTGCTGGCAAACAGGAACTGGCTGCATGCATGTGTTACAAAACTAGGTCAGATTGGGACCTCAGGGCATGGCTAGATCATAGTCAGGGAAGCTCTGGTGATAATGGACTTGCAAATGTCCCTCAATGACTTGACCTTTAGAAACCATAGGGCACTAGGCTACTTCCACAGAATGACTGATTATATGTGACCCTCTCCTTTGTCCACCAAAACTCTCCTTTTGTCCCCTCACCTGTCCCATCATTAAGGAGCTATCACAATTCACATCAGAGAGCCATTAACACTTTCCCCCTCAGGTTGGAAAAAGAGTATTTCCACCCTGGTTCTGAGTCAGATAGCTCATAGTATTCTAGAAATAGGCCATCAATCTGCTGCTTCATACCCTCATACTCTATGTCTGGGCCACATAGCTTCGTCTCTTCCCTCTGGATAGATAAATATCACACACTATGCCCTAATTTCTCGCTATCCCTTTTTTCCCTCCCTTTCCTGCTTGGATCTCATATGCTTGGATCTCGTATGCATGTGATTGTTAATTCCCCCAATAAACATTCCTTGAATCTCCAGCTGTTGTTCCTGCATTAGTACCAGTATACACAGATGCTAGGTACCTCCCTCTCACATGCCTTCCTTTTGAGCTAATATTTCCCACTGTTTCATGGAGGCACTAGCATCACAGGTGGACCCCTGGGTCACTCATTTTTGGGGTAATAGATGTTTCCAGTTCTCATTTCCTGGAAGTCTGAAAGTTCAAGTCTTTTTCTTTCCTCAGAGCTGTGCAAGGTAGCTAGATGTCATTCAGGGACTAGTTTACTGACTGACCACCTGAGTATGCCCCAATGTTCCAGCTGCTGTTCGGGAGCCAGGGAAAAGGCATTGTGCTGAAAGATACTGAATACCTCCTTGTGCAACACCTGAGGTGAAGCTTACTCTGGCTTAACACTAGGTTACACTATTACAGAGCCACATAGTTGACTCTGACCATTAACACATTCATTTTAACACTAAAGTTTCAAAGGTATGACACCCATGCAAAACTTGATATCCTATCAAACCTAAAGGGTAAAGATAACAATAGTGGTTTTCTTTCCCAGTAACAAGCATAAGTGTTGTGAGCAGCTCAGCAGGAGCAGGTAAAAAAGTGAGTACTCACACATGCACATACACACACACATACACATACACACACACAGACCCAAATACTTAAGAGCAGAGGTCTACATGCTTCACTCCTGGGACAGCATTTCATCCCCCTTTTTTTATTATTATTGTTAAAAACATGGAACATAAAATTCCTCCCTTTTTATTGTTTCTAGACACTGAGGCCCTTTCCATACCAGGCTATTAAAACGGTGCAGAGCGACCTCCGATGGAGGTCTTCTGCACTGTAGAGTGGACTGGGGCAGACTACTTTTTGTAGTTCCTCACCTCAGTCCGGTTCAGAGCAACCAGAACTGGTTGCACAGCATGCTTTTTAAAAACCTCTTTTTAGAGGTTTTTAAAAAGCCTGGAGAGCGCGACTCCATGTCACTCTGTCCCCGCGCTCCGGTGCAGATTTGCAGGTGCGCACAAGTGCGTGCGTGCAGATCTGCCAGGGGCGAGCTTTAGACTGGCGAGCTTCTCTGGTTGTTGGAGAGCCTCCACCAACCGGAAGCTGCCATTTTGGATGCCGGAGCAGTGCAGAGTGACGAGCTCGCCTGTTCCTCGTCCCGACGGACTCGCTCAGGTGCTGAAGAAGTCCGGTGAGTAGCGTTTTTTCACGGTTCCTTTCCCGCATGCGGAAAGGGCCTGAGTCTCTTTCTGAGCAAAACAAATCAAAATCAAGACACTTTCCAAACCCCAAAAGCAAAACAAACAGAAAACACCACACCCCATGAATACTCTCCAGGACCTTTCAGTCTATCAGCCCAGAGTCCCTACTGGGAAACTGATCAACTAATACTATCTATCTATCTATCTATCTATCTATCTATCTATCTAGCCACACACACATACCTATGTGCATAAACAAAATGTTTTTGCTTCCATCCTTAGTTGCTAAAGATGAACTGAGCTGGATAGAGGTAACAGTTTAGAACACTGTCTTTCCATCATCCTTTAATGGATGATGGTATTATTCTTCAAGTTGAGGCCATGTGGCATTAGTATCTTAAGTCTATAGATCCAAATATTTCCCTGTGGTCCAAAATGTCTGAAGGAGAAGAAAGGACACATCAGAGAGGCTGTGGTGTTCGGAGTTGAAATTGGTTGCTCTAGCTTCCTGGTCAGGATTGCAGACTTATAATTCCTGAGGCACATATATAGTTCTATGGTAGTTTTGGCCACATACTGCAGATGATATTCTGTATGTCTGCATGGGAAATGTTTGGAATGCAGAGCACTTCTCTTGGATGCTTTATAATTGACTAGCCATATATAATAGAAACAGATAGTTCTTAGTATTTAAGGAGAGATGAGTGCATCTTTTTTACACACAATATGCTGTGCAGGCTCAACTTTGTTGTAAATTCCCCTGGCCGTTCTTCATGCCACCACAGCCAATATCCTATATGGGAACCTAACTGTGAAATGACTGAAAAAGTTGGCAGATGGATTGATAATTTGGGATTGCATTTTGTCATTTTTTGTTAATGAGGAGACATCTGTGGGTTGGTTCATTTAATAATAGATAATAATAATAATAATAATAATTATTATTATTATTATTATTATTTTTATCCCGCCTCTCCCAAATGGATCGAGGCGGCATTACAGAACATATAAATATATTAAAACATCAAAATGTAGCCCACCCTCCCCATCCACCAACCCTACCATCCCCCTAACACACTAACTATTAAAATAGATTAAAATAAAATTAAAACTAAAAATTAAAAACAAAAACAATTAAAAACAATTAAAAACAAAAGGACAATTGATGAGAGGCAGTGGAACACTAGTCTGGGAAGGCCTGTTGGAAGAGAACAGTCTTGACTGCTGTTTTAAAGCAGTCAAGACTGGTAATGTGCTGGGTCTCCTCCGGCAGGCCATTCCATAACTTGGGAGCGACCGAAGAAAAGGTCCTCTGGGTAACCGCAGCCAACCTAGTTCTGATTGGCTGCAGTAGATTCCTCCCAGAGGACCTTAATGTGCGGGGCGGATTATATGGGAGAAGGCGATCCCGCAAGTAGGCTGGCCCCAAGCCATGAAGGGTTTTAAAGGTAAAAACCAACACCTTTGTACTGTGCCTGGAAACTAATAGGCAGCCAGTGTAAAGACTTCAAAATAAGTGTTATGTGGTCAGTTTTAGATCTTCCGGTGACCAACCTGGCTGCCATATTCTGAATTAATTGAAGTTTCCGAACTAAGCACATGGGTAGCCCTATGTAGAGCGCATTGCAGAAGTCAAGCCGTGAAGTTACCAGCGCATGTACCACTGTTTTTAGGTGTTCCAAGTCCAGGAAGGGGCGCAGCTGGCATATCAGCCGAAGCTCATAGCAGGCGCTCCTGGCTGCTGCATCAATTTGAGCTGTCATCTGAAGCGGTGAGTCCAAGAGCACCCCCAAGCTGCGGACACAGTCTTTCAGGGGAAGTGTGACCCCGTCTAGAACTGGTTGACAAACCTCCATACCTGGGCTAGGGCCCTTGATAGCAAGTACCTCCGTCTTATCTGGATTCAGCTTCAGTCTGTTTTTCCTCATCCAGTCCATTACTGCTTCAAGGCATTCATTTAGAGGCGAGATGCCACCCTTAGTCGATGCTATTATCCGAGGCATGGAGAGATATATCTGGGTGTCATCAGCGTACTGATAGCATCTTGCTCCATGCCTCCTGATGATCTCTCCCAGCGGTCTCATGTAGATGTTAAATAGCATTGGGGACAGGACGGCGCCCTGAGGGATGCCAGATTTAATCTCCTTTTTCGAGGAGCAGCTGTCCCCAAGCATCACCATCTGGTATCTACCCGAGAGATAGGACCGGAACCACTGAAGTGCAGTGCCCCCGATCCCCAGCCCTCTCAGGTGTTCCAGAAGGATACCATGGTCTATGGTATCGAAAGCCGCTGAGAGGTCCAAGAGTACCAGCAGGGTCACACTTCCCCTGTCGATACCCAGGCGTAGATCATCCACTAAGGCGACCATGGCAGTCTTGACTCCATATTCTGCCCTGAGGCCAGTTTGAAATGGATCTAGATAATCTGTTTCATCCAAGACAGCTTGGAGTTGAAGGGCAACAGCCCTCTCGATCACCTTGCTTAAAAATGGAAGATGGGAAACTGGTCTGTAATTATTCATATCCAGGGGATCTAGGGTGGGCTTTTTTAGAAGCGGACGTATAATTGCTTCTTTTAAACAAGCTGGAAAATTGCCCTCCCTGAAGGATGCATTAATAACATGTCTTAAGTGTGTCTTAATCGCAACTCCTCCCTGGACAACCAGCCATGAAGGGCAGGGATCAAGAGGGCAAGTTGTCCTCCTTACCTTTCCAAGGAGCTTGTCTACGTCCTCGGTACTCACTGACTGAAACTGATCCAGTATAATCCTATTCACGGGGTTGCCGGTTTCTCTACTCTTGCTCATCACCTGCTAGCCAAAAGCAACTGGGTGTGTAAATTGCCTCCATTAAAAGTTTTATGTCTGAATTGAAAGTTCTGTCTATGTTATGATGCCCTTTCACATCATAGGCCATTTCCACACTAGATTGTTATAGTGCTATCATTCCACTTTCAACCTCCTGTGGAATTCTGGGGCTTGTAGTTCACTGAGGCCAAAGAGCTCTCTGGCTGAGAATTCTAAATGGCCCTCCCTACAAACCCCAGAATTCCACAGGATGTTGAAAGTGGAACAATGCAGAAATGGCCTTATACTGCTCAGGGCTGCATTAAAGTTTTCATAGATCCTAGACACTTTTGCATTTGACTCCCTGTTTTGCCTTGATGTACCACTAGGGGTGTTTTCATAGGCTCTAAAATCCTGTTTTTGTAGTTCCTAAAATTTTCATAGGTCCTAGGTACAATGCCTAAAGTGCCTCAATGGATAAGTTGGCCTCAATAATGCTGACACTGTCAGTCCTGTGGAAACCTGGGGTTCGTAGTTTGGTGAACCACTTGAGGAGCTCTCTGGCTGAGAATTCTAAATTGCAAAAATAGCATTTCATATTTTGAAGCCATGGTGGTTAAAGTGGAGTGATAGTGCTATCACTATACAGTGTAAAAGAGCTTGTGGTTTATTCACCTATGCATCTAATTCATCTAATCAGATGAATAGCAACTAGCCGACCTCTCCACTATAAATAGAAGAAAGAGCAATGGTTTTAAAATATAGGCACATAGATCAGAGGAAGTGTTTGGAATAACCTCCTACCATAGCAGTCAGAAATGAATAACAAATTCATGGGAAATGGTGAAATTCATTTCTTTCCAAATTATCAAAGGAAGAGTGGGCAAGACCCATTCATGATACAAGATGTCTCTTCTGAGGTGATGGACTGAGCTGCACAATTCATTTGGTCCCTTCAAATTTATTTATTTTGTTATTTCAACCATGGCACTCAATGGTATCTAGATTGTTGCCCTTAGATAAAGTCATGATTCTACTGTCAAAGTTTTCATTGGGTTTGTTTTTTTAGGGTTTCCGTTTTGCTTTTTGTTGCTTGTATTTTTAGGTTTAATATTTTCATTATGAAATCATTTGACTGCCTTCTACCTGTGGAATAGATCCTGCTGGAGGAATAGAACCCCCCAACAAAGACATTCCTATAGCCCTTACATGCCCCCACATCTGATCAGAATGAGTTGGTGAACTTCAAGACAAGGTATTGGGGAGATGGGGAAAGAGAGGAAGGAGGACACCTTTTTTTTATTTAAGTGGGGGATATCCATTGTTTTATTTGGATTTTGTAACTCTTACTTGCATCATTATAGCTGAGGAAAAAACATGGGACAGAAATGGAAGAAATAAGTAAATAAATAGCTGGGACTACAAACAAAGACAAAGACCAGAGAGTTCTTATAACTTAATTTGTAATATAAGCCATAGATTGTCTGCAAGTAGTTTTTGATGGCTTTAGCTCCTTTATGAGCTTGTTAATAAGCCTTACCAAATTCCATAAACACTTACTTCAGCCACACAAGTGAAGCTGATACACACATGATACTTAAAGTATGTTGCAGGTGTGTGCCTTCAAGTCATTTCTGATTTATGGCAACCCTAAGGTGACCATATCACATAGGTTTCTTGTAAAGATTTATTCAGAGTGGGTTTGCCTTTGCCTTCCTGTAAGGTTGAGAGAGTGTGACTTGCTGAAGGTCACCCAATTGGTTTTCTTGTCAGAATAAGGATTCAAATTCCTCCTGGAGTCTTAGTCCAAGATTCATACCACTACATCACACTGCCTATCTATATTACATAAACAAAAATCTTTGTATAATATGTTGGAGGAGCTGCAATGTTAGATGACTGCAGATCCTTATGCAGTAGTCTTGTTCAAAGGTTCAAACTTTTTGGAAGATTACATCTGAAACTCTCACAAAAAGAACTCACACTTCCAGCCGCCATCCAACTTTCAGAAGGACAAGTAGTGTTCAGATACCAAACAGTGAGCAACAACAAGTCTGTGATGCCCTATTACACTTAGATGTCCAAGAAGGCACCTATGTTATACACACGCACGCACACATATACACACATCAAGTTATTTAGTAGCATGTTTATCTACATCAGCTTAATATCTGTATATACTGTCTTCAGAGTAATGCTTTATTTTTTAGATGTATGCACGACTTTCTTTTCTGCACTGAAACACACCATAAACCTCAGCAATATAGGTTTGTTGAAGAAATACAGGGTGTTAGTCTCAGGCGATCCAAAACAGACATTTTCAAAGAGAAAAGCAAACGCAATGAATTTTTTTTCTTATCTTAATGCTAGGTAAGGATTGTTGTTTTTAAATAGAATTTCCAGCTTGCCTTCAGTTCAATAAAATTTTATGGGGAAAGGAAAAGTAGCCTTGAAATTCAGTAAGTCGGACTGGACAGGAGGCAAAACCACCTTCTCTGCTATTAGGGAGTTCCTGAGCAGCATTGCTTTTGCAATAGCTGTTCAGTACAAGTCAGCCGGTCACCTTCACAGATGTCTTCAGCATAGTACAGCCAGGAAACTTGATATTCAAATCTGATGTTAAGGACCTAACTCTCCCAAATCATTTCTTGCAATTTAGGAATGCAATAAATTTCACCTGGGTTCTTGAAGAGTATCCATCAATCAAGGTTTAAGTACGTAGTCTGATATCATACTGTGAAGTAAAAAACTTATTGTATTGATATACTCTGTAGTATACTCTGGCGTTGCCTCAGATTCACAAAGCAATTAGCCAATAATGTTTAAAAGTTATGGGTAATTTAACTAATGGTTAATAGAGCTTAGTAAAACTGTCAGAGTTGATGAGCCCTGTGAGATTTTGTGCAAGAGCACACATTAAACCTAGGATCCTCATCTCATTCTGGCAGTTTAATCAGCATCCTGAATTACAGCCTGTCTAGTGATACAAAATAAATATGCTTTTTGAAAAATGTTATATAATATTTAAGTGCATACCATTACAACAGGTTTTTCTTTAGGGCAAAAATCTAGGTTGTGTCTGGGAGACTGTTCTCATGTTATCTAGAGACGCTTTTTCCTCATCAAAATCATCTTTCTTTCAAAGTAATGCAATTGATGATATAAGAAGGTGGATTTTCCAGGAGTCAATTTAAGAGGCTTATAGTAATTTTCAGGCTTTTTTTTTTCATATAGAGTACTTATATCCCACTTAGCATCTCATGCCACCATGAAATGCTGCTGAAATAATAAAAGTAAAGTGTCTATCATTTATTTCTTGCAAGAAATTGAGGAAAGCCTCCAGGAAAGAAAAGTGTACTTGTATCTCCTAAACTTCTAAATGCAGGATTTTGATGAACATTATATATATATAAACATTATTTTTATTTATATATATATATACACACACACACACACACACACACATATAACATATATATATATATACACACATACACACACAGACACACACAAAAGCACACACGCATATATTAGTGCACATACCTGACTTTGCCCCAAAATTTATTTTCTTATAGGTAATACTTGTTAGAAAGATTTGAGATCCTGTGTCTCTAATTCCTCAAACTGTCTTGTCCAGTACCTGTAACTTTTCCCCATATACCCCAATCCAATCTGTATTCAGAGTTATTAACATACAGAGGTTGAGTTCCTGAGGGAATACACAGCCCTCCTTCTTGCTGCCAGGCCTGGTTTCCATAGCAACTGGCCAATTCAATACAGACACATTTGACTGAGGCCCAAGAGCTCTCTAGCTGAGAATTCTAAAGGCCTCTCCCTAAACTACAAGCCCAAGGATTCCATAGAATCTTCACAGGCAGCCAATCAGATGAGGCCAGAGATGAGGCCTACCAGCAAAAAGGAGGGCAGTGTATTACCTCAGGAAACCAAATTCTGTATGTTAACAACTCTGAATGCAGATTGGAGAATATGGGGAAAAGTTGCAGGTACTGGACAAGACAGATTGGAGAATTAGAGACACAGGAGCTCACATCTTGTGTATTTCAACCGCATCTAATTCCTAAGGTAAGGTAAGCTAATTCCTAACGTATTTCTAACAAGACTTACCTATGAGAAAATAAAATCCTAGGCAATGTCGGGTGAATACGCTAGTGTGTGTGTGTATGTGTGTATGTATGTGTATATGTATGTATATGTGTTACCCTGTGTACTGGGAGTCCTGCGAGGGACTCAAACGTGCTCTAATATTAAGTGGGGAAAATTAACTCAGAGCACAAGTTAGCAAAACGAGAGGCAGGGCAACGCAGTGGAATCTTTAAACCCAATGTCTACGGGGTCAGGCCGAGTCAAGGAGCACACCAAAATATGAAATAATAACTGTGATTTTATTAAATACAAGCAGACAGTGTATGCAACACACTCACGCAAGTAACTATAGAAAATAAAGATAGTAGCGGTATAGAGGGATTTTTGAGAGGGGTTGTTGAATTGGGTGATACAACACCTGTCCGAAGCCCAGGGTAGATAACAGCGGAGGTCCGTAATTGTGCAGTCTCAGACGGAAGCTGAGGGGAAAGCTCGGCGGACGAAGCAGCAGCAAGGTAGGATGGAAGTTCGAAGCGATCCGAGGAAGATCTCGGAACTGGGGGTTTTTATAGGGAAAATATGACCGTAGGCTAGTCTGTACTTGGGGAAAAACAAGGAGGTTTGGGCGCGAGACAATGTCTCTGAAAGGTCAGAATTTAGCATGATTGAGTTAGTTCCGAATCGACAACGGAATGGCCAGTATGCAGATGCAGTATGCTTGACAGTTAAGCGTCTAGCTCGTCACGTTACCTGCTCGGGGCAGGAGGCTCTTTGTATTAGCGTGCACCTTTAATGAGGTGTTTGTCTAGGGAGGTCTCCTAAAGCGAAGATCTGGCTGAATCTGGCCTGCCTGGGTGGAGAAAGGAATGTTCAGCAGTTAGTGGCCATGCCTAGCTCTGTGCTTGTTCAGGGGCCTCACAAACACTTGGCTTAGGGTGGCAAAATGGGGCCGAATTTGTGATATCAAAACGATATCTAATATCTACCAAAGTAAGGCCACTACACGGTAATAACATACGTATGTGTGTGTGTGTATTTATATGACATTTATATGTGGCTTTACCATCCTATCCTTTCCTATTCCATCTGACACAATGGAGACCATGACATTCTTCTTTAACAGAACCTTCTGTGCAGACTTCAAGGGCAGCCTCATCTACAGCAAAACACAGCAGTCAGTACAAAAGCATTTTAAAATTAGCTTTGGCACATGCCTATACTGATCCTTAGTTACTTATACAGTTGATACTATAGATCATGCAAAGTATTTTAATGGCAGTGCTGCCTCAAGCTTAACAGAAAGTGGCCTTGAAGATTAAAATGTCTTCCACATTGTGCAAATGACAGCCAAAGGAGGACAAAAGCCATCCCTCCTAGGCTGAGGATGAAAATCATTTCCTTCTGTGGAGTCAGCTACAACTGGAAGACACAGGCAGGGTGCGAAGAAGTTAACAGAGATCCTCCTCGATCTGGCCCGAAAGCAAACAAGCTAGCTACGCCTCATGGATCTATTATGCCTTCTTATGTTAAAGCCATGTTAGTAATCATACCCACTAGCCTTCTATAGGTGCTATACTATAATATAAAGTAAAGCTAACTTTAATTAACTTAACTTCAATTAACTTTAATTTAGTCAAAGAATAAAGCCATCTATTTCGCTCAGAGCCATTATAAATTAACTGCATCCTAACAAATTAAGAGCAGTCCCTTATTATTTAACAAATTTTATGATGGGGTTTACAGAAATTAAGAAAGGGAGAGAGAGAGAGAGAGCGAGCATTCCACTCACAACATCAATCTGTATTTTGCAGGTGTTTGGCTTTCTATGTCTGTTACTGTTTTGCTGTTGCTGTTGTTGTTGTTGCTGTTGTTGTTGTTGTTGTTGAAAGTAAGCATTAAGATTTAAAACCAAAATGAGGAGTTTCTCATGGATGGTGATCATAAACCAAGAAGGTTCTACACCATAATGAGGAATTTTTCAGGTATAGTGGGATGCATCACTCCCCCAAGCACCCTGGGATTTGTGCCCTCTTGTGGATACAGATCTCCATCTACACACTGACCTCTGAGCTTTCAGTAAGATTTCTTGAACTAACCAAATCCCAACAATTCTTCTGGGAAATGTGCCACACCATGTGCACATCATGCCTTGTTTCCCCAGCAGGACTGTACTCTCGGCAAGGCAGAGGAATCTTGTCCTTCCAGACAACCAAGAAAAATTTGCTTGAGAAAAAAAAAACAGTTGATTCAGCCAACAGCTTAACAGAGAAGACAGTCCACTATTAACAATTGTATTCTGGTAGTTGTTTAAACCACAGCTTTTCAAAGTGGTGGTCCATGAACCTGTGTTAATCCACAGATTATTAACTGCTGGTTCATAAATGAGTTTCCAGGAAAGAAAGAGAGAAGTTGTAGTCAATGAGCACAATGACTCGATGGCCCCTGGGGTCTCTTCCAACTCTATGATTCTATGATTCTATGAAATATGGTCCCTCCCCTTGTCAAATTGAGATATCTTAAGAACCATTGGTTTAAATAACATTTTACAGAGAAGGGAACATTCCTAGTATATTGTTAAGAATGTGTGTGTGTGTGTGTATGTGTGTTTGTGTGAAGCACTGGTTTAAATAACATTTTACAGAGATAGGGACATTCCTAGTATAATGTTAAGAAAATGTCCACATGTGTGTGTCTGAAGAGGCATTTGAGAGAAGGACAAGAAATATGTGTCATGATTTTCCACTGAGCCTTTTTATGTCCATACATGCCACATTGCTCAAGCAGCCCAACATAATGCTTAAAGCATCACTAGGGCATAGTTTAAAGTACAGAAATGTGAAAGATAAAATGGAATTTTATCCCTGCCCTTAGACCAACTGCTATCTAAAGAATTTATTATTATATTCAGAGGCTTCGGGAACCATTATCCTGCAATTGATCTTGATGCATTGCATAAATAACTGCAGGAGATTTATTGCATAAATCATTGGGAGATAATAATAATAAAAAACCTTCTCTCATGATTAAAAAAAGATGGGAATTGTGGGAAAGTAATCCAAGCCACAATTCCCACACAAAAAGCAATAAAATAACAACAATAGCATAGGAGCAGCACTTTGGGTGCCCCTTGTCTGGAGGAAATGAGCCTTCTTGAATGGGCTTCATGTTTTATTCAGTATGTGTTGTGAGCTTTTACAAGCTGCTCTGCCTTCCGCAAAACTTGTGTGACAGAATACATTCCCTTACCTTCAGAAAGCTCAGCACCCCACTGTGAGAAGTTCACCAGCTTCCAAGCCTACAAATAGAAGGTATAGGAATGCACCGGATAGCTCTAGCTGTATGAATAAAATCTTTCTTAAGGTTTAAAAAGCAAAAGTGGTGGGAGTGAATCCAAACAGAAGACAGAGGATACTCTCCAAAGAACATCTTCCAATTAGAATATGTAATGAAATTTTAATATCATGACAAAAGTTTTATTTGCTATTTGGAAAGGGGAGTAAGGAAAGAAAATTCAAGATCTCATACTCACCTTCCTGCAGGGATTTGGGGTTCAAGAGTCAGCTGATTTGCATATACTATTGTGATCCAGAAATTCATCCTTAAAATATGTAATTAGTTGTGCAATTCTACATGAATTTGCTCAGATATCATTCCCTAATAAGTTGTACAGAACTGTAGCTTAATCTGCAATAGCAGTGGGGTAATGAATCTGCTCTGGGTTTTAGTCAGAATTTTAAATGAGCTATCTAAAAGACTGGGTCTCTTTTGGAGATATAATTGTGGAGAGTCAGCACTTTGAACATTTGAACTTGGACCAACAGTGGATTTACCACACTGCTGACATGGAAGCCACTAGCTGCTATGGAATCTAATGTCAGCAGGAAATAATTATTAAATGTTTTAACAAATATATGTGCGTGTGTGCCTTCAAGTTGTTTCTGACTTATGGCAACCATCATGGGGTTTTCCAAGGTTGAGAGCATATGACACATAAAAGTTAGAAGACTGTGCACAGTACATGAGATGTCGAGATTAATTCTTGAAGTCCATTGTAGAAGGTGAGTAGCAAACCAGGAGGCCCCTCCCCCAGTGTTAGGTCTATCTGGAAGTCTGGTGTGCTAGTGTATTAATGAATATTTACATTGATGCTGTTGTGTGTCTTCAAATCATTTCTGATTTATGGTGACCCTTGGGCAAACCTATCACAGGGTTTTCTGGGGCTTAATGTGTGTGATGTGCCCAGGTCACCCAGTGGATTTTATAGCTGAGTGTGGAATGAAACCCTGGTCTCCTTGGTCAAACTTCAACACTCAATCACTACACCATGCTGGCCTAATAATTAGATACCCCACTTTTTAAAACAACAACAACTATGAATTCATCTTTTACTAATTTATGGTTGAAGAGGGGCATCTGGTTGTTGAATGAATTTGATATAGATATTTTTTATTATTATTTTTTTGCCAGGAAAAGAAAACACTGTTGAAATTGTAGATATATCTATTATTATGCGCTGTTTTCAAGAAACTGCACTATAGCACATGAACTATGTTGTTTTACATTTTTGACAGATGCTTCACCTCCTAATGTGTACTGAGAATCTAAAGTTTTCAATGCAAAGTCCCAACATTTCAAGAGAAATTAAAGAAAAATATACTACAAACAGATGGCACTTGAAAACAATAAATACAATAGCACATTATTATTTGAATCCAGCTGAAACCAAATTGTCTCCAATGGAATCTGCATGTAAGACACTAGTCTCATTTCTCACTCAACAACAATAAAAAGAGATTGGCAACTTTATTAATACACAGTGGGGATCTGGTAAAATAGGAAATAGATAAGAAAAGAGTCTAACCCTGGGCTGTTCTCTGTAAAGTATAAATGAAATTAAGGAGCAGTGTGTAAAATATAAACCCCAATTTAATGAAAATCAACAGCAAGTTCCAAAGTACTTTCCCTTTCTTTGAAGAAATGATGTTGTCAGCCCATGCTGTAATTGTAACATCACAAATCATGCTTTCTGTATTTAAAATGATATTCCTGCATGAAAGATTCAATATTTCTGGAAAAAAAAAACAAATTAAAAAATGGATTTTCTTGTGCAGAAAAGTCCAAAGATTCTTCTCACAGGAGAATTCTCATCGGTGTTGTTTCCCCAAAACCAAGAAAATCCCTTTTCAGCATGGGATTCAATATTGTTGAATATTCTTTCCAGCCCTACTAGGGACTGTTACTGAAGTGAACTCTACAAAAAAATTCCATCTCCAGATAGATCAGTTCATCACTGAGTACAGAAACACATTTACCTGTAGTATCTTAAAATTACCACATTCAGCCAAGCTCACATGTGGTTAGATGTAGAGGACTGCCCTGTAATAGCATGGTCTTATGCATGTCTACTTTGCTGTGTTCAGTGGAGTTTACTCACAGGTAAATATGAGCCAAAAATCTGTATACTATCTGGTTTTAATCATATAAAAATGCCTCCCCCCAAGGCTATTGGATGTATTTACTACTCTAAGAAAGCTGGCCTATAAGTGCTATCATGCTCATAAAAAAAGTTCTGATGGTTCTCCAGCCAACCAAACTGACAGTCCCAGACATACTTCCTGAGTGATACTCAGCACTCCCATTGTACTAAGTCCCATTGAACTCTGGGCAGACTTCTAAGTAGACAGGTAAGGACTGTGCTGTAGGTTTCAATGAAATGGCAGGGTCTTGTTCAGATTCAGATTTATTTTTCATTGACCTATCCAGTCTTATGCATGAACACACATAATGCTATATGCCTTGTAAAATGAACATATAACATCCAAATAAATATTTACAATATGCCAAGCCGTGATAAAACTGCTTATAATTCTTTACTCACAGAGTCCAGAAAATAAAAGCTTGACATATACAATCATCTGAAGCAATCAGTGATTTCTACATCATTGAAGCTGATATGAGAATTCTGGAAGCTCACTATAATATTTAGTAAGTTGTACCAGCCAATAAAAACAGAGCTATACATAAAGAAGGCTGTTGAGGCTCAAGATACTGATATCTTAGCTGGATGTATGAAGGGGATTCCACTAGAAAATGCACCATATCCTCTACTTTAGGACAACAAACAGGGTAGCATCTACCCACAAAATAGCATCACTGGAACTTTTTCAGCTGCACATTCAGTCTACATTCAGTCAGAACCTATGTCAATTCATCTGGATAGGTGAGGGACAAAAAAGGAGAGCACCTTTCAAAAAGTAATTGCAAGTGCTTTATATATCCTATTGGAATGACAGCTAGCTACAGGTTTCATTGTAAGCTGAAAATCAGCAAAATTGTATAGAAATCTTCTTGGACATTAACTGTAGCCTTTCATAAGCAGATGAGCTGGTTCCCTGTATCTTCTTAAACCAGTAAAATCAAAGGTGAGGCCAGCTAGAAGGTTTTTTAAAGTCCCCCTCCACACACATGCAAAGATGGCTGCATTCTGTATAAGGAGTCCGACAACATTGTCAACTGTCTCCTGTCAGACAATAGCCATGGAGATGGCACTAAATACTAGTGCTGTGGATAGAAATTTGTGTCCTATTAATTTCAGCACCGTAATATCCAAGTGGACTTAGGCTTCTGTTCCATAGAGAGCTACTTTGTCCTTATCAAGCTTCACTAAAGCAACCACCTGTTTCTCAGCTGGTCCAGGTGACAAACTGAGAAGGGCATAACAGTTGAACTGGCTGAAAAAGCTATAGCTTTCAAATGTATGAATCAGATTCCTGACCTGTTAAAAGTCAAATCAAGTATTTATATGTATTAACTTTTTATGGCAGTAGAATATGTAGTTGTCTCCAGTGTTCCTTTCTCAAAAGCTAAGGTTTTGGATTGGGTTTGCTTAGGAACCTTCATGTCTTCAACAGGACATGTGGCAGAAGAATGGCATCATCTGCACTCCATAGCACCAGCATATTCCTATCTTTTCACCCTTGTGAAAAGGCTCTGTTTAGGTCCTCCTTATATTTCTTTAAATGACACTATGATTGCTTCAAATTTTAATAGTTTTCTGTGCTGTTTGGTTGAGGAGGGGAGCTAAAATGACCTCATTCACTGTTCTGAGACATACTGCCAATGTGACGAAGTCAGAAGTCCTTATATTTGTAGTTCTAATTTCAGCCTTCTAATATGGAAGATCAATAAGCATTTCAGTGTTAGAACATTCTAAGGTGTTATATGACAGTTCTGATGCTGAGAACTGCTTCCTTCTGGGTTTCTCAATAGATTCTTATTTAAGTAACAGGTCCAGTAAGAATATTCTAAAGAGCCTTCTGACCCTAATTCTGGCAACATTTCTGGCCCTAATTCTGGCAAAAATTTCTCTAACCAAAGTGAGTGAGTTAATTTTTTGGAACATCTTCTTAAATATAGGGAAACTGGGAGTGTTACCGGGCCATACACCACCACTCCATGATATGATATAATTGACAGATATTTAATTGGCATAAAATATAAATTATACACTAACTTGGCTGTAGAGCTATGCTGGTGAAAGAGGACTGGCTGAATACATGCAATGTGAAAGGAGGTCAGATGGGACCTCAGGGCATTGCCAGGTCACAGTCAGGGAAGCTCCAGCAATAATGGACTTTCAGATGTCTCTGAATGACTCAACCTTTGGAAACAATAGCACCTGAAACTGCTTCTGATTATCTTCCAGCTACTTCCCACCAGATTTCTCTTTTGTTTCCTTACCTGCCCAGACATTAAGGAGCTATCATGATTCCCATCAGTCCTTTGTCACCTAATGCTATGACCATTAGTCCATTCTAGACCCCATTGTTTACTCTAGCAGAGAACCATTAACACCTTCTTCCTCAGGGCAGAAAAATGATATTTAAATCCTGGCTGTGGATAGGTAAATATTACCCACTTCACCCTAACTTCTTGCGATCCAATTTTAATTCCCTTTTCCGTCAGTTAGCCTTGTGTGATTGTGAGACTGCCTTGTGCATGTGTGATTGTTCATTCCCCCAATAAAACAAAATATTATTTGAATCTCTGACTAGTGTCCCTGCATTAGTACTGGTATACACAGGTGCAGTTTACCCCCTCTTGCAGGCCTCCCCTTTGAGCTAATATTCCCTACTGTTTCAAGGAGGCATCGACATCACGGGTGGATCTCTGAGTCACTCATCTTTTGGGATAAGTGGAACATATGGGCATTTTAGATTTCCTGAGTGGATTCTTAAATTCAGAAGCTTATTCTAATCACACATAATTCCCCTCCCCCATCAATTAGACAACTTCCCATTTTATAGTGGAGATCTTTCAAAAGTTTCACGATCGCTTGATCTGGAATTAGCAGTGCATTCTAATGAAGGAAAATCCAAATCCCTCTTCTGTTGTTTTTCCATGGTCTTCAATACTCAGAAGCTTGAAAGCTGAGGTTTGACAGGAAGGTCCTACAGTGAAGTCATCCTGAACATGCCTAATCTGTATGATTTCAGAAGCTGAGCAAAGTCAGGCCACGCTAGTATGTAGATGAGAGGCATGGAAATACTGGGTGCTGGAGGCAGAGGGACTTGTTTCTTAGGAAGCACATTGGATTGGGCTGCACGTGTTTTCTACTTTAGGCCCTACACTGTTACAGTACTATTTTTCCAGTTTCAACATCCTGTGGAATTCTGGGGCTTGTAGTTTACTGAGCTCTCTGGCAGAGAATTCTAAATGTCCCTCCCTAAACTGCAAACCCCAAGATGCCATAGTAAGTTGAAAGTGGAATAATAGCCATATAACAATATAGTGCGGAAATTGCCTTAGTGTCATTGATCACACAGGATCCAGAATATGCCAGTGTTACTGAAATAAGTTATGAGTCATGAAAAAATAAGTATAATGTATAATGTTCTTTATTCACCAATTCACCAATGTCGAGTTAACTATGCAGTTGCCTTGACTATCTCTTGACTTCCCTTTTGAGGAATGACCATTTATTTTACTCCAGTTTTACTGCTGGTATTGTTTTATTTTGTCAAAACTCTGACATTTTATTTTATGAGAGGAAAAACAAAATTTTATAGCCAACATTTCATAGAAACAGCTTTTTGAACATAAAGGAATTTGTCATGTCAGCCGCATTTCAAAGCAAAGGAATAAGCAATTTGAATCCCTAACCTGAGGCTAAGTTTTTATTAATTAGAGTTAATATGCAGAGAAAATAGCCATATATTTGAAAGCTGCATTTCCCAAGTGTGAAAACAGAAGATCAAAAATGAGAAGAATGCAGAGACAATGGTAGAAACTCCCAAGTTGTGGCCCATCTTGATGGCATGAGATCATCCCAAAACAAAAAGAAGAAACCTAAGGGTCAGTTTTTCCTCAACATTTTAAAGAAGCATGGTGTAGTGGTTGGAGCATTGGACTATGATGCTAGAGACCAAGATTCAATTCCCTGCTTGGCCATAGAAATCCACTGGGTGACTTTGGGCATGTTAAACACACACAGCCCCAGGGTCTCCATAAGGGGGAAATGACTTGAAGGCAGGTTTTTTTCCCCTCCAATATGTTTAATTGTAAGGGTCTCATCAGGGAACATAGTTTATTATCCTGTTTGGCTGTTTGAAAAGAGCTGTGGGTGAAGAGGAGTCACAAAATGTAGGGAATGTTGTCTGGTAGCCAGAGAGCTGACATAGTTTCCACTTCATTTGGGCTTCTTGTATATGAAAGGTCTATGCTATTCTGCCTCTTTACGGCTAATCAATGATTGATTTCCCCAGTTTGGTGTACTTCTAGCTGTTCATGCTAACAATAACTAGAAAGCAACATTCAGCCGTAGTATGGCCTGGATGATGTTGTAAGTGCTTTGCTTTTTTACAATGAAGCAGAGGAAGTTAAGCTATAGCTTTTTGGGAAGCCTCAGTAGAACAATACCTGCAAAGCTTTGGAAAGCATGGATTGATTTGATTGACATGTGACGCAATAAAGTCCCTCAAAATTCTCGCTGTTTAAGTGGAAGGCTAATTTCACTGGCTCCTAGAATACAGCACCTGAAATTGTACTTTCAGATCTGGCCAGTGTGCACTTTCCAAGGTGATGTCCCTCACATAGAAGGCTGATAGTCACATATATTGACATGAGTTCATCTGGTTGACAACTGTTCTGCTTTAGGATTCCAAAGGGATTATAGCCCATAGCATAGTTCCCATGGGGCATTTTGGCTTAAAATTATAAGGGGATGCTTCTAGATAACTGAGTGCAGCCAAGATAGTACTTGAGATGGCATTTTTTACTTTTTTAACAGCAAGAAGAAGCTAATTTGATTAAAGGTAACCACTGCCACAAATGTTTCTCAATTCTTATGAAATATATTAATTTACATTTTTTTACTTCCTGGAAAGTTAGTGCTAGTTTAAGTGAGTAATTAAACATCGTGGAAAGAAAAGTTATATATGGGCCCACAATCCAGAACAATCTGGTTTGGGGTCCCATGCTGATTTTCTGCAGAAAATACCTACTACTTCTTTTACACACCTATACACATTAGCACAAGACTGGAATATTTTCTGGATTGAAGCTCTTTTTCCTCCAAAATAAAAAATGTTCAAATTGAGCATATTTGTATTGGTGTGTGTGTGTAAATCTCTGATTTCATTCTCAAAGGAAGCAATGAGCAAGATTAACAATTTCTTCTAATCTAAGAAAGTCTTTGAAAACTGCAGCTTGTATCTTTTGTAGTTCAGAACTTACTTTGCACAAAATACATGCCTTTTGTTTCATAGAAACAGCATTATTTGCTGCGCAGAAGTTATTTCCTTCAGAGAAAATTTTTACACACACACACAAAAGAAAGAACATTTAAAAAGTGTGCATTTTATGCAGAATAAGCCCGAAACTACAAAGATTCATATTAGTCCAGCATTCTCCACATCACCTTTTTAACTGACATCAATGTTTAGCTAATGCTACCTGTAATTTGACCTTAAGAATATCTTGGCATGCTACATTCATACCTTAAGTTGTGTGTAGGGATAAATAATTTGGAGCATGGTCAACCCTTTACCCTTCATCCTTGACACTATCACGTGGCTGGGCAAAGATATTCTGTGATGCTTAGTTAGGTACCATGCCCTTATGCCACTTAGAATGTGGCACAGATTATTTTCACCTTACACTGTAATAGTGCTATTATTCCACTTTCAACATCCTGTGGAATTCTGGGATTTGTAGTTTACTGAGGCCAAAGAACTCTCTAGCTGAAAATTCTAAATGCTCTACCCTAAACTGCCCAGGATTCCATGGGACGTTGAAAGTGGGATAATAGCACTATAACAGTGTAATATGGAATGGCCCCAGGCGTTGTATGTATAAAGCAACTTTGAAAGAAATTGTGTGTGTCTGTGTATTTGTGTGTGTACAGGTCACCCTCTTTTCATTAGTTTACAATATTTGCACCCAGCTAATGTTCAATCAAACAAGAAAAGTAATATAATTTGGAATTCTCTAGTAATCTGAGTATTCATAGAAAAAAAAACTTTTAATGGGAACTTACAGAATGTCAACTCTGAGACAAGATTATTCCAAATACTTTAATATATGACAAAGTGAGGGGAAACATTTCACTCATATAGTCAATAAAGTTCTCTAGCCACCAAATTATATTTGATTTGAGAAAGAGCTGTGGGGAAGAAAAAAAAAATTCCAATGGTTCTTTTCCTACTCCAATCACAAATGACTTCTAATTGAGCCAACAGCTTAGCTTGGTTTCTGCTAGTTTAAAAGAGGGGCTGAAGGGAGGGAGAAATCAAATTATACAGCATAAGCTTTACTCTCTTCATCTCATTAAACAAAAAATGGCAAACACAAGGAAAGCCTCCTTTTGTTTACAGAAATCAGTCAGTAGGATTTGCAGTATGTGTAATGGAAAATGAATTAATATATCACACACCTTCCCTCCCTAAAATTGTATTGTATATGAACATTCTGTTACTCCTGAATAACTCTCTTGCTTAGATACACATATACACATACAAATTGCAATCCAGCAGCTTGTTTCACTAAATTCAATTTGAGATCGACTGGAAAGCTCATTTGTAAACTACTCCATAATGAAAGATTTGCATTCCAGTTTTTGGGATCCTTTGCCACAGCTTTAACTCTGAAATGGGTGATTGAGGATGAAGATTTGTAAAGTCCCTAATCACCGGTGATATGCTGACTAAAGATTTTTCTTTCATTCTTTTGCTGTCTGTGCTGCTGCCATTGAAATGAATGATCTTATTAATTTCAGAGGGAATTTTTAGAATATTAACACTGGGAGCATACACAGTAATGATTTTCCCTTTTGCCTACGTGAAGAGTATGAAACTTCAGCTAAGAAAAGGAATAGTTTAGGTCAAGAGTGGGGTACTTTTTTTTAATAGTCTACTTGAATGACAGAGCCCAAAAGCGGGGGCAGAACCAGAATTGCGTATTGATCTCCCTCCCCCTTTCCCTGTTAGGACTGAGACCATTTCTGCACTAGCCTGTTATAGTGGTATTATTCCGCTTTCAACATCCTATGGAATCCTAGAGTTTGCAATTTAAGGAGGGGCCGCTTGGCCCCTCCCTAAACTGCAAACCCCAGTATTCCATAGGATGTTGAAAGTGGAATAATACCACTGTAACAGGCTAGTGCAGAAATGGCCTGAGTGAAAAATTCATTTCAGTTCATTTTCATCCATTCCCCACCTCCCAGAACTTAACACAGACTTGTAAGTGATTAGTGATTATTAGTCCCTACCTTTCTGGGTTCACAATGTAATTTAGGAAAGAAAAATGCCTTAGAAAAATGTGTAAAAAAATAGAAAAAGGTAGACATTTCAAAATGTGCACAAAAATTCTCTTACCCCTTGCTTAGAGAAAAATGTATACAATGACCAAATGTACAAAAATATATACTTCAGCTTGGAAAACTGTGCATAGAAATGCGCACAAATGTGCACTTCAGGCAAGGGGGTGGGGAAGCTTGTACATAAACCTCAACAAACTTCAAGAAATTGGATAATGCCAATGCTTTCAAAGGAGTCACAGTTGACAGACCACAATATATGGCTGAAGAATGGCTGAGGTGAGTCTACTGTTCGTCTGTAAATCACAACTGTTGTCTTTGTGTTCTTCTGTTTTTGGGGGATTTCTGGAGGTATTTGGCTAACTGCAGTCTGTGGTCAGATATTGAGGAGGAATTTTCTAATCTACCTGATCTCTTTCCAATGTGATTCATTTATTATTGAAGAAACTTTACTCTAGAAAACTTTGGAGGTGTATGCGTTCTTACATTTGAAAACCTGGCATTTTCAAATCTGTTCTCGTTGTGTCATAGACACATACAGAGATAGACATTGTATAGGCCAGTTGCAGAATGCATGGCCTGCATCCAGAAGGGTTTCCAATATAAAGGAAGCTAATTTAACAGGATTCAGCATATTACATTAGATTCTCAATGAAGCTTTTTTACAGACTTTAGGCCAGGCATCAACTAGGTACCTCCTCTATGTGTTGTACTGCAATTCTTGTAATCTCTAGATAGAATTCCCAATGATAAAGGGAATTCTAGTTCAAAACTGATTTCCCCTTCCACTTAATGGAAAGGGATCAGTTTGTAAGTCAATCACCCCAGAGGAAACTAGGCTGAGATATCCTGCCCTAGGTGCATTCTGTTCTGTTATAGTTCCTACACATAGATGATTCTATGAAATCCACTTAAATCACTGAAATTCACTGGAGGATATGCCGTTGGCAAAGTGCCATAGCTTTGTAACTTCCATGGAGATAACATTTCATATCTGGCTAATTATTTGGTAACCTGCCTACAATTCTTGCAAAGGTGGTCTTGTTTTTTCATTTCCTTGTTCATTGTTTTATTTCTGGTGAAATATAAAGTTTCTAGGGTTATACAATTATACGCAGGATATTTCTTTTTCTCTAGTGGCATCCAGGCATTTGTTTCTCCTGTGTGCTTTTGAGAATCATCTCTGGCATCAAGAATTTCAATGCTAGCACATCAATATTCTCGCATGCTCATTGATGGCCACCTATTGGCTTCTTAATTTAGTATGCCGTTGATGCCAACATCATGGCATGTTTTGCTTCAGCTGCTGGGCTCCAGGTTTCTTACAAGATGGAAATGGAGCCCTGCTATGGAGCTGAGCAGCTGTGGGGTTACCAATCATGCTTATGCCTGACGTTGATCGGTTAGCCTACTGAGAAGTGCTGCTGAGCTGCCAAAATGACATGCATTTTGGATAGTTTGCAGGGAAAAATAGGACAAAAAGGCTAGCTACCACAAAGCTATATAAAAGGTTAATGACAGGAAAATAGTTCAGATTTAGCTTATCTAAAGGAATATTGGAATTTTTGCAACCAAAATGCAGTGGTGGCCACGAAATATATGTATCAGAGGTGTATTAGTATGCATTAGTGGTGGCCACTAAAAAAATGTATTAGAGAAGATTGACTATAATCTGCATCTTTCTTTAGCATATTATATACAAAGGCAACAAGTTTTTTTGTTTATCTTTTAAAATAGTGTAGCTAATGGTATGAACAACTTGCTGTCTTGACAGATATTAATTAAAGTTGTGAAGGTTGTAATCTCAGCATGTATTTTAATAAGGAAAACTTGAAAATAGATTTTTCAAATGTATGATTTATTTTTTTCTTTTTCTTTTAAATAAAATATAGACCAGTAGAAGTATAAATCTTACAGACAGTTTCACAGTTTGAACTATGACTGCAGCAAATGCAAGAAACCAGTTTGTAAGATTATGGCTAATAAAGTGACAAATTATTAGTCTCAGCCATGCTGGAGGGGCCCTTCTAGGTCAGTGGCTTTAAGGACATTAGGAAGAGAAGCTTCAGTTACTTACATGAAGTTGTGGTGTGACAGTGACATGAATTATATTCTCTCTGGCAGTCATGATAAATCATCTCTTAGTTTAGGGTAAGTAAGACTTCTTAATTCTTTTCAGTTGTAAGTTAACAAGAATATTTTCTCCTTCTATCATTAAGCTATAATTCATGGCATTTCTATGCACATTCACTTATTCATTTCAGCATGTGTAGGCTAAAACTAGATACAGGGTTCCAAGTCATCTGCTTAAGATCCAGTTGGAATATGAGCCCTGCCTCCAACATTCCCAACCACACAGAAGTAAGTTAGAACGTCACACAATGAATATGAAAGTCTCAAACCCTTGTTGAGGTTCCTGCTTATGGGAGTTTTATAATCATGCTCAGAGTCTTCTTCAGTCTTTTGCACTCAACTGAATTTTAATTCTAGATGTTCAGGACTTTGTGGGTGGTGTTTAAATGCACACTTATGTCCCTGTCCTGGTTTTATCCCTACATGTATGCAGACGAATGCCTGAACAAGATTCTGGTAGGAGCAACCTGTACTATGCTCCAGTCAGCAAGTGACTCAGATGGTCAGTAAGATGGTCCAGGTCAATCACAGGCAATCCAGTAAGATGAAAGGAGAAACAAGAGGGAAGGCAGCACCTGGTCCAGAAGTCATTACAGCAAGTCAGCAACCCATGTGAATGATGTCATCAAGGAGTAAAACATAGAGTCATCAATTGTAGCAACCAAGATCAAGAGCACAGGAACACCAAGAGTGTGCTGGTCATCAAGGTAAAACTGTTGCAAACAACAAAGATGCCAAGGAACTGCTGGAAGATATATAGGCAGCTGTCTAAGAACACCATGTGCTTACTGAGTCAGACTTTTCCTATTTAACAGATGCTAGGATCTGCGTAGCTTCCCCTTGACTCTTTGGCAGTCTTCAAAGCACAGAGATGAATTTTCAGCATCTACCACCTCCTGCTGGGGAGTGGGTCTCCCAATTGTCTTATCCTCTAGTTCAGTGGTTCTCAACCTGTGGGTCCCCAGATGTTTGTGGACTTCAGCTCCCAGAAGCCCCAGCCACTATGGTCAATGCTCAGGGCTTCTGGGAGCTGAAGTCCACAAACATCTGGGGACCCACAGGTTGAGAACCACTGCTCTAGTTCCTCACACTCAAAGAGGCCACCATTATATATAGCCATAAATTCCTGGCAATCTGACTCCTCTCTGTCTGAGTCTTCCAATTCCACACAGTGGAATAGTGGCTAGGCTTCTAAATTCCTGAATGGGAAGACTTTGCCTTTCCATAGTAGGCCATGTGGTAAACCATTGGGAAGTTCTGTTTTTTTCACTGTCCCAAGGGATTAGAGAGGTGATGCACAGTTCAGTGGCTGAAAGCACACTTTCAGAACATCAAAGGTTCAGTCACTGACATTCTGTGCTAAAAAGTAGGAAGGCTGAGTTATCCTCCACTAGGAATATATTTCTTCACTAATTTTCCTCTTGAAGAAAGCAAGAAATAATTTCAGTAATTTTATTCTTGCTGCAAGCAAGTCTTTGACAATTGTGCAGTTTTCAAACACTATTTACAGTTCTTGACTTACTATGCACAAAATTCACATGTGAGATGTGTTTCATTTTTCACACAGGAAACAGTGCAGAAAATGTGTTTTTTTGTGCAAAACAAGCCCGTGAAAATTTTGTGTAGAATAAGTCCTGAACTATGAAGATTTTTCTCAGTCCAGGATTGTTCTTAGAAGAGTCCCTTGACACTCAAGAAATGTAGTGGGTCCCCCCCCCCATTGGATCAGGCACCCATGGTCATAAATAAGCAAATAAACTTTCTGTTTCCCCCAATGTATACATTTGCTCAAAGAAATGGAACTGGAGGTGGATCTCAACAAAATTAAAACATATATATTCTTTTAAAAAGAATACAATTAAAAAGAAGGAAGGAAGGAAGGAACCCATGAAAGATTGTTATGTGAAAACAACAAGCTAAGAAAGTATAATATTTTTTAAAAAAAATTGAATCAAACAATTTTAATAGTTACATCTATTTTTAAAAGCACAACAAGGTTAAAAGCCCCTTCCTCTGGTGCCAAGAGCATGTTGAATTAAAAAGTTATTTGCCTCATCTTTGTCTGGATAGAAGTTCCAGAACTGTGAAGCAGCCACTAAGAAGATCCTCTGTTTCATTCCAACCAAATCTGTTTGGGAAGTAAAGAAGCTAGGATGGGTAGAAAGGCTTCCATGAAGATCCCAGAACTCTGTCAAATTTTTATGAAGAAATGCAATGCTTCTGATAGCCTGGATTCATGCCATATAGGGCTTTACAGCACTTTGAAACATTCCTGGAAACCAACCATTAACCAGCAAAGCTGTTGACATGACAGAGCTCCCCTTTATCAACCCCAGTTTGGCTGCAGCTCTTTGGATCAGCTGAAGTTTCTGAGCACATTCCAGAGACACCTCATGTAGAGGATGTAAACAGTAATGTAACTGTCCATCACTGTGGGCAGAACAAAAAACAAGACAAGAACCTGCTAGCTGTGAATAGAGACTGCTTCATTCTGTTCAATGAACAGAGAAAGGCTAACTCTGCACAATAAGGAAGTCCATGTGTGTTTGGACCTTTGATCATGTCTTTTGGATGCAGTCCACTTCTCCTTAAATCAAAACACAACCATTATGGGTGATTTTTAACTGATGAGAATAAAACCTTTTTATATCAATGTGAAGAGAGAAAATAAATGTTTTCCACTTGCATTGGCATTGGTTGGAATATTATTACAAAGGTGAATTTAATTTAAAACGTTGTAGTTTTGGGATAACACATAAATCCATATGTGTATGATGCCCAGTTGTAATACAAACACAAGTTATTGGCATGACATCTAAGCCATTTATTATTCAGTTGGATTTAGCAAACACCTTCCATTGGAGGAAGAGCAGTTTCCATCTACTGTATGGGCCACTTGAGATTCAGCTAAGATTTTTTGTTGACTGCAGTAAGAAAGAGGTCATTCTTGCTGATTTCCCTCATTCTACAGTCCTTTCCCTCCATTAAAAATCCACTGTGGATGGCTGAGAGAATGGGGGAAGTGATACTGTTGACCGCTGAGTGAGAGAAGAATCAGTAAAGTTACTTCCTTCTCTCTTTTAAAGCTTTGAAAGAATCTTTATGAAGAATGCATATAATGACATGACAAAGCCATTGTTAACTGAAGAGTAGTTGTACAGTACTCTGGTCTAACACTATCATCCTACCATGGATCAGTTACAGATGACTTCAGTATGTTGTTATCGACATTCTTAAAATATTATTTTCCAAGCCTTTTCACACCTCCGCTAGGAAGCATTTTGGATGGAACTCCATTTATAGCCAATACGGCACTGATTTCAAGTGATAAATTCCTCAGATGGGTACAAACTTTTGGAGGAATCTGGCTCTTCCTTTGCATTATGCAGCATTCAGGGTGGAGAGGCACTTTTGCTGGACTCCATTAGGGAAGAGGCCATGGTACTGTGTGCCATGATGGAGGGGGGACTGAAGGGATTAAGAGCTTCTGCCACCCCTCCTATCCCTCTTTAGCTGGACTTTGTTGGAGGGATCAGATTGGCTGAGAGCTTGTCAAACAGCAATCTTCAAAGTTTAGCAGCTGTCCTAAGCTCTAGTCAGCAAGTGTCCCAGGAAGCAGGTTGTTGGAATGAAAAGTCTTTTGGGTAGTTAAGCCAGTCCAGGTCAGTCATGGGTTCTTCAGCAGGATGAAGGGAGAAGCAAGAGAATGGTAGTCAGCCAGTCCAGAAGCCACACAGCAACTCAGTAGTTCAAATAAACAAAGCCGGTAAGGAGTAAAACAGAGTTGTAAATAGCCAATCCAAGGGACTGACCTAAATCTCCTTATCCTTCCTATGCTCAGCAAATGACTACAATGTATCTTCAACCTCCTGCTGCAGAATAGGGCCCACCTCTGCCTCATTCTCCAGCACCTCTGATTCAAAAGTACATTCTTGTCATTTCTGGCACTCTGACTCTGTGGCCTTTTCCACAATACCATCCCATTCAGCAATGGGGACGGGAGAAGGATGGGACCATGATGACACTTCTGCGTAATGCTGTCACAGTCCTGTCCTTCTCCTGTCCCCAGTTGGTGCAATCATGGATTAAGTCATTTATATATTTTCTTTGGGGGTATGACTGTGTATTGAATAATACTGTAATGCTACAGTTACACTGTTCGTTGATAATCTATTATGGAATGTATGGCTATATATAAATATATATGTATTAGCTGTATATTGATTTATATATAAAAAAAGTCATTGATGGGCTTTCTCTGTCAATGACCTGTGATTGCACCACCATCCTGGACTTACCTGTCTTGCAGAAGCTGCAGAAGGGCAATGGATGTGCTTCTTGCCTCAGCGCATCCTGCAAAAGTACCCAGCTACACTGTGGAAGGAAGAAGTATAGTCATTGTGCTCCCTTCTGCAGGGAAAAAGAGAGATTGTACCCTGATCAAGTGGTGGGATATTATTTGATGGAAGAGGTTAGAGTAGGTTTTATGATTCTATTTCAAGGAATTTGTCACCTTCATATGGCTAGTAATTTAAAAACTGTTGTAGGTTCAGAAGTTAAGGAGAAAATTCAAAAGGAGGTGTCAGAAGGCAGGATTATTGGTCCTTTCCTGTTCCACCTGTTCCCAGTTGAAGGGTGTCTCTTCTAGGTGTAGTGCATTTGTTTCAAATTCTAGTTTATGGCCAGGGAGGCATTGAGTCCTGATCTCTGGCCATAGCAGGAGCTATTGGGCAGTACACCAGGCACACAATTGCCATTTTGGATTCCACCTAAGACTTCACAGAAAAGGGGGGTTTCAGTATCATGGCTTGCTGCTAATGTTGTTTGTGGAGTGCAAGGGCCTCTACCACCCATTTTGGTCATTCAGTTTGAGGGTAATGATCAAGGTTCATTGAAGGGCAAGACCCTGATCAGGGGTTTTATTCAGGAGAAGTGAAGAGGAAGTTTCTCATACTAGGTTGCTGTTTCCACACTAGTTTGCTCCCCCATTTGTATCTCTCAAGAGTTAAAGTTAAATAGGTGAGTATGTTACTGCAGTTTAGGCCTACCTGGCAATAGCATAAAGATATCGCTTTGATATCAATAATTAGGCCTTCTTCCACCACCCCTCTCCACATGTTTGTGAGGCCCCTGGACAAGCACAGAACTAGGCTAGGCCATCAAACGCTGCAATATCCCAAGACAATACAGGCAGGCCAGAAATAGCCAGATCACTGCTTTAGGAGACCTCTTTGCAAACACCTGCCCTGAGCAGGTAACTTGGCATGCTAGAAGCTTAAATGCCAAGCACTGAACATTTGCATACAGTCTACCTCTTTGTCAATTCAGACTTAACTCAATCATGCTAAATTGTGACCTTTCAGAAACATTGTCTCACATCCAAAACTCATTGTTGTCCCCGAGTAAGTCACAGCCTGCAGTCACACTTCTCCCTATAAAAACCCCTGATTCCGAGACCTTCCTCGGATTGCTCCCGAGTTCCAACCGCCTTGCTGCTGCATTGCTTGGCGAGCTTCCCCTCAGCTCCACATGCTGAGACACACCAAACCCCAGCATCGCTCTCTATCTTCTTCCAGGCTTCAGGAACAGGTGTCGTATCACCCGAACCAACTATCCCTCTGAAAATCCTGCTATCTTACTCACACCTTTATTTTCCTTAGTTATCTGTGTGCTGTGTTGCTTACATTGTGTGCCTGTATTTAATAAAGATCATTCATTGTTTTCAAACCGGTCTGCTTCTTGACTTGGCCTGACCCTGTAGACACTGGTAACCCAAGATCCTGCTAAGTTACCCTGCCTCTCGTAATGCTAAAGCAGTGCTCTGAGCTAATTTTCCCCACCTATAGTTGAGCACATTTAGGTGTCCCTCTCGGGACCCCCAGTAAACAGGGTAACAAATAGTTAAGATAAATTGTCCCTTATTCAACCCAGTCTTTGTCCTCTGGTCTCTTTATTTCCATGGTTGGTCAGCAGAATATTGATCTAAAATAGCAGGTGAGTAGACTGTCATTTTCTAAAAGTTCTTAACCTTTAGATTCATATGATCAGAAAAGTGAACTGAAAATGTTTTCCCTAAGCATATTTATTCACTTTTTAGAAATCTACTTTCTCCCTCAAGACAAGGAGAATAATCTGACTAGGAACTCTGGAGACAGAACTGTAGGAACTGTAGTATTATGCCGGTGCCCGGCCGTGAATTAGCAGTTTTACTCATTAACTTGTTCATGCTCAAATAACTTCATTTAATACAATCAGAGCTGAAAGGGATCTCAAGAGGTCATCTTTCCCGAACCCCAGATTCCCGCATCAAGGCAGGACTAATTCTAACTAAACTATCCCTGACAGATGTTTATCTGATCTCTTTTTAAATACTTCCAGAGTTGGGGATCCCTATGGCAATTTGTTCCGCTACCCAATCACACTTGAAACTAGATCTCTTCATAATATGTAGCTTTAATCAATCATTCTGCAATGTAACACAATTACTTTTCTCCCCCCTTAAACAAAACACTTTACCATGATGAATATCAATTCCAACATGAAACCACAATTTTCCCTCTTTCCTTCCTTCCTCTTTTCCTAAAAAACTGTTAATTGTGTTTTCAACTCTCATATTTGTACCTTGGTGAAAGCTAGTTTCCTCAAATGGTGTATCTGAATGTTTTAAAGAAAACATTGGTTGAAGGGATGACCCTTGGAGTAAATAATTGCACACACCAAGAACAAGGGAAGACAGAGAAGAAAACTACAAAAGACTGGTCATAAAGAGTGGACGTGTTCATGTATCATTTGTTACACTGTAATTGCAAATACCACAGATATCTGGATGATATCAGCATTAAGATTCTGCTTTTGCAGAAAAGTATTACTAGAACATTGCAGAAAATGGTCTAAATTTATTTGTTAACAGACCCATAGAAGCAATGAGAAATGAATAAGTCAACATTTATATATAGTCCACTGATTCAATGAGTTTAGTCTAGTTGGGACTAACAACTGAATTTAACCAACTGATCTCCTCTCAAGTATATATCTGATTATATTTCATTTCATAAAATGTGTTCTTCTGGATTGGGAGCCCAATGTAGTGTTCAGCCAATTGCAGATCATACTATGCAACCATGTCTCACATTGGGAATTACAGTGTGTTTTCCCACAGGAAGTATGATACTGTTGTGACCACAGTCCCAAGAAGGTGGGAGCATATCTTCCTTCATTCTGCCACTAGTTCAATAGCCCAAAGAGAGAGATAATGGCCAGCATAATTGGTGCTGTGGGGGTTGGTATCCCTTCCTTCCTTCCATAGTATCCTAAGCCCCACTTACTAACTATAAAGTTCTTCACGTTCCCCCCTCCACAATTTAATTCCATGCTTCACAGTTAATAAACAGGATCATAGAAATATCTGCCTATGTCCTCACAGCCAAACACACAGGCCCTTTTCGCACAGCATTTGCCATGCAAAAGGACCCCTTGAGCGTGAATGTGAGGAATGGTCCACATGATGCACTCACAATCGTGTGACACTCCAGGGGCTGGCAGGCGCTGACTTCGCACTTTTTCATTTTTGGCTGTGTGCCAAAAATGGTGTGCGATTGCTCCGGGCCCCCGCACGCACTTGCCGTGCATGCGGAGCTCCAGAGCCACAGTGCTCGCGCTTCCTGCCCCAGCGCAGCCTGGGAAACTTCCAGGCTGCACTGCAGAAGGAAAAGGCGGGGCTGTCGCGCAAGCAGACAGCAGCTGCAGAGCTGAAGGAACCAGGATGCTAGAGCCTCTCACTAGAGGCTGCTTGCCCAATCCCCGCACCCCAGCTCCACGAAAAGGTGCATTGCAGAAAGGGCCACGGTGATGATTCCAGCACTGAATTCTGCTGTGATCACTGTGTTTCTGGCTATGGGGGTATAGCTGGAGACTTCTCCAATACTGCCTGCTTACCACAAAGCATGAAATGGCCATGTGAGGCAGTTTGAACAGCTTTACAGTATATTTGGCTTATATGACTTAGCATAGCATAGATTTTCATGTGGATATTTAATATATGCTGAAGGAATGTTAGATCAAATCCTATAATGGCACTTTGGAATTGTCTTGTAGATTTTTAGGGCCAAATCTTCTGATACATGTCTTGGCTTCATCTAGCCAATGGGGAATGCATCACATGCATCACTCTCAGATTGGTTGTTGCTTATTGGAAGTTAGGGATTTTTTTTTTCATTCTTACCATATTTCCACAAAGGATCTGGATTTTCCTCTATTTTATGAAATCTTTATTATATGCTTCTTCTGTGCTAACTTTCTGTGAGCTGATATATAAATGGAAGGAAGGGAGAGAAATTGAGGTGCAAACTAGTATGGAAAGCAATAAGGTTGGCTATAGCAGACATAGCAGACATCCTGGTGGGAGGACCACCTGTTAAACTTAGGATAATTTCTAAAGAGGCAGAACCACACAAACATCTCACCATGCAGTTCAGACATGGACTGTGAGGGTGAAGGAGATTATGTAGGCAAAAAGCTTCACACTCTTCTTTTAGAAAGGATGTTTTCTACACAATGGATGTAGCAGGAAAACATTTTACCAAAAGATTGTTGTCTGTTGCCTCCTTCCTGGACACAAAACCCTACTTGTATTGATTCCCAAGGTCATTGCAAAAAGGGAAGACACTTAAATCTATGAAGGTGTTCTCTACTTGAACAGAAGGAGCCAGAGATGTGTTATCAAACCATACACACACCCTTCTTCCTTCTTGCATTGCCAAGGAAAGTCTGAAAAACAGCTGTGATTGCATTTGGCTGTGATTATAGACTTCCATAGTGTCAGAAATGCGGATAAAGTATGCAGCATTCTGTAACCACATTTACTTGAACATAATTGTTCAAACCTCTTCTGGGAAAATGAGGAGATTTCAAATGGAAGGGCTGGGGCTGGACTGTTTTCCTGATTTCACCTAATCATAGAGAAAGAATTCCATAATTCTTTGGACTCCTTTTTCTAATTCCCTCTGCTTCTGAATAGGGCTTCAGATTAGAATTTTCCTCCAACTCTTTGAATACCCAGGCAGAGACAGAGGAAATAATGCTCTCTAGGGACAAAACTAGCCATGACATAGAAGATCTCTGAGTGGATTTCCCAGTGTCATTTTTCCCAATGGTGGCCAGTTGGAATACAATTGTTTACACACTTAGTAGCTACTTTAGAAAGAAGTCTTTTGAAATATCTATACACAATAATGATTCAAATAAGACAGAGTGTGAAACCATTGCATAGATATCTGAGAATACTATATGACAACTGTTCATAACTGTTCATAAACATAAATAAAGAGCTTTTATTTATCCTGTCTTTATACCAGGAGTAGGTGGTGGTTTCCATATCACTGGAATGGGCAATATGTTTCAAATTCTATAAAGGAGCTCTTCAAGTTACTGAATATATTATGGGAATAGGGACCAACCTTTGGAAAAGATCCTTTAGAGTTTAAACTAAAACTTGCCCTAACAGTCATGAAAAGGCCAATAATCAGACCAATTCTATACAGCCATCCCTTCTTAGCCAATATATCCACATATGGAAGTAATACTTTACACACGGGAGACCTTTCTGAGTGGGGAATTGCATATGAACATGGGTACAGGTGTTCATGTGCATGACCAAGGGAATTAACACCATGTCATTTCCATGGTTTGGAGGTGTATCACATTTGGGTACAGATGTGCACATTTATCTCATGACTCAAACCACATAGCTTGCATAGTTTGGAGTTGAATGTACTTTCCAATCTGTCTTGAAGCATGCATAGCAAGGGGTACTCTCAAATGTTAGCTTAGATCCCATAGCTGTAGACATATAGATAGGTGATGTTCTGTGTTTCACCTATTAGATTCACAGTATAGTCCTATGTAAATTTGCTTGAAAGCAAATCTTGAAAACCTTGATTGGCCTTGCTTAAATAAATGTATACAGGATTGCACCTGTCATATACATGTTTCAGACATTTCTCTGTTGTTAGGACTTATATGTATTGTTATGTGGTATTTTTTTCACAAAAATATCAGGGCTCCATAGAATCATAGAGTTGGAAGAGACCACAGGGGCAATCCAGCCCAACCCCCTGCTATGCAGGAATACACATCAAAGCACTCCCAACAGATGGCCATCCAGCCTCTGCTTAAAAATCTTCAAAGAAGGAGACTCCACCACACTCCCAGGCAGCATATTCCACTACTGGACAGCTCTGACCATCAGGAAGTTCTTCCTGAGGTTCAGGTGGAATCTCCTTTCCTGCAACTTGAATCTATTGCTCCTTGTCCTAGTCTCTGGAACAGCAGAAAACAAGCCCACTCCCTTCTCAACATGACATCCCTTCAAATGTTTAAACATGGCTATCATGTCCCCTCTTAACCTCCTCTTCTGCAGACTAAACATACTCAGCTGTCTAAGCTGCTCCTCATAGGGCATGGCTTCCAGACCCTTCACCATTTCGGTCACCTTCCTCTGGACACGTTCCAGCTTGTCAATATCCTTCTTGAACTGAGGAGCCCAGTATTCCAAATGAGGTCTAACCAATGCAGAATAGAGTGGTTCCATTATCTCCCTCGATCTAGATACCATACGTCTATTGATGGCAGCAAGAATTGCATTGGCTTTCTTGATTGCTGCATCACACTGCTGACTCATGTTCAGCTTGTGATCTACATCCCTTTCACACATACTGTTATCCAGCCACGTGTCCCCCATTCTAGATTTGTGCATTCAATTTTTTTCTGCTTAAGTGTAAGACCTTACATTTCTCTCTGTTGAAATTCATTTTGTTAGCTTTGGCCCAGCTCTCCAGTCTATCAAAGTCATTTTGAAATTTGATCCTGTCCTCTGGAGTATTAGCAACCCCTCCCAATTTGGTGTCATCTGCAAATTTGATCAGCATGCCCTCTACAACTTCATCCAAGTCATTGATGAAGATGTTGATGTCCATCTGTTTTCTTTTCTTTTTTCTGAATTAGTCTATTTTACTTTATATTCTGTAAGTAAGAATGAGACATCATCAGTATTATTGAGAAAGATTTCAGTGCTTTACTGTACTTGAACAGACTATTCTTTCAAAGGAGTACAGAATGAAACTCATCTATTATTGTTTAGTGTATTTCAAATGACAATAGATTTCTTATATCTTTTTTTTTCACAATATATCTCTCTTCTCTCTCCCTCCTGGCTAGCCTCTGTTAATAACAAGAACATTTTATTTCTTCTTTGCTCCTGGAAAGCTACACATACTTCAGATTTGTCCCTTTTTATTACTGTTTCTTCAGTACTGGAATGAATGTCTGACCCTGTTCCATAGCAGTAGCAAATGTCAAACTGCTTAGCTGTTTGCTGTATCCAATTTGCTGTTAAGCTTTTGATGTGGTACATATTTTATGGACGTTGCTCTCTGTCTTGGCCCTAAATATAATGCTACAGCTTCACATCTGTTATTTCTCTAGGTGACATAGGTGCCACACCTCCAACCTCAACTTTAGAGCAGAGGTATTTTCCTTTTTGGAATCAATGCTGTTAGAATATTATGAGCAATGTTGTTCTAATTTGTGATCTCCTGAGTAGATCGTCTTTGCATACACTCTAGGATATTTTCAGCCAAAGTGCTGATGAGGCATTCTAATTGATGGAACTACAATTGTTTCTGGCAAAGTATTATGTTACTGTTGATACCACCTTTCTAATTCTGAATCTCTTTCTTTCTTTCTTTTTTATCAAGTATGCCTGTTTTCAGAGAAGAATAGCTGGATTTTCCATTGCCTCTTGGTCATTGTTTCTGTTGGGAACTACAGTTTCTAGAAATGAGTGCAACAGGATCACTCTGCATAGGGTATGGTTGACATATTCTGTGGTAGATAACATAAGAGGCCATGTGCCCAAAGCATCCTCTAAGACCACATTGCATCTCTGTCCCAGAAAACAAAATCTAAACTTTAGAGGCAAACCACTAAAGCATTTCCTGATGTTTTAATATCATTTCTAAAGCTTGCATGTTAATGAAGGAACTAAGACCACAATGTTTTCCAGGGGAACTAAATTAGCCCTGAGATCTTCATGTAGCCATTGTACATGAAGCTACAATGTAGATTGTACTAACTGCATGAACTAGGGTTTATTGGAAAAAGTTGAACAGAGGAAAACAAATTACTTGAAAGCTGTGGAGCTAACCAACCTAACTGAATATATTAAGCATCTTCTCTGTTTTTTTTTTGTTTTTTTTTTGTATGAACACATTACTCCCTGATAGCCAGTCCCTTTCTAATAGGTGGTGATGGAGAAATTTAATTTTTAGATAGATCATAGAAAAATGTGACTTTTTAGAATTGCAACTCTAGAATCCTTCAGCAGTCAAGAACATGTTCCTTGTCTGCATCCCACAACACACACGCAACAGCTCCTGACTGTGGTGCCTCTAAGTTTTTAGTGACCAATAATGATGGTGATGCTTATTTAACACCCTGGGAAAACATACTTTCTGTTGGATGAGCCACATGTGGCTCCCAGGCTCCCAATCCCCTAACCTTCTTCACTCTTTTTTTCTCTCTCTCCAGAACACTAATCACATTCTCCATTACCATATCAGTTTCCATGGGACATAGGCCCATAGTTTGTTTTCTTCAAAACTAGAAGTGACCATTTGGGGAGAAGGGCGGCATTTACAGGCATTATTTTTGTTGATGTTATCCTTTATTTATACAACACCAGCAGTATGCATGGCACTTGAAAAATTTAAATAAAAAAGAGGCAGCCCTGCCAAAAATATACAGTCTAAATCTATATGTGTGAGTGCATGCACACATACACACATATGGGGACATTAAAAGAAAACAAAACAATTGTAAACAATTTATCCAAATATGAAAAAAAAACAAGCTAGCAAATGCATATAATGAAAATATGCAAAATTATGAAACTAAAGTAAACTGAAATTCCAAAAGCTTTGGAAAACAAGAAAGTATTTAATTGAGATTTAAAAACAATGACACAAAGAGTGGCATACAAATATCAAGTGAAACAGGAATATGGAGCAGCAGGTGAACGAGGACAAAGCTGAGCCAAAGGAGAAGAAACCCTTCCTTGAATGACTAGCCTAGAGTTCCTAGGACAAAAGATCCTGAGAAGGCTACAAAAGAGAAGTGCGGGTTGAAGGAAGGGGGAGCTAGGTCACGTAGGACTTTTAAAGTTAAAACAGAAAGCTTGCACTGTATCCTGAAAAGAATAGACAACAAATTCTTACTCCATTGGAAAAATTCTATCCTGGGGTCTACAATTTTGATATTAAATATGATTCTGTGTGCCTGTGAGGTTGCCTGGATGAGCACGTAGGCAGCAATGGTCAAATGATCGAAAACCAGGTCAGGCCAGTAAAATCCCCCATCACGTAGCCCCAGGAGTGCAAACTCACAATAAACAAAGTGTCCTCAACCCCTGAGAAGCCAACTTGAGGGGTTTGCCCCAAGTTGAGCACCGATAGCAATAAAATCCTATCAGGCAAGGACCATTTACATGAAGTCACACCACAACCAAATGCAGCCAAAGATCCTGAGACTTTGGCAACACCTTGTAATGTCATCACGCAAAGGAAGTTGCCTTTGTGAAGTTTCTTTCTTGTTGCAACACCCATTGTTCTCCCTGGGAAAGGATTAGCCCTCCAGCTACTTTTTCCCCTACAAATAGTCCCAGTCTTTGAGTGTTTCTTTGGATCACTCCCGGTCATCCCAGAAGACCGTTTCTCTGTCTGTTGAATAATCCCCTCAGCCCTCTCCATGCTGAGCCCCACTTCTCCTCTGTTTTTCCCGGACCAAGGACTTCAGGAAAAGGTGCAGTATTACCCCAACTCTAACCTCTTCAATATTCCCCTATCCAGTTTCCTCTCTCTTGCTTCTTAATAGGTCTTGAGTGAGTGTGTGAGTGATTGCATTGGTGCGTGAGACTTTTATTCAGTAAAATCATTTGTTAGAACTTTTTGTTTTGTTTTTTGCCTGGCCTGACCCCATAAAAACTGGGTTAAAAGACCCCACTAGGTTACCTGCTTCTCGCATTGCTATTGCTCATGCTCTGGCTAGTTTCCATTCCCTATCACGTGGAGCACATTGAGGTGTCCCCCAAGGGATCCCAGAAAACAGGGTAACACAATGAAGAGTTAACAAAATTGGAGTAACACGATGAAAACAATGGGCCAAAAGGATAGATTTAGCAATAGAATAATGAATACAAACCAGAGGACTAAAATGAGACAATGGAAAATCAGTCAAAAGACTATTAAAATAAATAAAAATGAGGCATGTTGAGGAAGGGAGGTAGATTAAGATGAAATGGTCGACTGACAGCAAAGGATGTGATTAAATGTTTGGGGGCACTTGCCCTCTAATGGGAAGGCATGTAGAAAGTTGAAAGGGGAAGACATCTGAGATCCTGAGGTAATATATCCCTTGGTCCTTTGGAAGTTGTCTGCTCCTGTTTTGTGTGACCATGGAAATAGCAAAACTGAGGATTGACTATTGTTACTTCTAGTATGTCTTCTCATTGGGGAAAGTTTATAGAACAACGTATGTCTTCTTCATGCATTCATTAAATGCAGGGAGTTGCTCTAGACAGTGGAAGAATGATCATGTCACTGCCCCTGAGGTAATGTGGCTTTCTTGTCCCATTCCCCAAATGAATGTGTTGAGCATGGACCTATGCAGCAGGAAGAATATGCAAATTTAGACCTAAATCATGCAAAGGTTTATATTCTTCTGTACATTTCCATTTACAATAATATGTGGGCATTGTGGGTGTGTGCATTTATCTCTCTCTGTGTCTGTATGCAGGTAATATGTGGTCTTGGGAATAGGACCAGATCCTCTTTAATTTGATTACTGTATTGAATTGAGCTACTGTTCTACGTAATTACTGCCCATTAGTTAATCCTCTCCATAGCATTTTTTTAGTATAATGAGCTAGATTCTGAACTCAAATTAACTTTAATATGACTGAGTTGGTTTTGTTTTGTCTCATCTTTTTGCTTGATATTTTTATGAGGAGTTTGGGAAGTTTGCTTCCTATTTGTGTATGCACAGTTGACAAGCTCTTCACATACCAACGAATTTGACATCCACAAGAAATGCTACATGTACATGTTGCTACCTTCAAACCTTGTGACATTGAAATATTTTTTACTTGTCTCATTTAACCTGTGCAGGCAGTAAATATCCTTTGTTCTATTACCCAGTGTTTGGAAAGGTAGTGCTTTGTTAAACCGCCTGCTAATTAAGTCTCTTTTTATTCCACATCCTTGTTGTTGATTCATTAAAGCTATCACCTGGATTGTCCATCATAAGTAGAATCTTTTAGCAGTTTTTCACTCTCTCCTAGTTTCCTTTCATGATCTGTAATTTAAGGTCAAAGGGAAGGTAGTAGTTCCTAAGTTTTGATATTATCAACTTGACATTGATTTATATGAATTGCTTCATTCTAAAATTAGACTGTGTCATGCTGTTGGGACTGCACATTAACAGGTAGCAGAGGAGACTATATTTCAGAGGAAGGAACTGTCAAAACCACCTCTAAGTATTCCTGGCCTAAGAAAACCCTGTGAAATTCGTGGGGTCACAATAAGTTGATAGGCAACTTGAAGGTGCACACACACACACATAGAAAGAAAGACACAGAGAGAGGTGTATTACTTGCTCCCAGTTTCAGGATACCTGAATGAGTATTTCATCATTCTCTATTTTGAGAAGAGTTTATATCCCCCTACCCCTGGAACTCTTTCCCAGAATTTGAACATCCCAGTTTTGAGAAATTATTCTGTGCTGAAAGAGGTATTTTATGGGAAAAAAAGTATCCAAATAAATCCTAATCTGTTTTCTTCTCACCCTTTTGAAATGGGTCCTGTGATTTTTCAGGAAAGAAGCTCTTTTCAGATACGCAGTAACCATATAGATTAAGGTGAAGGGACCGTGATAGTGAAGACAAGATTGTGGCATCCCACCTACAAAGTCCATGCATGGATCTAAAGGTATGAATTTAGCATATGCCCACACGTGTGCATGCAACCCAAGGCATTGTCCTTTTCAGTGCAGACTGTATAGAGACCTTACCTGTGCACAAAGTGATTCTAAGAATTCTAAAGAAGCATCCATAGGCCAGAAGCAGTGGATAAGATCCCAGTTCTTTCTTCCCCATTCTATATATGCACTGAACACACACAGAGAGCTATGGTTCATCATAGTCACCATGTTCATAATCTTTGTCATCTCCACCAACAGCAGCAATATGTATTGAAATATAAGATGATAGATACATATATAGATACAAGATTATATTAAACTGAAGCAAAAATTTGTCATTTTTTGTTTTTCAAAAAGGTAATGTCATATTTCTCCTGGTGTTTCTTTCCTCTAAAGCATATCTTACATTTGAGGACATTAAAAAGGAGGAAGGGAGGAGGAGAGGGAAATGGAATATAGCAACACCTTAAGACTATTTGGGGTTTATTTTAGCTTTACGTTTTCACAGATATAAACCCACTTCTTCAGATGAAGTACAGAGTGATATCCAAGCCTCAGGATATAAAGCTTATTTACACAGTTGTAAGAATGGGAGTGGGATGGAATGTAATAGGATCTAGAAAGATGCAAATTACAGCTTTTGCCCTAAAGTCTGGGTGAGGTGATACAGGTCTTTCAGATCTTTACAGTGGTCGGTTAGTACTGATGCGTGTGAAAGCAATGAATCTGTTTATCAAAAGTCAGTTTCCTTGGGTTCGGAACCTACTCTGAGAAGATTCTTTCTGTTACATGTGCAGCAGCAAGGACTCTTATATTAATACATGCAGCGTGCCATGAAGTCTTTGTTCACACCTCTACTAATGGGTTGGGATTTGTGAATATGTTTCAATTCAGCTTTTTCTCTTTCTGGTCCTCTTCTGTAATGTTCTTGTTCAGATATGAGTATGGCAACTATGAGTGGAGGGGGACATTGCTGGTATAGGATGGCATATACAACATTGGAGGAAGAACCATTGAATATACCTCTGATATTTTGGGTGATATTAATGGCCTCTGTCATTATGGCCCTAGAATAGATGTAACAACAGAGCTGGCATCTGAGTTTTTCGTAGAGTCTTTTCCGTGAACTACCATCCATGTTGGGCATCCTGTTTTAAGTGACAAGTTCAAGATCTGGAAGCTGTCTGTAGGCCAATAAAGGCCTACCTCCAAGAACCTGTGAGAAAGCAGTATTATTCTCCAGAATTGGTTGTAGCTTGTGATGATGTCCTTGAGTGGTCTCAGCTAGGGACTACAAGTGACCACAAGGAGTGTTCTCTCATTTTGTGTTGTTGGTCTGTCTTGTAGTAGCTTACTCCTGATTATTAATCATGCTTTGTTGATTTGTTTTTTCACCTTCTTAGATGGATAGTGTCATTTGAAAAAGTCCTATTGCAAATCCAAGAGTTTTGTAGACTATACCATTGATCAGCATCCTAACTGGTATTGATGTGTTTTTACTGATTGAAGCATTTGTTTGTGATTTCTGGATACAAAGTACAACTGCAACTGACTGTTTTGCGTTTAAGGATTTTCAGCATTTATACTTCTTTTAACAGAGTACCCTAAATGGGATTATTGGAAGGTCATTTTTTAGGTTACCTGTTATGGAAAGCTGCTAGCATTTTTTTAAATAATCTGTATTTCACAAGTAAGTAAAATTGAATGAATTAGTTGAATTTGTCACAGTAATTAACGACATATTAATATACATGCAATATGTAGTTACATACTAAATTTTGCATTTTTAAAAAAATCTTCTCAATGACTTGGAAGGGACTTTCCTTCTCCCATAACTCTAGGAGAACTGAGAACACCAGGGCTGGTGAATCAAGGATCTAACTTTATTTAGTGAAAGAAATTCATGTTTGTCTCTCAACCTGACAGAACAGAATCTGAACAGAATGGGAGCCCTGAGCCATGAAGTAGTACACTGTAATATAGTTTGTAAAGGTTACCAAGTTACTACTGCAAAGATCATGTGCTGGGAAAACTCTATCAATCTAACAAACTTGATAGAAGTTTTGACTGTCAGCTAAGCATCTCTTGGCCGTTTACAGCCTCCATTGAGGGAAACAACCATTCCCCAGTCCCTTGGCCTCCTATGGAATTATATATACCATGTAACCTTCAAGCATCACCTTGCTCTTCAGGAAGAAGACTAAGACAATACAAAAGCATTTTCCTAGGTTAGCATATGTGAAGCCATGTTAGTGTCCCCTTCATACTGACATCCAGATGCCAAGAAACTGTCAATAAGATAGGAAACAGGAGACATTATGCTATGAAAAGTACTACTGCTATGAAATATTAATGTCACCTATTCAATGGAAATTCATGAATGTTTGCTGTCTGCATGCTCAGTGGTGAGTGATGATGCCAGCAATAAACCCACACAGGCTCAGTATTGGAAGGGGAAAAAAAGGGCCACAACTTTATTGGCTACAGTTACCAATAGGACTGGCAGATGCATGGGTCTGGATTCAGGTACTGATCAACTCACCTATTGACTGATATGTCTGACCTACTGGCCCAGCACTGGGGCCACTGGAATAACAGAAAAGGCCCTCCGCCAAGGTAAAATTCCCTTGGTGGCCTCCTTTGCTGTCAGGGAGAGTAGGAGGATTCATGCACGTCCAGTGCTGTACATGACTGCTTCTGCTCCACATCACTGAGCCCCCAAGAAGGGATCTCCATAGCATAACAATGCCTGGGATACACTGGTCACTGTAATCCCTGATCCAGAACCTATGCTACCACGTAATGCAAATTGTGACAAAGCATAAGATGCATAAATGCAACTACAGAAATCCCTTCTCCTATAGCCAAGCAAAGACAACCATCAGCAGGTCTGAGCTGTTCCCCTCAAGCACAGCTGCACCCTGAAAAACTGCTTCCAGACATTAATGCTCCAAACAAGGGAAGGGAAGTGGGTGACAGTCACTGGCTGGGAACACAGGATGAAATATATGCCCGCACCCAATCTGAGCATTTGAATTCATTGGCTGCTTGACTCTCATTCGCAGGGGACAGTGCGGGACCACACAACCTGCTGGGAAGGAGAAGTGACACTAGTGTGACTGGGCAAAGCCACAACAGCACAGGACTGCCCAGCGTGACAAACCCCTCCACCAGGTGAGTCTGGCAGCTGTTTGCTCCCAAAACACCCTCCAAGTTATCTTCAAATTCATATTAGTATCCAAGGTTCATTTAAATCACATGTGCAAAAATTTTGAGAAATCAGTGTATGCCTAGCTTCTTATTATGCAAAGACTGTAGTATTTCAAAATAGCTGGCCTATCCCTTGTCCTAGTAAGCACCATCACACATTCTTTGTGGTAACCATTTATAGAGATTCACGAATAATTCAAGTCCACATGGCAAGCCGTGCAAATACATTTCAATGGATTTCTGTCATACAGAAACACTCTCATCAGCTTATGTGTTGACAGCATTACATTTGAATTATCTGTATGGTTGATGAATTACTGACTAATAGTTTACTGTGCTTATCATATAAGGAAACTACTTGTGACTAAAGAAAATGCTGAATGAGTTTTTGAGATCACTCTTCTCTTAGTAATAGGAACCTGTCACTGAGTGCTCTTTTCTAACTGCACATCTTGTGCTAAATAAATTTTTAGGGCTCAGTCAGCACCTGGCTAATGCGATATCACTCTTCCTATTCATATTAGAACACTTGGATTTGTCTTTTAACCTAGACTTGGCCTTCTACATTTATTACAACCCATTTACTAGCTACTTTTATACAGTCTCAAGTTTTCCAGCTCTTGCTTTTTTTTCCTACTTCCTTCAACAACTTTGATCTTCTGGCTTTTGACCTGTGATTTTGACCAAGCAAGTTGCCCTGAATATAATTCTAGTTGGTCTTTCAGCAGAAAACTGAGTCCTCTCTTTTTTGTTCATTGGTTTGTGATTTTTGTTTGTTTGTTTTATCTTTTTTGTAGGAGAATCTCTTTTACTTTGAGTATAATCATCAGTCCTCTGTTTTGCTGTAGGGAAAAACATCTGTAGTTTTATGGAAGAAGAAATGTGCACAGTCATAGCAGTTCTTATTATTTTCTTTTCATGTATCAAATACAATGAAGAGAAAGAATAAATATCCCTTTTAAGACCAATGGAAGCTGAATGAAGAACAGGAACAAACTGTCTTGTTTACAATAAGAATACATTGTTTTATTTATTTTGATTATTTAATTACATTTAAGTAATTGTGTTGTAATTGTATTCTACAATTTTAACTAATTTTTTTAATTGTTGTAAGTCATTTTGAGTCCCAGCCTGGGAAAAAAGCAAAATGTAAATAAAGATTATTAGGATGCTGATGACGATGATGATAATATTGCTTCATTTTGTGTGTTTTTATCAGAAACCACATTATGGCTTTCTTTAATAAAAAGAATGATATAACGTGTTGAAAAAATAGATATACATGCTTGTGCGTATACACTGCATCTGCAGCCTGCCACAGGAAGGCATAGCTCTTACTTAAGTGGTAAAGTCCTGTCTAGGCTGCACTTCATACTTCAGATACTGGCTCACATGGTTGAATGACAATTACAAATAGGAATTCTAGTAGATCTTTGAGAGAATTATATCAGTGGGATGGCTCTTGAGATCTGGGAAGCTGTGCTTTTGCATTAACTGCAAATATTTTGACCACAAGAAATCACAGTATCAAAATTTCCAGAAGTTCTTGCATTTGAATCACACAGAAAATAAATCATTTTAAGATTTCAAGGTTTATCATATCAATAGGTAGATTCTTAGCGTGGATATGCCTGAATCCTTCCCACATGGATACCCATTTCATAAAACATCCAGGATTTATATGCTCAGTGTAGGACAAAGAATATAAGTCTACAATTCATTATATAGCTCAAATTCCCAGTGGGTTTTATTTATACAAATGCTAACCCAGTTCCTCTATATACAGATGACACAGTATCTCCCTCAAGGGAAAAGTTAAGCCACTACTGGCTTGTTCTTGTAACCAGCCTCAAAAATAAAAGACCCTTTCACACTACACTGTTCTAGCATTATTATTCTACCTTAACTGCCTGGGCTACACCCTGTGGAATTCTGGGGTTTGCAGTTTGGCGAGGCACTAGAGCTCTCTGGGTGACAATTCTAAATGCCCCTCCTTAAACTGCAAATGCCATGATTCCATGTGATACTACCATGGCAGTTCAAGTGGAATAATAGCGCTATAACAGTGTAGTGTGATGAAGCCCAAAGAAGGGCAGAGAAATAGAAAAGCACAAATCACAATAAGAATAATGATCAGGATATTGTAAATATTAGCTAACCTAGCCCAGTTGTTGGATCTAAAGAAAGTACAAAAATTGCCCCCTTATATATTGATGCTGGGGGGAGAGTACTCTCCTGAGCTATAGCCCCTAGATTATCTCATGACACTACGTGCGTGACCCAGTCATCCAAAGAATTCCTTTGCCTGACCATGGCCATTTCTGCACTATATAGCACTATTATTCCACTTTCAACATCTTGTGGAATTCTGAGGTTTGTAGTTTACTGAGGCCAAAGCGCTCTCTGGCTGAGAATTCTAAATGTCCCTCCCTAAACTGCAAGTCCCAGGATTCCATAGGATGTTGAAAGTGGAACAATAGTGCTATAACTAGAGCTCTCTGGCTGAGAATTCTGAATGCCTCTCCAGCAGAAATGGCCCAAGAATCCTAAAGCTCTGTCTGGAAATTTATTGATGTGTCCTTTTAACCTGTGGTGCATCTGGAAGCTCAGCAGCAATTCATGTCAATTTCTGGCAACTGCTGAGGGAAATTAGCAAGATGGTAGTGGGGCACCTAGTAACTTCTTTGTGTTCTGTTGCTTTTTGTTGATGTTTCTGTTTCACTTATATCATGCCTGCACTGACACATCACCGATGTAACCAAATCTCACTTATTTAAAGATGCTGTCTCCCAAAAACATTTGATTACATCTAGATGCTGTGTCTATTAATGATGGCAATATTAATGGCAAAAGTGCAAGGCAATCTAATATTGCTGTATGCTGAAAAATAAATAAATAATTTTGACTCATCCCTCCAATGACTACAAACAAGCAGGTAGATATTAACCAAATAGCAAAAGAACAGAGTCAGTACTTGGAAAGACAGAACCGACTTTAAATAATTAATGTGGCTCTGTCCTCTGATAGTCACAGTGGATAGCCTTCAAGGTAGTACCTAGGTTTGATACTTGCACTATCGGAACCTACACATGAATATATTGGCAAAGGAAATTTTAAGACTAAGCTGTGAGAGTAATGGAAGAACGTGATATTTGACAGGGAAATTACAACTAAAGCAATTTTGCAATGAAAGTTTCAAGGACATAAGCAAAATTAACATATCACTTGTTAAACGTTAGACATCAGCTTTCTGTCAGTTCTGTATAAGTACTTCTGCAGTTTGAGTCAAGCTGTTCTCATTACATGGATATTTTACTTTCTTTTTGTAGATGAACTACAAAAAGAAATACCAGTCTTACCGTATTCTGATCATTGACATTGAGAAATATTAGTTTTCACAGTATTATTATCATTATTTTTTGGTCACAATTGTGCCCTGAAAAATGGCTAGCATACAGTATATGGCAGGGGGTTTTGTTTCATTTTTTTTACTGTTATTACATTTTTCATTTTAAGTAATTTAAAAAACAATCCATTGTGACTGATGTCCAAAATGGAACTCAGAATCTTGCTTGTATTAAGCACTTGAAGCCAACACGGTCGAGTGGGTCTGAGTTTTCTGATTTCAAGTCAGGCTACCCACAGTATAGATACAGAATATTTTATCAGGCAAAGTTAAAATTAAAAAAAAAAGGAAGTCACTGAGCTATTTTGACATCTGAGAAACTCCTTTTTAACCCTTTTTCTATTATTCCTCAGTCAAGCAAGCACTGGCTATGAACAAAATCCAAAATCCAACTGCTGCAAAATGAATCTTATGACAATGATTCAGGAATGAGAAAATGTTTTTGCTTTACTGATTATGAAGAAGTAGAGAATGGAGAATTACAGAGTTTACATGCTCTTCCAAATTTCTTTGTCATGTTCTCTATCATAAGCCCATTTGATTTTGCCTAACAGTAGCCATATAAGTTTGAAACACACTGTATCACTCTCTGTCCATTTTATACCTTTTTAATCAGCAGAGTCTTCACAGAGAACCCTGGAAGCTGATCCAGGGTGATGAGGGTGCTGAGGATTTTCTGCTAAGTTTCCCTAGCAATCTCTCACTGGAAATCTACAGGAGAAAGAAAGGAAGTGATTGTTCTCATCTCTGATGTACCTACATGGATATTAATTTGTTTGGGTGATAGGTTTTGAGCTTACATTGTAGAAGATATGAGGTTATATGGGACATCCTCCTCAAACTCTGACCTTTATGTGTTCATATCTTTTAGTCATTAAGAAGGTTGGTATTCTCTTCCTCCCTCACAACAGTCAAAGCCACCTTACAAAGTCACCATTTCACTGAGAGAGCCCTCCTTTTTTTTTTTTCAGTGCTGATGTAGAGTGGAGGGAGACATCCATCAGAACCTCCAGAGGATCCCAACAGATCTCAGCAGAAGATGCCATCAGTCTGTATTTGTTTATAGGGACATAGCCAAATGCTTCTCTAATCCTTTCTTCATCAGCCACTGAATGGCTATGAATAAGAGGCTATTGGAACAAAATTATGAATCCTGCCAGTGGTGAGAGGACAACTACAATGTAGTTCTACTTCTAGTACTTTGACACTATGTTCAATAAGGTAGGACCTTGGCCTAGGTGTGTTCAACTGACTGTCTTCAAATTCACCTTCAGGCCTTGCTTCTGATCATCCAAGGCCAGAAACTAAGCTGTACATGTAGCTTGCATTCTACCACAGCCTTCTTTCCACTTCCACATGCATTCACCCAAACCCATGAACAGAGCTCCAGTGACTTTGTTGGAGATAAAAGAAAAGGGAGACAGATTTCTAAAGAAAAATAGAAGCTTACAGATGCTTGTCAAATGAAAGGACAAGCATAGATACGATAGCCTAAAGATAGCCTAAAGAAGTCATCTTCAAATTCTAGATAATTTGAGTTAACCATTGCTAGAGTGTAAGTTCGCTTTGTTGTAAACTTTAGGCACTAATCTTTGGTATTGCTGCCCAGAGTTTCCTGATGGGAGGAAAAGATGGCTGAAATCTTTATTTGAAAAACAGAATCAGTAACTGCTGAGCCAATGAACTAACAGGATGAAGCTAGCCTAGAAGTTTTGCAATAGGAAGGGAAAGTAATAGATGGCTGAAACAGTTAGACATGGATAACAAATGAATCAAGGTGACATTTTAATTTTAATACTGATTTTTGCAGAATGTACTCAAGTGTCTGTCCAAACTGTTAATGTGCAGCTTGCTGTAAATGTAGAAGTTTGAAAGAGATCATCTTAGGGTGGTCTTGAGGAAGGAAGGGTACAAAATTCTTTTGAATTACTGTGTCAGCTTGCCCTTCCTTTAGCATAGACCTTACTTGGTGAATGCATTGGAACCACTGACATGCAAAATAAATCTCTGGCTTTGCCTGATCTACTCCTGTGTCCTATGCCTCATTGGAGTCCCTCTGGGATCTGGATCTTGGGCAATTCATAGGGCTCACCCTTCATTTAGGCACTGAATTCAACAGTTATTTTTCTTTTACATTTTATTTCCTCAGTGTTCTGGCTTCAGAAGTATGATTCTGGTTACATTGGATTGCACTGACAAGGGGCAGATGGAAAGGACCAATATATAGCATGTACTTCCCATTTAAACAAAATCACCTTCTTGGTCCCATCCATTACTGCTTGAGTGCTTTGTGCTCACTGACAGTAGGGAACCAGAGATGGGGTGTCGTAGGCTGGGAAAAGCAATGGACTATGAGCGACATGAGTGTGTAAGTAAATGGTACTCAGTACATGACACACTAGCATAGTGAAAGAAAGTGAGACTTGACAAGACTGTAGAGTCAGTGTTGGATGGCAGTGCTTATCCAGGACAATGGTGTGAATTGTAGAAGGGATTTTGTTTCATTTTGTTTGTTTTCCTAGACAAGTAGAATGAAGTATATAGTTGAATGTTAAGAATGTGAAATATGTTTGGGCTTCTGAGAATCCTAGTTTACACACTGTGTCCTGGACAGCATAGGTGTCCCTGGAAAATCACTACACAAGGAGAGTGAGGAAAGAGAGACGCCATTTTCACACTACGCTGTTTTAGTGCTATTATTCCACTTTCAACATCCTGTGGAATTCTGGGGCTTGTAGTTTACTGAAGCCCTCTAAATGTCCCTCACTAAACTGCAAAGTCCAGGTTTCCATAGGATGTTGAAAGTGGAATAATAGCGCTATAACAGGGTAACGCAGAAATGGCCAGAGACAACAAAAGGAGAGAAAAATAGGAAAAGGAAAAAAAAGAAAAACAGAGAGAGAGAATCACCTAGAGACACACTCTCGTGTACACGCATGCACACGCACACACACACACAGAGAGACATTGACACAAAACGTGGGGAAAAGGGAGTCCAAGCTAAATGTTCCCATGGGGTCCTCAATGCAGCATATGACTGACATACACCATGAGCCAGGAAAACTTCCTCCAGAGTTGAAAATTGCTAGATATGGAACAATTCTTCACTGAGCTTTTTCTCAAAGGTAACTATGAGTAATTTCACTGATTTTTTTACCACTGTGAGAAAGCCTTTGAAAACCACACAGTTTTAGATGGCTATTTGCAATTCAAGACTTATTCTGCTCGAAAGTTGCATGTGGTTCTCATCTGTCTAGGAGTGTTCTTGTCAAATAACACATTTCTGACCATTTTTTAAAACAAAAATTCAAATATTTTTCTATCTGTAACCTAGAAACTGATATTTGTAGGATTGAACCCAGTTCCTCCATATGTCCTCTTCTTTATTCCTTGTTGTCCCTACCAAATGTACCTTAATAAAGCTTTTTTACTTTACTGAAGAAAGTTTTAATGATGATTCTAAAGAAAAGCTTCCTAAGGAATAATCATTAGCATCTGAATTCTCTATGGGAAGGAATCTTAACTAGTTCCTTTGTTACCCCAAAACATGGATGACTCAGTGGTCCACTCACAATGCCAGGCCCTCTGTGAAAAGGTGGGGAACATTAGCTGAAATAGGAGGCCTGCAAGAGGAAGGTAAACTTACAAGATCTTTTACACCTATGTCTACCAGCACTAGTGCAAGGAAGAACCAGCTGGAGATCCAAAAAGAAGCTGATTTGTTTTATTGGGGGAATTGCAATTACACACACAAGATCCAAGCAGTCACACAAGGCTAACTGAAGGAAAAGGGAGGAAAGTTTTGGATAGTGAGATTTTTAGGACAAAGCAGGTGAGAAGCAGAGAAGTGAAGAGTGATGTGGCTTAGGCTAGGAGTCCAAGGGAAGTACACAAACAGAAACCAGAGCAGCAGTGTGACAACCTGCAGCCAGTGTATTGTGAGTTGACTATCCAAAAACGGGGGTTTAAATACTCATTTTCTACCTAGAGTGTTAAGGTGCTAATGGATCTCTGGTAGAGCAAACAATGGCATCTGGAGAGTGGACAATGGGCTCCATAGTGACATAATCATCTTAGTATTAGTTGAGAAAGGGCTAATGGTAGCCTTGATAGCTGCTTAATTGCTGGACAGGTGTGGGGACAAAAGGGAAGATGGTTGGTCAGAGAAAGAGGGACTAAGTCAATCAGCCGTCTTGTGTGAACCTTGATGTTGCTATTGTCTCTAAGAGTTTAGACATTGAAGGCTAACTGTAAATCCATTATTGCTGAAGTTTCCTGGTGATTTCCTGACTATGGCCCTTTCCACACCTTAGCTTTTTCTGGTGCTGGGGTGCAGGGATTGCGCGAGCAGCCTCCAGTGAGAAGCTCTCACATCCCTGCTGCTTCAACTCTGCACAAGTTGCCTGCTTGTGCGAGAACCCTGCGTCTTCCTTCCGCAGTGCAGCCTGGGAGTTTTCCAGGCTGCACTGGGGCAGGAAGCGTGACCAGCACAGCTCTGGAGGCTACACATGCCAGGCAAGTGCGCGCAGGGCCCAGGAGCAATGCATGATCACTCACCATTTTCGACTTCCAGCCAAAAATGAAAAGGTACGCGATTGGACCCTGCCGGCCCCTGGAGCATTGCGCGACTGTGAGTGCGTCGCGCAGATTGCTCCTCACAATTGTGCAATGCTCCAGGTACCCTTTCGCATGGCAAATGCCATGTGGAAAGGGCATATGACTTGGCTATGTCTTGAGCTCTTACCTGACATAGTAGGTCAGGTAAGAACTCAAGGTCTTACCTTACCTGACATGGCCATGCAGCCATAGCAAGGTATAATCTATATTTATTCCAATTAAATATTTACCAATTAAGTATATATTTTGCCAATTAAACCATGTCAAGGTATGGGGGTGTATGGCCTGTTAACACCTTCAATTGAATCCCATGCCTCTTTTTCCCTCCTTGAAATAGGAATGGTGAAAGCCTGGATGTTTTTTTTTCCTCTCACAGCAGTGCCATTTTTCTCATCAGGGCTGGTTTGATGTCAGACTTGGATCAAGGAGGTTTGGATTTAAACTCTGTGCTCAACCAGAAAAAAACTTAATGTGACCCAAGGCCATTTACTATTTTATTACCTTACCTGTTTCAGATTATTTTTATGAAGATTTTTTGAGAAGATGGCTCATATGTGCTCTCCTTGGAGTAAGAAAAGTATTTAAGAGGAGGTCACATATGATGGTTCCCCTCTCTGATCTGAATATATATAGTAGTTGAATAATTTCTCTGTTCATAAAATGAGTTACTTCAGGTAATTCTTAAAAAGTGGGGGAAACATGGTACCAAAATTTTCAATTCCTTCCATTTAACATAGGATTTTTACTCTCATGTGTTTTATAAACAAAGAACAAAAGATAAGTTTTTTCTAAGAGGATTTGTGCTCAAACTTCTTTAAGTTCTCTTCAGTTTCTCAGTTCTTTCTTAAGACAAAAAAGAAAAAAGTATCAACAGCAGAGATTACTTAGTGAAAATATATATTTTATTTATTTAACTTTGGAGAAATACTATAGAAATGCACTATATCCATCTATTACGTGTAGCAGCTACAACTTCAAATACAACCAGTATACAAACCTTCATAAAAACAAACAGCATAGCTATCAAATAGCCAGCCTCCCACTTGCCTTGAATACTTCTTTCCCCTGAAAAACAACACAGTTTTATTTATATTTGGCTAATGCACGTTAGGAAAGAAATCTTAGATTGTTGTGGGGAAAGCACCTTATACATTAGTACAAAGTTCCTGAAAGCTATTCAAAAAGTAGTCATTTGGAGAATAGGCACATCTTATTAATATATGTAGGATTTTTTTCAAATCTCAGTGATAGCATTACGGTGTAGAAATATATATTTAAACATTTCAAGTGTAACTCAGATTTTCTTCAATGTGCTTCTGCTTTCTGCAGACACAGAACTCTCCTGGAAGGTTACTAATGGAGTGAAGAAGTCCTTTGCTATAAACTGCCCCAAAGGTATTCAACATGGCAATGAGACCAGGTATTCAATTCCTAAAGCAACTGCGGTCTGTAGGCTTTCAGTGAACCATGGAGCACTCGTTTGATTTGTAATAGGAAGCTGCTGGTCTCATGGTACAACTTGTCTTTTTCATTCCAGCTAGCATGTAGACTTGAGACAGCTCTAAACATACTCAATACTTTTCTCAGCCCTTTTCATATATTCAAAGTTTGCTTCCTTCCTCAAGATAAGCTTTGAGGGAGCCTCTAATTTTATGGGAAGTAGTTGAACATGAAGAGAGAGTGTAATAAAAACACAGAACCAATAGTAACATGACCTTTGTTAATGAGTCTCTGTGACAGCGCTTGTCTAAACACATGGAGTGAGAAATAAGTTCCATTGAGCCAATGGAAATTTGTTTTGAGTCTCAAGTAAATGAGCACAGAATTGTGGCCTAAATTTTGGAGAACAAACACTATAAATCCATTACTGGATCAGACATTTCTATAGTTCTTATTTATTTACTACAAAGTAGAATTATTTGAAAGAGGATGCATTCAGTAGTAATAATGCAAATTATTGTGTTGGATCATTAAGTGATATACCATGGGAAGATTGACAAAAACAGTTTCCTACCTTTCAGTCAGCAGAAGCATTCTGAGTCTGAGTGGAATTCCACTTTGGGATGTTCCCACTAGAAGAGAAAGCAAGCCCTCACTATATATAGCTAACTGATTATTAACACAGAGTTATAACTAGGCACTAATTCATCATCTGTAATGATCCTACTATTGATTTTCATGTGGCTTTTCACAGTCTAGTAAACTTCTACATTCATAATAATATGTTAGCACTCCTTTTTTAATTTTAAACATAAGGATTGGAATCCTGTTGGGCAGTTACAAATATGCAACCTAGAGTTATGCATTCATAACTGCTATGTATTCACAATCCCTAAGTAACCCCTAGTTCCCTAGCACCTAGTAACTAGTTTATGGGCTATGTAGGGATCCTGGAAGTCTTCCAAATCCCACCTTACCACCTAAGCAGCCACTGGAACCAATAGAGGTCCATTCTCCTCTTGATCAAGAAGTACCGCCTGATGTTTGTACCACCCATAACACAAGCAATCTCCAGCATCAGAGGGGTCTTGTGATAGGGGTCATTTATCTGCTTATCACACCAGAATAGCTCACAAGAGGAACCCCCATCAATCCCAGTGGCTGCTTATCAATAAGCGGGGTGGTGGTGGTCTTGCTAAAATCTACTATGTAACAATATAGTTACAGTGTTACGTAGTGTATAAGGTCATGCAGGATTCTGCCAAAATATTTCAAGTGGTTGAATTTGTTAAAAATATAACTTCTAAGGGAAATCCCTCCTCATAATTCTTGTACTACCTTAAAGCATCTATTATGCTGCAAAATATCCCTCAAAACATTAATATTCAGTTCACCATGTTTTATTTGAGGATAGGAGATAAATGTATTTAGTTCATCTTTCCCCAGGGAAACTTCTTTTTTTTTTGTACTGAAGACTGACAGCAGGAGAGAGCACATTTTCACTCACAAATGCATATGTTTCAGGGCTTCTTTGGGAAAGGCAGGAAAACCATACATTTGAAGAGTGTGCACAATTTTTTAAAAAGTGTACAATTTTGAAAATGTGCACAAACACAGTTAACGAATGTAAAAAAAAAATCCTCAGTGGAAGGATTTTCCTCAATCCCAACAACACCACCACTGGAACATTTGCTGAGGACATCAGAGAGAGGGTTCTCAGGTTCTCAGTGGCTGTTCCCATATCATACAACTTCTTCCCAGATAAAGTTTGGTCGGTCCATTCCCTGTCAATTTCAGTTGGCAAGCAAAGCCATTTTCATTTAGGCAGGGCTTTAGCCCTTGACCCTTGTAGCAGAACAGTCTTTTAATAGAATTTGTTATGTTTTTATCTTTGTTTATGTTTTATGCGTGCTTTGGTTGTAACTTTGTGATTTAAATAAATTATTTACTTCTGTATTTATTACTTTAGTATATGATTTTCTCTGTGCTTTGTTTTAATGTGTTGTAGACCATCTTGAGTTCTTTGTCAGGGTAAAGATAGAATATCAAACAAACAAGCAAGCAAACATAAATGCCAACATAAGAAAGTATGTGCAAAATGTATATATTTAACATTACTCATATCTCTTCCAACTTGGACTATATTAATTAATACATTGCCAGGGGATGCACCTTTGGCCTCTTCTTGTCCAGTGATAATGTATACTTTTCAGTCTGACAGCACAAAGATGTGGACAGGATCCTTGGAGAGTTGAGATTGAGAGTTACCAGGTGTGCTTTGAATCTTTTCCCTCCCTGACTCATAAAAAAAGTCCTTTAAAAAAAAAAGTCCAACAGGGAGGTGACCAAGAGGGTTAAGACAGGAGACAGTGCTTCTTCACATCAAGCAAGGCTATTCACATACCTGAAAATGCCAGTTGTACTTTTTTGTTAAGGTCTTGCACTGGTAGTTGTAAGAATCAGTGGTAAAACTTTTTTTAAGGTCTTCCTCAGGGAGTCTCTGAGTCTCACTATATTGGATAATTACAACCAGTGCCCAATATTCATTTTGTGGCAAAATATTGGAGCATATAGTGGTTTTGAAGTTCCAGGAGTGGGATGTGCAGTTTTTTCCCCTGATGGTTCTGTTGGACCTCTCAATAGCTTTTGATACTATTTGGGGCACTTTTTTAGGATACAATTTAGCATACCATCTTATGGTGTCTCCATTTCTTCCTATAAAAGACCAACTGAAGCTAGGGGATACCAATTTGGTGCTATAGCTATTGACCTCTGAGGTCCTCTAGAATTCCATTATGTCCCTTAAGTTGTTTAACATATATATGAAGCCCCTGGGAGAGGTAAAGATTTTGGGTTAAGGCTACCAGTATATTGATGTTACTTCTGATACTTTTCCACTGAAATCTGAGGAAGCTGTGTTGTTTCAAGTCAGTATATGGCATCAGTAATGGATTAAGTGAAGGTGAACAAAGCTTAATTCAGACAGGGCAGAGATTCTCCTGGGCAATCAGAAGGCAAATCAGAGAACTGGGATTCTGACTGTGCTAGATGGATTTTGCTTCCCCTGAAGACAATAGGTTCACAGCGTGGTCCCAGGTGCTCACAGATGGAACTCTAATTTAAAAGTAGTGTGCCAACTCTGGTTATTCCAGGAGATGTGAGATCTGCACATGCCTTCGTTACATCCTGCTCAGTTTACAGCACAATTGCAAATGAGGTTGCATTTAAAAAATTTTCAGAAACTTCAACTAGTCCAAAGAACTACATCCAAGGTGTTAACTGGTCTTGTTGAAAGGAGCACATAAGCCCCATATTACAGCACCTGCAGAGGCTATCGCTCTATTTCCAGGGACAAGTGCTGGTTGTTACTTATAAAGCCCTATATGATTCAGATCTAGTCTAAGGCCATTTTCTCACTAGACACCGTTAGTGTGAGCTACCATTATAATCCCAGTATTGCCACTTGTATGATGGTAGCAGGTTAGGAACACTGTTTACTGCACCCTTCTGCCTTCAGCAGATGAGTAGCAGTATTGCCACTGGTGTTCCTTCTACTCTACAAGATCCTTGGCCACTCCCGTATCGTGCCTTCACCCTGTCATACCGCCCCTGACTGATCGGTCTTTTTTTGTTCTGGTCTTTTTCTTTGGAAGCCCTACTAGCGTGACACTGTTGTAACCACACTACAAGCCAGTACACTATTGCATTTTCACACTATAATGCTTAGAAATGTATTTAAAAATCAAAAGTTTTAATGCAAAGGAGAAATTTTAAATAAACACGGAGAGGTGAAAGATTTCAAAGTTTCCACACCATGGGAGTTGGGGAAGAAGGGACAAGCCGGGCACACCCACGCCCACTCACCGCTGGATCCGCAACAACAGGAAGTTCTATCAAGTGTTGTTATGGTACCACACAGAGCCGGCTGATGGGATTGAAGCGCTAAAGGAGGCGCTTAACAGACTTTTTCTGGAAATTGTATAAGACACTTTAGCAATGTTTAGGAGACAGGATAGCACCTGGATAGTGACACCTTTGTGCGGTAGCACTCCTGTAGCATTATAGCGATATCATGCAGAAATGGCCTAAGCAAATGTGTGATTTTTCAACTTGGCTTTAATCATTATGAGCCACAGCCTGTGCCATCCTCTGAAATGACAACTTCTGGTGAAAACATAACATATTTATTCAATTTATCAAGGTTTAAAGGTTAGGAAAATGGCTTTACTATGTGTCTTAAATCTTACCTTTATGAAAAAGTTTGGAAGAGAGAAGACATGAAAATCTTCCACCAATATGGCTTAACAAGTATCAAGCTGTATTATATCTGGAACTCTCAGTTTCCTTCCGTCACTGTTACAATTAACCTAATAACCTCTAATTTATGGTTTTGATCACGTTGTATCTTTTCTATTACTGCCAGCAAACAGCTGTTATATCTGACTGCATATGTGTGTGGGAGACCTGTCAGATGAAGAACAAAGAGAACACCTAATTTTTGCATAACAGAGTTTTAAAAAGCTGTCAAAGGACTAGACTAGGTGAAATACAGGAGACAGTGAATTTTCTTCCATTATGTCTCTTTTACTAAAAGTCATAGGGTGTAAGAGGAGGGTTGAGAATTTCATTGAATGAAGCAGAGTGGGTGTGGGGAATAATCTGGGAAAAAAGCATTTTGATAGTGGTCGCTATGGTATAGTATAAGAAATTCAGTTACCTCAAAAACTTATTTGGCTTCTCTCTACTTTTAAGCATCAGGTAAAAAAAACCTAAACCCTGGTTGTTTAAATGTGTATTTAAACCAGGCTGTTTCTTTAGAAATAGCCCACATGGTGCAATGGTTTGAGTGTTAAGCTAAGACTCCAGGAGACAAGGATTTAAATGCCCCTCAGTTTTTGAAATCCAGTGGTTGATGTTTGATAACTCACACTGTCTTAGCCTTAGGAGAAGGCAGCAACAAACCTCTGATAGGCTTACCATTAGTCAAAAACACTTTGACAGCACATGTACAGCTTTTTGAGAGTGCAGTTGTCTAACTTGTTACATATATTTGCTGTTGCATTGCTTGCTCCACTGCCTGAATTATATTTTTTATAATGCTGCTTTATTGGAATACGTAAATTAAAGGTTGTCCTGACCCACAATCTTAGTGATGATAGAAGTCATCCCAAAGTGGTAGTCCTGGCTCAGATAACAGACTGCTAGTGGCATATAGTAATATGTTCTACTTGTCCTGAAATATGTCAAAATTATGGGCTACTATCATATATACCCAGCGTTGCCTGGGATTTTATTTTCTCATAGTGTTGCAGAAGTCAGAGATAAGACCCACGGAAAGGAAATTCCGCCTTTATTCAGCCGATTAGGATCTCGGCGGAGTCGCCTCCAAAAGACCGAGAGAGCGGCACCCCAACAGGTTTACAGCAATTTATACATTTTACAGTGCAGGGTCATCACATGTTCAAGAGAGGACACAGTTGTGGTGTACAAAGCTGATTGGTTTCTCTTCACTACAATAGACCATTCTCTTAGCTGTACTAAAATGTTGCAATGTAGCAAGAAACAGTAGCTGGGAACAGACCTGACATTCCATTCCCAGAAATTCACTTCTTTCTTGTTTTTTTTTGCTCCCTTACAATAGGTAATACTTGTTAGAAAGATTTGAGATCCCGTGTCTCTAATTTTCCAACCTGTCTTGTCCAGTGCCTGTAACTTTTCCCCGTATTCCCCAATCCAATATGCATTCAGAGTTATTAACATACACAGGTTGGGTTCCAGAGGGAATACACCGCCCTCTTCCTTGCTGCTAGGCCTCATCTCCGTAGCAACTGGCCAGGCCCAAGAACTCTCTGACTGAGAATTCTAAAGGCCCCTTCCTAAACTGCAAACCCTAGCATTCCATAGAATCTTGTCAGGCAGCCAATCATATGAGGTCTTTGCCTGACACAGACAAACTTTGACTTTTATATATTAGATGAGCATCAACATGCATGCAAAATAAATAGAAGCCCTTCATGCGTGGATATTTTTTCCCCTGTCAAAACCCCAATGGACTACAGAGGAAACATAAGAGAAGACTAGAGCTCAGTGATAAAGCACAAGCTTGCATTCACAATGCCTCACATTCAATCTCTGCTTTCTCCAGACAGAGATAGAAAGGCTCATGTGTTTAAACTTAGAGGCTAGACAAAGCTGAACTAGCTCAGAGATGGGGAACCTGAACTCTAAATTAGAGAAAAAATATCATAAATCATATCAGTTATTGACAAAAAGAAAAGAAGTGTTCTGGTCTATGCAAAGATATCATTAGGACCAGAAAAGTATTTGAAGATTCACATGGCTGAGTTATAGTAGTCCAAATGCAACTTCAGGGTCAAAGAATGTTCATACACTGATGGAAAATGAAGCAATTTTCTATCACAAACTATTCCAGCGAAACTTGGAAACCCCATATGATAAATTTATTCTTTTGGGAGATTTTAATGGAGTAGGGTTTACAGACTATCTGAGAAAAAAAGAAACAAGACCAAGGGTAGCTACCAAAAGCGTATTGTGACTTATTGGACTATCTGGAGTTAATAGATATTTAGAGAGTGCTTTACGGTCAAGAGCAAGAATACACTTAGATAACAGATAACTTTTTAGATAGCTTAGATAACAGATAACTTCCCACCTCCAGAAGAGGAACCTGAACAACCTTCTTCCAGGGCTGGAGGTTCTCCATCCTTCAACTGTGGCATATCATGGTGCCTCACAGATGACTATTAAGAGACATTGAAGTTAATATTAATTGGTTATTAGATTAGAATGGCCAAAGCTTTTGTTCCAGATTAGAATATACAAACAGAAAGTACACTCTGGTTTGCTCCCAGAAGGGTTACTACTTATCCACTGAGCAGAGAAATTTCCTTGATTATATGGTGAATGGCTCATATGTAATTTCTGTGTTTGAAATGGCATTGCTTATTTTATTTTCCTTTAAATAAAAAAGCTCCATTAAAGCAGTAGAGAAAAATTACACTTGGATGTGAACTTTCTATTTGCAATTGTACTAAAATTAATAAATGACCACTTTCAGCAATAGTCAGACAGCAAGAAGAAATTGATATTTCTGAATGGAAGGAGGGGGACAATTATTTAGGCATGATGAATTCAAATCGATTGGGACTGACAAAATAGAACTATGCAGACAAAGAGATAGAGAAAAAAAACTTTAAGCACTTCACACTGGGCTGTTTCAGTTTTAAGTAATTGGTTAAAACAAGGGGGCTAATGGGCTGTTGATTTCAATAATATTTCATTCATTGACTTTAATAGGATTTTTGAAAGCACAGTGTGATCTGTAAAAGTCACTCAGATGACATTTACAAAATGGTATAAAAATACACTGAATGGTAAAATAGGAATACATAAATACTTGTAGACCCCTTTTCTTTTGTGAAATAATTTTAATTCATTTGAAAATATTTTTTCCAGTTTAATTTCATGTGTATTTTTTATATTACATTTGAAATGAGATTAAAACTCAGATAAGATGGATGGTTTTAAATATGTTTGGACACCAAGTAAATTTTATTTTGAGTTTAGAGTGCATCACTTTGTTTCTCCATCTCACTTAAAATAGGTGTAATCCTTTCTTGTATGAGGTCTCAGTACCCGAATAAGAAGCTATCACCATTAGGCTCAATAAAACCTCTTTGTGGTGGGGTAGGACTGAAGGTGTGTCCACCCTATGGTTCCGAGGTGGTCAATTCCTCAAAGCAAGCAGAAACCAACCTCTCTCAGGGATGTAGCAATTAGAATGCAAGACTATGGTTCATGAAACCCAGATCTAGTTCCTCATGTAGCCTTAAAGCTCACTGGGTGACTTTGGGACAAGAACTCTTCCTCAACCTCATTTTCCTCACATAGCTGATATAAGATATCCATGAGGTGGAGGAGAGAATTACATATTATTTTTTATATAATAAGCTTAGAACATTTTTGAATCTTACTCCTTTTGGTGAAGAGGATAATAACAGCATCAAGAATGGAAACGCACTACTATATTGCTTTTATTTTGCTACTTCTTTAGTGGAGAATAGCTATGATGCCTGGAATGCTCTCATGGTCACAGTGTAAATAAGCAGTTTCAGCAAATTAACTGTGCACTCCAGGGCTATCTGATGATGATTAGAGACGAGGAAAAAAAAATCTATTGGCTTCACAGTCCTGTATGGAAGCCATTTTGCATGCCCTAAGATAGGAAGTGGGATAGAATTCATCCTGTCTTGGCATTCCATGCAATTATGAGGGTAGTAATGGTGTTTCAGAGTAGGAAATTCTACAGAAACCCACATATTTGAAGCAGAAAATGGTACCCCAATGCTTTGGTCAACACAAAGAACAAAGGTATGCAAAAGTGTGCATTTTTTATATATATATATATATATATATATATATATATATGAATTATAAGATGAAGAAAACTCATAACCTGACATGGCTTCAGGATACTGAGAGACTGCTGACAGAAAACTAAGAAAGTCAGTGAGAACTGGGACTGACATATTTTTACATCGCTAGTGGTATTTTTATTACTGGAAAAATAAGATTTTATATGGATGTTTATTTCATGAGCACCATTGCTTTGACAGTGGGATATAAAGCTTGTGGGATATTTGAATTTTGCATGAGTGTTGGGAATGAAATCACATAAATGGCAGAAAGATCAGAAAACAACCTAAGAGTATTTTTGCCATTAGGATTTCAATCTAGGACCCAGTCAGGGCTCCAGTTAGAAAGGAAATTACTTACACTACATAGAGAGCTAACATTTTAAGTCATGATGAACCTTTTGTCTCTCACCTCATTCATCCTGAATTCATCCAAACCCACGGAGTTCCTTATGTACCAAAGACTGCATGCTTATAAAGGATGAAGTTCAAATTTTCAAAATGGTTTTTAAACCTATTCAGAACTTAAAAGGCTTTGCTCTTGATGGCACAGACACATGACTCAGTGGAACATTAACAATTTTTCCACAAAATAATTACTGATGAATTAAGTACAAGCTTGAGAAATGTCACCAAAAGGGTAATTTTCAAGAAAGTTGTAAGTGCTGGGAAACCAGAACAGCAGCATACAATTGTCTTTTCAATCACACTTACAATGGTCACCATAGCAATGTTATAATTATGGTTTGATTGAATCTGAAATTATAATGAAATTGAACCTTTTAAACTTCTACATAGATATACATTAATGCATATATACTAATTCCACTGTAAACTGGTAGGAATGACACAGTCATTTGAAAAGAGCTACTAGATCTCCTAGTAGGAGACATAATTGACAAGTGGCAGGAAACCACATCACTTAAAGTGAATGTGACTGGTGATGCTTCCAAGCATATTTCATATAAATACTCATTACTGATTCTACATTTTACACTCCGAGTCATTAATAATTTCCCCCTCAATGGTGGCATTTTTCTAAATGCCTTTTGTCATTATCAACAAAAGTTTTAAATGTCATCGTAAAATAAAGTATGCATGTTTATTTATATAAACTTTTATCTATATAAAATATATAGGTGTATAGTATATACTTGTAAGTCACTCTAAAAATGCACACCCATTTATGCACAGACACACACACACACACAAATCCCTCATTCTAAGCATTACATGAGATAGATGAGGTCCATCGTTCCAATCCATGAACTATTACCTGCTACTCCATGACAATTTCCAGGAAAAATGAAACAGTTGTAGCTAATGGGCACCAGGTTAAAGTATTAAAGAAAATCACAAATATTCAAAGCTGAGCTAGTGTACTTAATGTAATGGCTTGAGTTGAAATATTTATTTGAAATGCAACTTAGCAGAATTTGAGTGGGTGCTGAGAAAAAAAAATAGCAGTGACTGAACAAGATTAATAGGTCGAGAATAGCACAGAAAGAGGCAACTAAGTCTATCTAAGAGCCTCTCTGCACTACACAGTTATTGCACTATGATTCTACCTTAACTTCTACTTCTTCTACTTTAACTATGGAATAATGGGATTTGCAGTTTAGGAAGATATATTTAGAATTCTCAGCCAGAGAGCCTTAGTACCTCCCAAGAGTACAAACTCCAGCATTCCATAGGAGGCAGCCATGGTAGTTAAAGTGGAATTATAGTGCAATAATTGTTTAGCAAGAAAAGGCCTTAAGACACCTGAGTTGTACAGCACCATTCTGTAAGAACACTCTAAGGTTCAAATTTAAATAGGACACTGAAGAGCACAACAAGTCATTCAGTGCGATCATCACACTGCTCTGGGCTAGAATTGGAAACTTCAGTCTTATAACCAAAGGTAGTTGACAACTTTTGTTCCTTTCCTATAGGTCTTGTCCCTTCTGCCTGGCTGTTGTTTTTCCCCTGCCTCTTCCTAATCAAAGCCCTTTTCACATCATACCTCAATTGCAAGATGTTCTGACGCCATCATGGGATTGCCAATGGCAGATTAGACTCTGTATGCAGCCTTTTGTCTTCCACAGGCACCTGGGCATTCGTGAGACAGCACCAGATTGCACCTGGTTCCTGTTCCATAGCTTGGCATCCCAGGCCACTCCCAGGTCCCACTCCATCCCCACCCCATTGCCCCTGATTGATTGTTTTGGTTTGGTTTTTTTGCTGGCTACCGTGCTACCGTGCTAACAGTGGCACCAACTATTTTTTTGTAAAAAATGTAAGTTGGCTGGACCCTGGGGGCTGATGTCCTTGTGGGTGTGGGTGATGATGTCAGCCCCAGCGTGGCCTTCCTAGGTGCTGTGTCCTGTGGTGTTTGCTGGTACAATGAGGGCAGTGGCCAACCTGCTGCTGGGCAGAGCTTCCTCTGGGAGTTGCTCAGTGAGGGACGGGCAGGGACTGCCTACAGCCCACCCACTCCCATGTTGTTCCCAGAAGGATGCTGGATAGAGACTCCACATGGCTGTAGCTCCTGCGATTGCTTTGAGAAAGGCTGGTTATTTTGGGGTGACTTCCTTAAATGAAAAAAAGTAGGATTAGTGCTGCCTGAAGCCAGGATAGCACCTGTTTGGTGAGAATGTCATGTGGTAAGGCGGTTCCTCAAGGGGGAAAGAAGTGTGGCTAATGTGATTTGAAAATACCATGTGAAAAGGGCCCAAGACAGCTTGGAACTCCCTCTGGAACATGCTGTTGGTTATGCAATACTCTGATGATCAACTTGTGCTCCTTTTTTCACTTTTTTTGTTGTATGCAAGAACAAACAATTTTATCATTTTTCCTTACCACTGTAAGAAAGATTGAAAACTGTTCAGTTTTCAAAGACTACTTGCACTTTTGGACTGAAACTGCAGGACAAACATGTATGATGGATTTTTTTTCCTGCAGAAAATGGCATTTTCTGACCATTAAAAAAAAGTTTTCTGACAGAAAACAGAATTCCTGCACGGAAAACAACATGTCATGCAGAAAACAAGTTTCCTACACAAAAAACAACATTGTGAAAAATTGTATTCTCTGAACAGAAAATATTGTTTTCTGTGGCAAAAAAGAAATAAGCAATATTTACTCAGAATAAACTCAAACTGTGAAAAGTCTAACCCATAAAGGCTTCCGTTCATCAGTTTTTCCTGACACTCAAGGAGTCTGTTTTTCAACCATTTACCATTTTTTTTTAAAAAAAAAAATTCTTCCTATCCTTCACCCAGATTGACTGTATTCTGTTTCATGGGTTTCCTCTGTCATAAAAAAACAAAAGATTGGGAAATGAAGACACAAAGACTCAAAAACCCAGCTCAGACAACAATCAACAGCTCTGAAATCCCTCACTGCAATTCTTCCAATGATTTGGTGCTGTCAAATGCACAAAGAGCTGTATGAGATAATTGTCTTTAAAACTTCAGTGACCTCACACAATTCTTCTTGGACCACACTGATGAGTGTTGGTGAGATTCTGGCCTTTGGTTGCACAGGCAAATTAGCCAGGTCCCAGTCATACATCCATAGTCAAGAAAGTTATCCAAAAGTAAAGGGAGGAATAGTCCCACCCATTCCAGAGTCAATAATAGGAAGCAAGCAGTCAGAATAACCAAAATCTAAGGATGAAAATGCCAAAAAGGTGTATCTCCAAACTGGACCTGCAGTCAGTAATCCAAGTAACTGGACAGCGTGCAGAAACATATGACAGTTTGATGAATGGCTGTATGCAAAAAGACAAGAAGACAACCTGCTGCTGGGAGATTGATAACTATTTGACCTTGGCATGCCAGATAGCTAATTGCTCAAAATCTCCTGTTTAAGTCTTTGGAAGAATTGTTGGCTCTTCCTGCACTCCTTTTTGTCCTTTTATTTACAGTCAGCCCTCCACATTTGTGGGCTTTATTTTTGCGGATTTGATTGTTCATGGATTATTTCCTGTCACCTGTGCTGCCTCCCTATGCCATTTTTAATAGGGACTGCAGGGCTAGTGAGACTGAGAAACTTCAAACGAGGCTTGTATATCCCTATTAGAAATCGTGTGGAGCAGTAGTGGAGGTGGCAGTAAGCCCCATCAGCCACCCACTTGTGCCTTGTGAAGGAACCATGATGCCTCAAAAGAATCCATGGTGGGTTGATTATGGTGATCATCCTTTTTTTTGTGTTAAATATTGTTTGAGAGGGTTGACAGTTATTCATGGTTTTTCCATCTTCTTGGGGTCCTGTGCCTCTAACCCTAGCAAATGTGGAGGGATGACTGTACATAGAAATAACCAAGATTTTCCTAGTAATGTGGTAAGTCTGGTCCAGTTCCTGTAATTGAGCCACACAGATGTATCATTCTTAATCCTGAATAGTATTACTTCTTTCCCTGTAGGGATGTCTGAGGTAGACTCCAACTGAGCCATTTTATAGAGCCAGACCTGGTTACCCAAAGGAGGAGGAGGAGGAGGAGGAGGAGGAGAAAACTATATCATGTGCCTAATATTCATTTACTGACTTAATGTTTGAAGATGATCATGTATGTCAGGATGGACAAGTATGATCCTTCAGATGTAAAGGATTTCAGCTCCCAAATCTGCATTACCTCTATTGGCTAGGGCTGATGGAAACTGCAGGGCAACAATATCTGGAATAACCTAGTTACTCATAATTGATCTACATCACTTTTCATGAAGATTTGGAAACATGCGTCATATATTCTCTACTTTGTATAGGGGAGTATTCCCTTATTACATGTTACATCATTAACATGGTTAGCAATCACATCAAAATGTGTGTGTGTGTGTGAGTGTGTGTGTTTGTGTGTGTGTGTGTGAGAGAGAGAGACAGTATGCACAAATGTGTGTGAAGAATTAATCCTAAATGCAGTATAAGGCAGTGTTTTAAACAATCTCTTTTTAGACGAAGAGAATGTTTTAACCTGTTCACCCCAGCTGCAACCTGAGTTTTTAAAAAAATCCTGCACCCCTTGCTGAATTTAGTCTTGGAGGGCCCCCTCCCCGGTTGTTATCTCACCACTTCCCTCGCCCTTTTCAGGCTTACTACACTGAATGAGGGATTTATGTGGGAATTCTGGCCGGAGATTATGTTTGGGGAGGAAAGGGTTAAATCTATTTAAGACCTGAATTCTCAAAGAAAATTGCAACCTTTCTTTTGCATGCCTAGGATAAAATGAAATCAAATCAAATATAAATTTTGGATGTGGATGCTAGCTGTGCAGTTACCACAACATATAATTTGTCCCTGAGAAATCATGGTCAAATATTCCAGATCTCTATGTTATGGTTACCATGTCATTGTTCATGTAAATCTGCTCTTCCTGGGCTGTCTGTCTAAGCTGGCTAATGACTTCTTAATAGAATAGTACTCTGAAATAAGAAAATAAAAGTCTTTGTGCAAAAGAGGCATTTGTTATTACGGACACAAGGGGAAATCTGAAATCAGGATGTTTTCCCAAAAATGTGTGGGCCTACTGACACTACACAATTGTAGTATTACATTCCACTTTAACCACTAGGGCACCATCTCACGGAATCCAACACTTTGCAGTTTGGAGAAGGACATTTAGAATGACAATCCAGAAAGCTCCTCTGGTGCCTCATCAAACTACAAACCTCAGAATTCCATAGTGTGTTGCCATGGCAGCTGAGGCAGAATATAGCACTATAATTGTGTTGTGTGAACACGTCCTGCAACAGCCCATGACTGCCATCCAACATTCCCTCAGGTAGTGTCAATATCTCCACATGGAGACATGCTACATCAGCACAAGACAATCTCCATGCAGAATAGCAACATTGTACAACACACACCAATGACTGGGTGCTGCTATGGAATATAGAATGTGCAATGATTGATGCACAAGGCACAACCACAGTGTGCTATGCACAATCACAAAACACAAGCTACTTGAAGCCAAACACCACCTTCTTCTTTTTCTTCTTTTTTCAACTGATGACCATAAAGAATCTTCTTTCCTTCCTGCGCAGTGGTGAATCCATTTATGTCATTTCAACGTTGTTACTGCAACTTATACTGTCTTAGTTCCACTGGTATAGTTTCCTTGGCATAATTGCATAAGAAGGTATTGGGCATGTACTTAATATGTATTTAACTGTTTTCACTGGAAGAAAATATATTGACTGGCTAGGAATCCAGAGATGTGAAAAGCTACTGTGGGCTTGGTACTGTATGTGTTCTTCTTTCTCTGGATACCATATTTTCAGAAAGAACACTAGTTTGTGATACTGAGCTGCCCATTTGCTGTCCGTTTCTCTAAAGAGCAGTTCTCAACATCTCATCCTGCAGATGTTTTGAACTTTAATTCCCAGAAGCCCCAGCTACCCTGACCAGTCATCAAGCATTCTAGGAGCTGAAGTTCAAAATATCAGGAGGATAAAAGCCTGAAGACGCCTGTTCTAAAGCCATAAGCAGTTTTGGCCCATATCTCCCCCTGAGCTTCCAAATCATACTCAAGACAGGAAACCATTGCTGTGATAAGGCATAAAGAGCTTTATCAAAAAGCCCTATCATAAAGAGCCTGCAGCCCATTCCTTGTAGTTAACACTTTTCTAGCTTCATCTCTTAGCCCCCAAAGAATTTTCCTATGTATGTGTCTCCACTGGATTTGTAAACTGTGTTGGGCAGTCACATTTGCATACTCATCCTCAGTAAACCTCAGCAAATTTAAAATATGTCCTTTGCTCTTTAATCATTGTATACCTGTCGACTAAAACTTTCCGATTGACTCCGATTACTGTGAGTATTCTATCTGAATAGTTTAGCATCCATCAGTGAGCTTAATTTTACTTTGTCTATGTCTTGAACACTTCTACAACTTCAAATTTCTGCCTCTTATTATATTTATTATTTATTATTTATTATTATATTTATTATTTATTATCTCATTATTTTTCTTCAGTAAATAAATAAAGTTTTCCTTAATTTGAAGTGAAGGTTTGGCAGGTTGGACAAATGAAAGAGAGAGGTCTTTCTCCTCTTATCTGCTTAGCCATGGCTTATCTTTTTTTTGGGGGGGGGGAATCATGCTACTAATGAGCTTATTCTGAACTGAAATGAGGGATAGAATTCTTTAATCCTTCTAGTAATAACCATTTCATCTATGGTCAGTCAAATAATCTCAGAGGTTAAATAGCTACAGGACTTTTAGATGTTTGTGTTTTGTTAAAGCAATTCCAATTTGTTATCAGTGAATTTTGGAGGAGTGATCAAGCTGGAATATATTTACCCATTTAATGTCCAAGGTTTTGAAGACATATATTTAAAAATGCTGTCTATAAATAATTCTACTGCAAGACTAATGCAAACAGGCTGTAGTTAACTGTAGCAATGTATATGGCACTTGAAACTGTGTTTCTGAAGCAGGTCTTCAGTGAAGTCAACCATTCATTTATTGCAGTTAGCTACATGGGGTAACTTCTACCACTCATTTTCACTCTGCTACCACCAAAGCTCCCCATAGGTGGCTTTCAGGAATTTGAAAAAAATCTGGAAGATGGTCCCCTACCCAAATACTGCATATAAGTGCCTTCTTGTTTGAAATAATCCAGGGAAACAATTTAGAGAGGTTAGGGGATAAATGTCTGTCCTTTGTTGTTGCTGTGTGCCTCAAGTTGTTTCCAATTTATGACCATGTAAAGTGAACCTACTAGGGGGGTTTCTGGAGCTGTGAGTGTGTGATGTACCCAAGGTCACTAAGTAGGTTTCTGTGGCCACATGGGGAATGCTGGCTCTTGTCTCTCACTTACACAGTGAAAATTTCTTAGAAATATTTTGGCTTTAAAAGGTTTACTGGGTCTATGTTATACTTCTTACTATAATATATAATTAAACAGATCTGTTTAGAAGACAAACTTGCTGTTTAATGCAAAGCAGTATTCCTAATTAGTGTTGATAACACCTTGCAAGATTAAAAAAAACAAAACAAAATACTTTTCAGTGGAAGTAGATTAAAACCCTTGATAAACATTCATAACATGGTTATCATCAGTTTTAAATCTTACAGGTTTTTTCTCATACTACACTCCACAAGTGTATATCCAATAGCTGTATGTTGAGATCTAAAATCAAGATTTCCTTTTTATTACGATAATTTATTGTGGTGGGACATTCATTAATAAAGCCAACACACTCCCATAATAAATTATGTTTAATGGTTGAACTGAATAGTTTTGCATATGGTTGAACATAAACTTAATCACTGAAATTACAACATTAATTGTAATGAAGTATGCCCCACAGTGTTTCACACACAGTGTATTGTAAAATATCCCTAAGTAGTTTTCATGAACTCTATCATGGATAGGGGGAATGGAGGTGAAGCACTGAATTTATAGAAAAAGTTATCTCTTTGTCTTTCTTTTGAAGACCAATAGATCATCTGCCATCTTATATCAATGTGATTCCTCAAATCATCTTGTATTGTTATGGGTGGTCAATGATTTTTACTGTCCACTTATTTAGAGCAGTTTTCATATAAAGTTAAAATAACTTGAAATGGACACATGGTATTAACCATGCAGGTGGAGATACTGAACAAAATAACTTGTGTTTCAAGTGTCAGTGAACAAAATAAAGATTCAACCTGTATCTATATCTATATCTATATCCATCTATATCAATATCTATCTCTGAATAAAGAAAAAGATAATCATTGCACCTGGAGAAGACAATTAAAAGAATCCTTACTAGCCTGGAGGAGAACACCAAACAGAAATAAACATAACAGGCTTCAGTTTGACTGGTTGCTGGTATCCCATATCATGTATATGTATCCTATATATTATTGCAGTTAGAGCTTTTTCTAATCTGGGCCTCACTGAATAATACCTCTTGTATTTAATAACATATAACACTTTGAAGAATAAATGCAACTGCTACTTCCAGCTGGAGCAGGCACATTGAACGAGTTAGACTTACCACGGTATTGACTTACCATAATTCAACAGGTCTTTTGTAACCTGGACTAACAACTGAATTGATAGTGCTATTTTCCCAAGGTAATGCTTATTTTATGAAAGTTAATAAATATAGTTTTTATAATAATAATTTTAGCTTCATCCTGAAAAATGATATGGAATAATGTGTCTAAATGTTCAGTTTGAATGGTTGTCCATCAGTTTTCTGTATGCTCTTTGGCACCTTAAGAAAAAAAGAGCCTGCAGCCCATTACTTGTAGTTAACACTTTTCTAGCTTCATCTCATAGCCTCCAAAGAATTTTCCTATATATACACTGTTACAGTGCTATTATTCCACTTTCAACATCATGTGGAATCCTAGAGTTTGCAGTTTAGGGAAGGGCATTTAGAATTCTCAACCAGAGAGCTCTTTGGCCTTAGTAAACTACAAACTACAAGAATTCCACAGGATGTTGAAAGTGGAATAATAGCACTATAACAACATTATAATTAAACTGAAATGGATTGTGCAATACCTCAAAGGGAATGTCATTAAAAAGTTGTTGTAAAGCTATTCTGTACCTTGGCAAAAGTGAAAGCTTTGGAATTTTGAAAGAAAGTGTCCATATTAGTATACGGGGAGGAGAAATAAAATTATGATATTCATGAGCTATTCATTACACACAATGCCTATTGCTCCAACATAGAGGCTTTTTCTGCTTAAATAATGTCATGACGTTCCTAATTAATTTCAGTGGAGAATCTCCATTAATCTCAATGGAGAGACCAAATTCATTGTTGTTGTTGTTGTTGTTGTTGTTGTTGTCTGCCTTCAAGTCATTTCCATGTTCTGGAGACCCTAAGGTTAGCATGTCATGGGGTTTTCCTAGCAAGATTCGTTCAGAGCAGGTTTGTTTTTACCTTCCCCTAAGGTTGAAAGCGTGTGACTTGCCCAAGGGCATCTAGTGCGCTACCATGGCTGAGTGAGGAACCCTAGTCTCCAGAGTCCTAGTCCAATATTCAAGCGACTACACCATGCTGGCTCTCAACCAAAATCATAAAGGCAATCAAGTATACATGCATAGAAATATATGCATTTACAGAAGAGATTAACAGAAAATAGTGGCAGTCCCATGTCTTAACAGATCACTAGATTGAAGCAACAGTGTGCTAATAAGAATCAAGCATATAAGTCCTAGGACTTTTGAGGCACTTCCTTATCCCCTCCGCGAATGTTTGCAGCAATCCTTTCTGAAATGTTAACAAATCCAAATACTTTTTTTTTTCAAAACTGCCATAGAGTAGCCCATCTGCTAAACCATTCTTTTCTAAAGCTGGCATAATGTCATTAAATGTTGTTTTAAAAATCACATGGATTAATTTGTAATTAAGCAATTTTTAAACTATACTATAACTAAACTATAAAAGATGATATCATAGAATCATAGAAATGTAGACTTGGAAGAGACCACACGGGCCATCTAGTCCAATCCCTGCCATGCAGGAACACCCTCAAAGCACTCCTGACAGATGGCCATCCAGCCTCTGCTTGAAAACCTCCAAAGAAGGAGACTCCACTACACTCCGAGGCAGCATATGCCACTGCTGGACAGCCCTGACTGTCAGGAATTTCTTCCTGAGGTTCAGGTGGAATCTCCTTTCCTGCAACTTGAATCCATTGCTCCTTGTCCTGGTCCCTGGAGCAGCAGAAAACAAGCCCTCTCCCTCCTTGACATGACATCCCTTCAAATATTTAAACATGGCTATCATGTCCCCTCTTAACCTTCTCTTCTGCAGACTAAACATCCCCAGCTCTCTAAGTCTATCCTCATAGGGCATAGCTTCCAGGCCTCTCACCATTTTGGTCACCCTCCTAGGCAAGTGAAATGCACAATTGATGCACAACAGCCAGATCCTCTTAATAATAGTAAATCTTACTTACCTTGTGATATGTCATTTATATTCAGCTTTTATCATCCACTCTTGTCATCACTAGTTGGAAGTCATGGGTGAATTTATTGTTTGCATTCTTAAAACATAGTTAAGTAACTCACAGAAGAATAAATATAATGTTTTATAAGTAATTCCCTCAGCTTTGTAGATTAAACAAAAAATGTTAACTTCCAGCTTCATTGAAGGGTTTCAATTCACTCTCATGGGTAGATCTGAATACTGCATTTGCAGCTTGAAACAATCCGTGTATATCTGAAAAACATGGAACTATTATTATGTTATTTTTAATAGAATAGAATAAAAACAATATTGTGGTATATTATTTTATATTAGTATAGAACACTGTTACAATTTTATAAGTGACAGAAAATTCAGAAATAACTAATAGTTTCTACAAATTTAAGTTCCCTAGTGTCTAACCAGAATAGCATCTTAAGCCCTTTCCGCAACTCACCTTTTTGTGGAGCTGGGTGCAGGGATCACACGAGCAGCCTCTAGCAAGAGGCTCTCGCGTCCCTGTTCCTTCAGCTCTGCAGCTGCTGCCTGTTCACACAAGAGCCCCTCCTCTTCCTTCCTCAGTGCAGCCTGGGATTTTCCCAGGCTGCGCTGGGCAAGAACGGTGAGCGATGCCACTCCAGAGCTCCGCACACATGGCAAGTATGTGCAGGGCCCCAGAGCAATGTGCGATCGGGCACCATTTTTGGCTCGCAGGCAAAAATGAAATAGTGTGTGATCGGCACCTGCCAGGCCCTGGAGCATCACGCAATTGTGAGTGCATTGTGTGGACTGCTCCTCGCAGTCACACGATGCACCAGGGGCCCTTTCGCATGGTAAATGCCATGTGGAAAGGGCCTTAGTCTAAGGTTGAGAGAGTGTGGCTTGCTAAAAGGCAACCACTAGAGTTCCATGTTCAAACATAGATTTGAACCCTAGTTTTGTCGAGTCCTTATCAAATCACTATACCACACAGACTTTTACTTAAATATATACTTGGACCTACGTGGAGAATGATGCTATGAGGAGGGTAGCATTTTGATGGCCTCCAGGGTGTTTTGTGACTGAACCATGAGCCAGATTGCTGCATGTGATGGGGCAGAGCTGTAATCTACTTAAGGCCTGCTTGACTCTTTGTGTGCCCTCTTTTGATCATCTCAGTTCAAGAGCTCAGTCACTGTGCTGTTTGAGGATTCAAGGTAGGTTGAATTTTGCTGGTGGATTCACAGACGAAGGGCAGAGAACTGTGTTCTGCACTGTTTCTGGTAATAAGTGGTCATTGGCCCTTTCCGCACGAGGTGAGGGAATCACTCCGTACCATTACCTACCACTTCTTCTGGGGTCTGAAGCAACATGGACTGTCCCTGAAGCCCTTCTGCAGGCCTCCTTCTTGGTCCAGGGCAAATCGGAGCAGTGTGAGATCTGTAGATCCGCAGTGCTCCGGTTTCCAAAATGGCAGCTTCCAGCTTCCAAAATGGCAGTTTTCAGCTTCCAAAATGGCGGCTTCTGGTTGGTCGTGGATCCTGACCAACTGCTGAAGCTCACCACGTCTAAAGCCCGCCCTCTGCAGATCGCAGGCTCGCATTGGTGCGAGCCTGCGAATCTACACAAGGGAGCAAGAACACAATATCACGTTCCAGGAAAATAAAGACTTGTTTTTCTGGTCTTTCAAAAACACGCTGGAGGACCACTTGGGGTCGTTTTGGAGCGGACTGAGGTGCAGATCTCCGGTAGGTAGTCCGCTTCTAGTCCACTCCAAGGTGCAGAAGACCTCTGTGAGAGGATGACCTGCCCCGTTCTAATTGCCTGACGCAGAAAGGACCATTGTGTGGGGTCTTTTTTATTTTCTTATTTTCTTCTTTGTGGTGTGGTAGGTTAATTACCTGGATTTAGTTGAGGAGGGGTTGATCAGGTGGTTTGGGTTTTATATCTGGTGTGTTTAGTTCTCCTGCGTTGTATGGGGTGAATGTAGTACGCCTTGGCAGGTTGGGGGGCAGCATACTTTTCGTCAACCCCCATTTTTCAATTAGTTCTGAGGGATCAGTCCTCTGTTTGTCACAGTGATCATGTACATGGTATAGGCCCATTGGGCCTTCTAGTGATGGTCAGGACCAATTACCTAGCATACACCACTAACAGTTTTTTTCAGTCCTTCCCTCAGGAAGCCTGAAAGCAGCATGGCGACGTGAGAGAAATGGAACCACAATGGTGCTTCCACAAGATGACATTGTGGTCCTGTCTTTCTCCCATTGCTGGCTGGTGTGATTGCAGAGTAAATCATTGATGCCACGTAGAAGGAGAGGAAGCATGATGGAGGCACTTCCTGTTACAGCACAATCTGAGAAAGAGCCCAACTGTGCTCCGGAAGGGAGGTGCATGTTGGTTGTGCTCCTTCCGAAGGCAGCTGGTTGCTTGTGAAGGACGGCATTTCCATCTTGCTTCCTTCCTGGCAAAGGCGATACCAGGATTGCGAATGGAAGATGATAGGACAAGGTAGGGTGCTGAAAGAGCCCTTGTCTTTTGTTTCTCTACTTAAATTTTCTGGCACAATCATTTCTAGGGCTTTTATTAGGCTGTTGTAGGCCCAGTATATTTGGAGGCCTGACAGAATGCTCAGCCATTTCTGAAGGATGACGTGGCCCATACAACAATTTTGAGACATGCACAGCCATTTTGTTTAGTTGATTTGAGCACAGTCATTTTTGTCAAATGCATGGCCATTTTGTGCTGTTGTTCCAGGTGTGGCCATTTTGTTTCATCTGAGTGAATGTGGCCATCTTGTATAAGAGAATATAGCACTCAGGTGTGGCCATTTTGTTTGCTGGTAAGGCATGGCCATTTTGCTTTAAGGCACATGATGCTCAGTTGCAGCAATTTTGCTGCCTAATAAGGCAAAGCTGTTTTTGTTTGCATCACGTGGTATGGGTGTGGCCATTTTGTGCCATACACCATGCCGACTGTCCACTGCTGTCCTCTGAAATAAGTATTTTTGGTGCTAAATGAGTGGGAATTATGTGTCCTTTCTAATGATGTTGGACTACAATTCCCAGCATTCCTCATAATGGCAAGACTGGATAGGGCTGCCGGAAGTTTCAGATCAACATCTGGTGGATCCCATGTTTTCCATCTCTGATTCTCTTCCATGATGAACTCAGGGAAAGGAGAAAGGCTAAAGCATGTCCTTTTGGAACAGGCAGTTAACAAAGGCCACAGAGGCCACGGATTTGAACCTGTGTTTGCCACATACATTTCTAACTGTTAAAAATGCATCTCCAGCAGTGTCAGAGATGTGGCACTTTTGGTTCTATTTTTCCTTGTACATGGACCCTTGTTTCCAACCTGTAAATCTCACCTCTGCTCATCAATAAAGCCCATTTTGGGGAGAAATAAAAGACTGTAGGAAAAAAAAAGGTCTCATACTTTTGCTCACACCTTCGAAACCAAGAGGGTTCTTTCCATTGATTTTTAAAAAATTAAAATAAAATGTGGGTTTTGACAATAGAGGAAACATACATATTTAAAATAAAGTAAAAACAAAAGTCACATACCAAAAATTACATAATGCTCCCTCCCACAGTCCTACAATTTGCAGCAGTGAATACAAAAGAGTTCACCCTTTGTATTAGACTGTTCTTGCTACTGGCTAACAAAAGTTCAGTTTTTGGCAGATAAAACTAATGATCCACTCCACCATTCCTTTCCAATGAGCAGCAAATTATCTGAACATTTAAATCTTAGTTCTTTATACAGTGAACATGGGAAAATGTAATGTGCCAAGACATTACAAGCAATAAGTTATCTCCCCTGCCAGTGGGAAAGAATATTGGAAGGAATCTCCGTGCCTTCAGATTTGGAGTTGTATATCTAGTGAACAATCTAACTGAATATAGTTAGTTTAAAAAAAAGGTGAAGAATCAGCTTATATGCCATCTATCGAAGAACTGCTGACCATAATGTGGGAAGCATGAACAAACATGGGGATGCAGAACATCTGTTCCATGGATGGAAGTTACATGTATCTTCCAGAAACTACATTTTTGATTTTGAGTATTCATACTGTCTAACAAATGGGATATTTCCAAGGCAGCTGAATTCCACCAGGATTTTTTTAAATTTATTTATGCAGTGAAATTAAGATAGTGCTTTAACACTGGATTGTAGATGTCATTTGTTTTAACCTACTCTCCAATCATTTAATAAATACAAAATTATTGGAAGAACAAAAATCAGATGCCAAAAAATTATGCAACTACAGGAAGACTGTTTTCTCAGAAATGTTATTTTAATAAAGTGATAAAATATAAAGGTAAATATAAAAGTGCTAAAATACCTTTTACAGGCATTTTTTTAAAAAAAATAACACTGGCAATACTTGCTCTGAGAGGCTTGTAAGTAAAGTATTCTCAGTATTAGGAAACTGTCAGTGACATCTGTAGTAACTGGAAGAAAAATGCACTCTGACACAACACATATTTAACTGTGACATATGTCAAAAAATTTCTTTGATATCCCAGGTGAAATCTTTATTCTTCTGAATTCATTGGCAAATTCTTTACTAATTATGTCTCACACATTCAATGGAACGTTAAAAGGAGATAGATTTCATTCCCAGACTTCTGTAAAATATTGATTTGTGCGGCAGAGACTAGGGCCATTTCCACACTACACTGTTGTAGTACTATTATCTACTTTCAACATCCTATGGAATCCTGGGGTTTGCTGTTTAGGGAGGGGCATTTAGAATTCTCAGCCAGAAAGTGCTTTGGCCTCGGTAAACTACAAATCCCAGAATTCCACAGGGTAATGAAAGTGGAATAATAGCACTAAAACAGTGTAGTGCAGAAATGGCATAGAGTAATGAAATTATACTTAGGTTACTGCTCAATCTGTTCATCACCCTGAAGTTTTCCTGGGAAACAGAATGATAAACTTGTCATCCCAAAGGTTCATAAAATACAAGCACACCACATTTCCTATTAATCTCTCACTCATCACCAAGAAACAAAAATGAGAAGCTTTACTATGGAATGGAAAATATGGTAGCAGCAGTTGGAAGGGCTTGCTGCAAAGAAAAAAACGTCTTGCTAGCATGTCGTTATGGAAATATGAAGGAGAATTTCCTTCCCCAGTAATTCCAAGAGAAATTCAGAGGCCATGCTGTTGATTCAAACACCAGACTTGATTGAATGAAATCTGTTTCTGTCCCACACTCCAGCAGATCAGAATCTGAAAAGAACGCAGAACCTGAGTTCATTACTCATACAGTCTAATATGGAAGAAGCCAGGTCACTTTACGTTGTGCATACACCAGAGTAACTTTCAATCCAATTAACATTTCTGACTGGATGTTTATTTTATCTTCCCAAGCTAGGCATCAAAAGTCACTGTGAAGGAGGCAGACTGTCATGAAGGCAGCCAAACATGGCTCAGGGAGGCTGTGAAGGGGAAATAGAATGTATCAAAAGGGAGATGTTTGCCTCAGAGAGATCAGAAAGGGTGTGAGGAGGACAAGGTGTGGACAAGGAGACAGAGGCCCTTTCCACACCAGGCAATAAGAACGGGGCAGTGCGTCCTCGCAGGGAGGTCGTCTGCACCTTGAGGCAGACTAGGAGCGGACTACTCACCGGAGATCCGCACCTCAGTCTGCTCCAAGACGATCCCAAGTGGTCCTCCAGCATGCTTTTGAAAGACCGGAAAAAATAGGTCTTTATTTTCCTGGAATGCACCATTGTGTTCCTGCTCCCTTGTGCAGATTCGCAGGCTCACACCAATGCGAGCCTGCGATCTGCGGAGGGCAGCTTTAGGGGTGGTGAGCTTCAGTGGTTGGTCGGGACTCATGACCAACTGGAAGCTGCCATTTTGGAAGCCGGAAGCTGCTGGTTTGGAAGCTGGAACAGTGCGGAGCAATGAGCACGCACTGCTCCGGAGCAGCCTGGACCGGGCCAGGGAGCCATAAAACCCGGTAAGTTGGGCATGGGGCGATTCCCTCACCCCGTAAGGAAATGGCCTAAGGCTCACAGTTCTAAGAAAATTCAAGCATTTTTCCAGGCTAGTCCAAGTGAAGCCATCCTTTACCATCCAAAGTGAATCAGGAAGCAGAACAAACTCCAAGACCCATGAGGGCATTTTGCGGAAAGAATTAAAAAAATTAAAAAAATAATAATAATCCAGGTTTGAAAGGTTAGGTTGCTTACAGAGTTCAACAACCCTATTTGAATTCTCATGTGGCTGCTGAATGGACCCATCATTGATGCCTTCTTCACCCTTTCTTTGTCTCCTAGTTGAAAAAGAAAGGAAATTATTTGGGGAACGTTAAGGCATAGACATAGTCTCAATCGAGCATTTTTTCCTATTGATGACAGGACTTTACAAATCTGGGAATACCTAAGGAGGAAACTGGCCCTACACAGGTCATTTCTGCCAATGAGAAGATCCCATGGGAAGAAATGGAACTCTATTCCTGTGTATATTTCTTCAGCTTCTCATTTTATTTTCTTGTGAAAAGGAAGGAACGAGCAGGGAAAACTAGGTAGTGAAAAGATCAGACTCCATTATGAGTTTGATAAGTATTTGGAGAAATCTTTCTTGATTTTGTAATATGGTGATTTTTCTGGTGTGTGTATGTTTGTGTGTGTGTGTGTGTGTGTAAAATTCTGACTTTGACACATTCTAACATTATTCCAACCACTGACAAATTAGACTCCTTTATACAGTTACTCAGAAAAAAAATGACCCCTTATTTTCAAAAAATATTACAATCAGGTAAAAGAGTGTAAGACTGTAAGTGTTAGAAGAAATATTCTGAACACTTACCTGCAGTGATTCCCATAGAATTCAATGAGACTTAGGCCATTTCCACACTAGAGTGGAGTAGTGTTTCATTACATGTCAAGAGTGGTGTTTTTTCCTCCGACTTACCCCGATTCCTATCTGTAGGCCCTCCAGTTTCTGTCAAAGTAAAGTGGAGAAAATCATTTGTAGCTTAAGCATCATCAATTCTCATGGAACTCCTATTCCCCTCCCTCGGTCCATCCCACCACTGCTGATTAGTCAATTTTTTTTAAAAAAAAGTTGTATAAACTGTTGCCACATTTTAGCACAATAAGTGTGAACTCAGGTAACGCTTCTATACGTAGGAAACAATGCAGCAGAAATGTTTTGGGTGGTTTACATTGGAGTTTTTCTGTTTTTACAATACATCGGTTTAATGTTGATGTTAACCGCACTAAGACCTCAACTCATGCAGAACCACAGAGGACAGAACGACGTCAAACCGATTTAACATGCAGATGTAAAAGAGACAACATGACTCTACTGCAATGTATCATAGTAGTTTATACTGTAAAAATACCTTTCCCAAGTTTCATAATTACAGAAGCATTCAGCCCTCACTCTATCCCATTAAATAACAGTGGTAAAAATGAGAATTAAATTGCTAAAGAATAGCTGACTATTTTTTCATTTTTTTTTTTCATTTTTAGTATTAATGACTAGGAATACTTGAGGAATTTGAATTTTGAAAATTCTCATGTGAGCTGAGATGATCGACAGGTCCAAGCCAAACAAATAGATTAGAACTTAGTTATTGACTTCAGTTCTAGACTGCTTCTGCTCACTTCTTGGTTCAAAATGCATCCAGACTCTTTAATTAGTTAAAGTACATATTTTCAGAAAAACATATTCAACTATGTGTAATATGATGGTAAATAGATAACGAGTTATTTATTTATTTATTTTAGTATAATGGATTAGTTCTTGACAGAACTGAGGCATAAGCATATCTGAGAAAGATATTTTCTGATCCTCACTTATGGAGTCATTTTGATCAGAATATGTTTAGGTTCCCAGATTCTCCCAAAATAAAAAAAAATAAAAAGGAAATTATACAAAATCTATTGTATGAAATGGCTCCCACTAGTGTCCCCAATAGAAACTCCCTCTCTCTCTCTCTCTCCCCCGCTCCCTCTCTCTCCCTCCGTGTGTGTGTGTGTGTGTGTGTGTGTGTGTGTGTGTACGTTCATATGCATGTGTGCATGTTTAAGATATATTTTAAGCCAATACATTTCCTATGCAACCTGCTGGATTTGGAACTAATGCAAAATGATCCACAAAGTACCTAACTTTCTAAACTGTTGAGACAATTCTTGACAAAATTCATATTCCAAGTGTTTATTGCTCACAACTGTCTCAAAACATTATGGGGCATAGTACAGATATCTGTCTTACATTTGTCATGCTGCAGATAATGTTAATCTAAGACCCTAGAAACTTTCAGAGCAGATGTAATTCTTGTACTTGGAAATACCAACCACCAGGACTCCTCTTAACTATTGCATCTCAAGCTGCATAAATCTGCAGCTGAGGTAACATTGTAATGAAGATCTTGTTCTTTTTAATTAGGTTGTGCAGATATATACAATCTGTTGCACTAATGAAAGTCTTTGAATGATTTTGCAAGGAAAATGCTTACAATTCTGGGTTCTCTGTCATTTTATAATCTTATACTGATAGAAAGAAAACTGATTACTATCTGTGGGTGAGCCCCTTCATTGAACCATTGCGATGTTGTGTAATGAGAAGTAGGAACAATCTTGCACGTACTCTGAAAGGGAGAAAAGTATTGTCAGCATTCCACTCATTCCATTGAGAAGGTCTGTCAAGTTGAAGAGTGGACAAAGTGTATCTCTGGGGACATGCACAGTTATGAGAGGCTGTTTTTGTCCTCCTCAGAGTTCTTCAGAATCCCTGAACTCCATTTTTCTTTTTGGGCACAAAAGGTTGAATTGGCTCTCATGAAAGCCTCCATGAAAGTTAATCCACCTTTTAAATAGATTGCAGGGGGCCTACTATGCTTTTTAAACACTAAGGCTACCTATCTTTCAAATTCCAAAATGGGCATATGGATACTTCTGGCTTTTTTTGATGGGGGTAATTTTCTAACTCACAGATTACACAAGTCAAAACTTTTTTCTTTTTTTTTTTGGTAACAGGTCAATCAAGGTCCTGAGGCAGAAGAGTGGCCCTTGGTCCTATCGCAGGACCCACCACAGTGACGGAAGGAATATTTGGAGTGTTCACTACCTTTACTGTCTCCTTTCTCATTCCCAAGATGAATGGCCTTGGGGGCCACCATGGCATAATCTAGCCACAAGCCTAGGAATGACAGCATGTGTTTTTTTTGTTTTTTTGTTTTTTGTTTTGTTATCATGAAGAAATAGGAAGAACCAAGTTATCCTCTCTTTTATTCTTTTAATTTGAATGAAGGGTAGAGAAGACTTTCTCTCTTTCTCTCTCTCTCTCTCTGTATACTAGCTATCAGGCTGCTCATTGTTAGATTGTAGCACTAGATATGTTAGGATTTTAAAGGACATTTTTGAATGAACCTAAGGAGGCAAAGGGCTGGTAAACACTCGAGGGGAGAACTGGAAGCCAGGCAAAGAGATAACAAAGGGGCAGGCACTTGAGTGGAGTTGTGGGGTTGCATAAATCAGTCCCACCCTTTGTGGCTGATGTAGCCAGTGGCCACAGACTCCAGTTGGCAACTACAGTTTTGTCTAGCATATGAAATGGCTGTATGAGCACTTGTTAGCTAGGTAGGTTGGTACTAGGAGACAAGGCCAGGGGACATGCCTCTGAGCTCTGCCATGTATTGTTTCATCACATGGGGAGTCATCTGAACTTCTGATTTCCTTACCTAACAGGGAAACTTTATTGTAATTTTCGAGAAGAATATTGACTTACTAGTTCAAATGCTTGCCACTACCTTTCTTCGAATCATATCTTGTGTGTGAAAAAACCTTATTAAGTTTGATGGCATCTGCTCAGTGCTCAGGAGATAATTTCTGTCACAGATTCTTTACATCTAATAGTTTGGCACAGTTAGCTTCCTTTGATTGGGAAAGGCTCACAGCTGAGATAGCATAAACAGTGAATTGTATCTCATGCCTTAAGAGGGAGCTCTTTATGTTAAAAGCTTGGGGTTACCTTGACACAGTGATACAAACTGTTTTCACATAGCCCCAGCAGAAGCTTTAAGGGAACCATCTAAGGCGACTTGTAGCGCTTGTACTTTCTAATATCTTCGTTATAGAATTATGTTGATCAGCTTCTCATTTGGATAGATTGAAACATAGTAGAAAAGCTCCATTTAACTGTATTCAGATTATTTGCAATACCTGCTGGGTTCATTTCTTTCTTTCTTTCTTTGGCCATTTCTGCACGTGGCAAGGAAATCACTCCCTGCCGCTACTCACTGGATCTTCTGGCGGTCTGATCCAGTCTGGGGTGAGGCAGAGCAATATGTGGTCATAGATCTGCACTACTCTGGCATCCAAAATGGCAGCTTCCGGTTGGTCATGGGTCTCGACCAACCGCTGAAGCTTCCCAGCCTAAAGCCCACCCTCCGCAGATTGCAGGCTCGCATTGGTGCAAGCCTGCGAATCTGCACCGGAGAGCAGGTATGCAATGGCATGCGCCGGCATTTTGAAAAACCAGAAAAATCAGGTTTTTGAAAAACACGCTGGAGGACCACTTGGGGTTGTTCCAGAGTGGACTGAGGTGCGGATCTATGGTAAGTAGTCCGGACCCAGTCCGCTCCAAGGTGCAGACGTCCTCCATGGAGGACGCACTGCACTGTTTTAGTTACCCTGTGCGGAAATGGCCTCTTTCTTTCTTTCTTTCTTTCTTTCTTTCTTTCTTTCTTTCTTTCTTTTTGCAGAGTAAAGATGAAACAATTAAAAAAATACCACTGCTGATGGACAGAAAATAATACTAATGTGGTGGTGGCATCAGGAAAAGTTAACTGTTGCTGCCAATTCTGTTCCATTTCTTCCCAAATCCAACATAGCTTCAATGTCTAGTGCTAGCCTCTGTGGAATATAGGTTGACTCACACAACACAGTTATAGTGTTAAGAACTGTTGTGACAACATCCTATGGAACCCTGATGTGTGTAGATTGATGAATCCCTAGATCTCTCTACTGAGAATTCGAAATATCTCTAGCTAAACTGCAAATCCCAGGGCTTCATAGGATGGAATCATAGCAATTAAAGTGGAATCATAGCACTGTAACTGTGAAGTGTGAAAGGGTACTTAGATGTCAGTTCTTGACTTTGTGATCATTTCAGCTACCCACTAGTAGGGATAATTGTAAGCAAATTCAAGCATCATGTGACGTGATGGAGAGTGTGGAGCTGAATGAGAAATAGATGTTATTTAGACAAGTGTGTGCAGACTAGGGTATGAGGAGGACAGTAAGCAGGTGTGTACCTGTAACTAGAAACCAGCATAGAATATCAATAAGTGTGAGAGCTTCCTTGTTATTTATTTAGATAGATAGATAGATAGATAGATAGATAGATAGATAGATAGATAGATAGATAGATAGATAGATAGATAGATGTTACATTCAGAAAGGAATTCAATAATTACAGTGGACACTCTGTTAGGGTTTGGTTCCAGTATCCATCCCCCCATGGATACCCAAATCCATGGATGCTCAAGTCCCATTGTATACAGTGGTGTAGTAAAATGGTGTCCCTTATATAAAATGGCAAAATCAAAGTTTCCATTTGTTTGTTTGTTTGTTGTTTTGGTTGGTTTAATTCGTGAATACAGAATCCATAGATATGGAGGGCCGATTATAGTAAAATCACCTTTAGAATTTGACCGACTGATACATAGATACTGAAAACAATTTTTAGATTGTGGAATAGGACATAGAACAGATGTGCGTCTGTGTGCATTTGTGTGTGTGTGCATGTGTGCACATGTCTGTGTGTGTGTGTGTGTGTGTGTGTGCAAGTATGTAATCTCATTTTGGTTCTCAAGCTGGATAGAATACAGCTGTCTCAAATGCCATCTCATAATTCCCAACCAATTTGTGGGTATAAAATTTACAAGGATAACTGCACTAGAATTCTCCAGAGAGAAAATAGTTTTCCCTCAGCAGTGCAACTCATCATTTACAATGTCAGTAACACAGCACCCTTCTAGTAGCAACTGGTCCACATTTCGCCTCAGGCCTGGTATTATTCCAGGACACTATGTGGTGAAAATGGCAACCACTCTCCACAGTAAACGTATAAAATGATGGAGATCATTCAGTAACAGTTATGCTATTTGGTATTTTATGGAGCGGGGGGCAGAGAGGATGCCATTTGAAAAATAAAGCCCTCAGATTTTGTTTGCTTGTTTTGTATAAAGCTTCTGAGAAACTTTTGACTCAAGTTTACTTTAGAATCCTTGCTAGCTAGGCATTTTACTGAACACAAATCCAGGCATCGATTCACCACTTCTTTCAACTTCTACTAAGAGAACATGTTTCTTCAAAAATTTTGGCCAACAGTCCAGTCGAATGCTCTAACATGCAAAATAAATACTTTCCTTTGTGAAAAGTAATTATTTACATTATTTAATCATGGCTTAAGGATATTTCATGGCATTCATATACCACAAAATTCAAATTATTATTCCCCACTTCATTATACCTTACAATTGTCAAATATGAATATTTTAAATTAAGCACTATTTTTATAGGAAAAAGAGAGCCGTTGAGTAGCTCCCTTAACCATTTGGTATATATTTAGACCCCCTGACTCCCATCCTCCATCCAACCTTTGCCTGTGCTTGCTGTTTTTGGAAAATTGCCTTGTGAGTCTGTCTTGAGCAAGACTTTCCATCTCACCACCTACCTGCTCTGAGACCAAAAAAAGTTCAATAAAACAGCGGGAAGATGTTTGAAATCATACAGTTCCTGTGGTGCGGCCTGTAATGAAGTATCCCACAAAAGTATCCCATAAAACTATTCCACTGTAGTTTTAAATTCAGAAGTGGAGGGGGTGACTTCTAAAAGAATAAAAAAAGAACACCTTTGATGAAAAAGATCACTCATATGCTCAACATGATTTTAACTCTTTAGAAAGCTAGGGACTGAAACTGAAGTTATCAAATGCATCTCTATTGTTTCCCATTATTTATCAGAGTACACTGAGGTACAGGTTGTTAAGAGCATCTTCCCCTTGTTACTTCACTTAGCAAGAAAAAAGGGGGGAAAATCTTTGTAATACTCTCTCTCTCTCTCTCTCTCTCTCTATATATATATATATAAATGTCTATGGCCCTTTCCACATCCTACCTTTTCTCGACACTCAGGTACAGTGATCCCACATACAGCCTCTTGTGAGAGGCTCTCACTTACCTGCTTCTTCAGCTCTGCACAAGCTTCCTGCTCTTGTGGGAGCCCCGCCTCTTCCTTTCGCAATGCAGCCTGGGACCTTCCCAGGTTGCACTGAGACAGGAAGTATGACCAGCCCGGCCTCAGAGGCTCTGCACACCAGGTAAGTGCGCGCGGGGCCTGGGAGCAATGCGTGATCGGCTGAAAGCCAAAAATGCAAAGATATGTGATCATTGCCTGCTGGCCCCTGGAGTCTTGTGCAATTGCGAAGGTGTCATGCAGATCACACCTCACAATTGCGCGAGGCTCCAGGCCCTCTTTCGCATGGCACATGCCATGCAAAAAAGGCCTATGTCTTTGTGTATATCTGTGTGTGTTTGCCACATCTGTAACTCAACTGTTACTTTACTGAAAAGTGAATGCTAACATGTTGGAGTGGTTTGAACATTAGACTAAGGCTCTGGAGTCTGTGGCCCTCTGAACAAATTCTGCCAATAACTCACCATTGTGGGTTTCATTGTATTGTTGTTATAGTGCTTTTATTCCACTTTCAACACCCTGGGGAATTCCAGGGTCCCTTTTGCATGGCATTTTCCATGCGAAAGAGGGCCTGAAGCATTGCGCGATTGTGAGGAGTTAGCCACATGATGCATTCACAATCACATGACACTCCAGGGGCCAGCAGGCACTGATCGCACACCTCTTCATTTTCGGCTAGAAGCCAAAAATGGTGCATGATCGCGCTTTGCTCCTGGGCCCCGCACACACTTACCTGGCATGCAGAGCCTCCAGAGCCATGTCGGTAGTGCTGTCTGCCCCAGCACAGCCTGGGAAACTCCCAGGCTGTGCTGCAGAAAGAAGAGGCAGGGCTCTCGCGTGAGCAGCAGCTCGTGTGGAGCCAAAGGACCCCAGATGCAAGAGCCTCTAGCCAGAGGCTGCTCACGCAATCCCTGCATCCCAGCGCTGGAAGACAGTAAGGTGCGGAAAGGACCCTAGGGTTTGTAGTTTACTGAGGCCAAAGAGCTCTCTGGCTGAGAATTCTAAAGGCCTCTCTCCAAACTGCAAACTCCAGGATTCCACAGGATGTTGAAAGTGGAATAATTACACTGTAACAGTGTAGTGTGGAAATGGCCTGGATCTATTTCATCTTTGCGTAGTAAATGGAAGAAGAAGAAGAAGAAGAAGAAGAAGAAGAAGAAGAAGAAGAAGAAGAAGAAGAAGAGGCAGCAGACAAAATGAAACAAAATTAAAACAATATGAAAACGTTGGGCAGAATCGTTTATGCACTATTTTGTTATGTAATCAACTATGCAGCAATGTGGTGAATCTTGGCCCAGTCTTACCAGTCAGCAAACATTGTGATGAATAGGGATCTGTTCCTCTGTCACTCAGGAAGCAGCTGACTAGGGCCATTTCTGCACGACGGGGCTGTTCCACTATGAGGACAGGATGGCATCAGTTGGCTGGTTGTGATTCTGCATGATTTCATTACTGGCCCACTGCCATCCTGTCCCTATGTATTGCACTTTTGGGATATTTGCTAAACAGATTAAATCTATTTAGTGCCTGCAATCACACCATGCTCCCATACCTACCTGTCCTGTGGAAGTGCTTCCTTCCCCAGCACAGCCTGGGAAATGCCCAGTAGTGCTGCAGAAGAAGAGATGATGCCATCTCACTCTCTTCCACAGGGAGCCAGTCCTGTGGAAAGTGGAGCATTCCTGTTGCACTCCCATCCCTGCTGGGACAGTGACAGAATGACCAGTAAGAGCCCCCATTGTGCAGAAATGGCCTAAGAGTCAAACCATTTCATCCACTAATCTTTGTTGTGACAGGTAGAAAATGGGTCCCCGTTGCAATTCCCTCCCTACAGTGGAGATTGCTCACACAAGAGGGGGGATGGTCAGACAACTGCTTCCTGATTGACAGAGGAACAAACCCCCATTGATTACAGTGTCTGTCTCCCAGTAAGTGGAAATAGAGGATTTTCATAGTTCCTATATGTCCCCTAAATGTATCCCCAGAATTCTCAGTTACACGTATATATATTCAATATAAATTCAATATATATTCACTAGGTTTCTGGTTAAATGTTTATGAAAATTTTTGAGAGTGACTTTTGAATATTTGAGATAAACATTTGCACTTTTCTGTAAATGCATAAAAATGGAAACTGTGATAAAGATTGCTTTATTGCATGGGCTGCCAACATAAAAAACGTAAATCAATCAATCAATCAATCTGGAAGTGTTATTTGCATTTTTTTTAATCCACCAGACAGCCCTTTTGTGCTTGTTGTGTGCATGTAGCCAGGCATTTGAAGAGAAAATGTAGTTCTTTGTAATGACTTCTTGCAAAAATTGTAGATGAGATTGAAAAAAAAATCTTGGTCCATCACTTTCATCTTGGAGAAGAGAAGTCTTATAGTGACTGGAGAGTCCTTGACAGGCTGTCTTGTCAAGAAGATGATATGTTGCCCATTCCAAGTTATTCTATCTCATCCAAATTCTCACTGACTGTGTTTTTTCCCCACATCCTAATCATAAGTTGTACAACTTCAGACTCTGACTGAAGTGTCCATGTATTGTTCGTATGGTTTATCTTCTGGAATTCTATCTCAAAATGTTTTAGGTTCCACATTTCAATGAACCCACTGCCACTTGATTAGGCCAGCATGACAGTCATTGCCACTCAAACCGGGTGATATTCAACATGAATGTGTGTGTGCACGCACAGGTGCATGTGTGTATTCTAGGAATGGGCCAACAGAATCTGCGAATCCTCGAATCCTCATCAAGGATTCAGGACTTTTGAATCTGAATCGCTGTGCTAAAATAGGCAAACTGAGGCCATTTCCGCAGTATTTGAAACGGTGCAGTCTGTCCTCCAGGGAGGATGTCTGCACCTGGGAGGGAACTGGGACCGGACTATTTAACGTAGATCTGCACCTCAGCCCTCTCCGGAACAACCCCAAGTGGTTGTCCAGTGTGCTTTTGAAAAACCTGTTTCTTTTGGTCTTTCAAAAGCACAGAGCGTGCCAGTGCGAGCCTGCTCCCTTGTGCAGATTTTCAGGCTCGCCCCAATGCGAGCCTGCGATCTGCCGGGGGTGGGCTTTAGGCTGGCGAGCTTCAGCGGTTGGTCGAGACCCTCAACCAACCAGAAGCCGCTATTTTTGATGCCGGAGCAGTGCGGAGTGATGAGCACACACTGTTCTGGAGCAGCCTGGACTGGACCGGGGAGCCATAAGACTCAGTAAGTAGCGGCATGGGGCGATTCCCTCACCCCGTGCGGAAATGGGCTGAATCTTTCAAATCCACCAACCAAATAGTTTGTTGGAGACCGGGAAGCCTGAAAACCTGGGAGACCAAACACACAAAAGGAGATGGTAAGAAGGTGAGTTTTTCCCTTGGAGTAATAATGGCCTTTGCTAACAATTTCAGAAATTACATCTGGGGTTGCATTGTAAGATATTTAAATTGAACATTAAATATTTAAGTTCAGCACTATTTTCTGTGCTGAAAATCAATGGCATGTATAAATGCTGGGGTCAGTGGGTCTGACACCGATTGGAAGTAGTGAGGCAGAGGGTAAGGTCACACAATCTCATCCAGTGACTGACACATGTAGGTCAGTGTACCTCCTTTCACAAGACCAATGCCTGGTTGTAAATCTATAGCTAGAATAGGACGAGAAGTGAAATGTCTGTCATGGTTTCTCATGAGCCACATGACAAACCACATGTAGCAGAAATGAAAAATTGTTTTTAAAAATTGGTGCCTCTGAGGTCCACCAAAGACCTGATTGCCTGGAAGGTATAGTCTTCTTGAGATTTCAAGAACAGCTGAAAGATTCCTTTCCAGAACTCTCTTTCAAAGATCTTTCAGACACAAGTCTGCGGTTTATAGTTTTACAAGGTGTCACAGCCTTCTCTGCCAAAGTGTGCTGGTGCCTCATCAAACTACAAACCCCAGGATGCCAGAAGGAGCTATGCAAAGAAAATCCAGTTTTGACTTGGATTCTCTCTGTACTCTAGTATGTGGCCCTGTTTGCATGGGAAGGAAAATGTGGGATTAATCCACATTATCCTCCCTGTGTAGGAAGGGCCTTCATGTCATTTTCAATCTGGGGAGATCCTGAGGAAAAACTGTGACAATTGTCCTGGTCACATTTCTTCAGAGGGAGGTTTGCTTTTGCCTAGGCTTTTGCTAAGGCTGAGAGAATGTGTCTTGCCCAAGATTATCCTTCTTTCCCTTGCTTTTTAAACCCTTTTTTTTAAAAAAAAAAAAAAGATGCAAAAGATTAGAGATTCATGAGATTCGTGGATTCCCAGAACCTTCCAGGGATCCAGATCCAGATTTGGATTCAGAAAATTCTGGATTTGTCCCATCCCTAGTGTATTCTGTGAATGTGATAAATTTGTATTAAGGAAGCCACATTATAAATTTACATTCTAAAATGGAGGGTGCCTAAAAAAAGAAATTCCCTAGGTGGTCAGATTCAGAGATCTGTTTCTTATTTTTACATTGTTCATTTCTACAGTTGTATTTTCTGTGATTTTATAGTTGTATTTGTACATTGACATGCTAATCTGTGACTGTGTCAGAGGATGAGAATGCATGGGCAGAAACTGTTTCATCGGATAAGTGATATCATTATCTGCCTACACAGCAGCTTGCTATGTGCCAGGCATTTTTAAAAAAATATTCCAAAAATGGATAGTGCTGGAAACTCTCAACTAGCAGGGAAGGAAGCCTTTGTCATTTCTTCTTCTCTTTCTCTCATTTGCTGTCTCCTATGTGTATACGTGCATAAGTCTGCAGCTCTCACGGCCAAGGTCACAAGACAAAAGCCCTATGAAAGTACTTGTCTGCCTATGTGTAGAACACATCAGAAGGTAGGGATAACAGCCCTTTTCGCATGGCATTTCCAGTGCGAAAGGGCACCTTGAGTGTCGCGCAAATGTGAGGAGCGGTCCACACGATGCACTCACATTTGCGCAATGCTCCAGGGCCTGACACGCACCGCGCATGCATTTTTTCATTTTCAGCTTGAAGCTGAAAATGCTGCATGGTCGTGCATCGTTCCAGGGCCCCGCATGCACTTACCTCCTTACCTCAGGAGCTGGGCTGGTTGCACTTCCTGTCTGGAAAGATCCCAGGCTGCACTGCGAAAGGAAGAGGCGAGGCTCTCGCATGAGCAGGAAGCTCGTGTGGAGCCAAAGAAGCAGGGAAGCGAGACCCTCTCACTGGAGGCTGCTCGCGTGACACCCGCACCCCAGCAGTGCGAAAAAGTAAGGCGCATAAAAGGGGAATGATGTAGGGGTGCAAATGAGCCCTGACCTCAAGTGTAGTTACATACCTAGCAGCATTCTTTTTTTTCAGCCAGTGCAATGTATAGAATTTCCCCTCAGGATGAAGAACCCAGGTGTGAGAGTTCTGAAACTATTTCAGTTTATTATGTTCACTGATATCTGTGCAGACCTTCACACTCAATATAAAGCATTCTAATGTGTGTGTGTGTGTGTGTGTGTGTGTATGTGTATGTATATGTATATGTATGACATTTGGGTGTGTGGTTTATTTGCATGTTCATGTCCTCATGTCTAACTCAGCAGTCCTCATAAGTACAGATACAACCCACTGAAATCAGCTGTTATTGTAAGATAATTCTAATGCTTGGTCATTCTCAGTATTTCTCAGTGCAGTCTCATCAGTGCTTCTCAATGCATATTTGTTTCCTTAGGTATTAAAAATATCTAATATATGAAACAGACCATGACTGTCATCAGTTAAAGTTATGCAACAGAAGTATTTTGGCTCCAATACCCTCTGTAGTTCTATGGACTACTGAAGGGGATATGGACATCTTTGCATAACCAAGAAGAGGAGTCAGGGAAATAAAAGTGTCATAATACTTATGTCATGATGCAGCTCATGGCAGGACAGGGCCAAATGAGGGTATAAGACCTCAGCTCAGCCCAGCCTCTGCTTCTTTTGGCAGTTGTTTGCCTGACACACCACTCCTGTGAGGCAGTGAAGTCTTTTGTCACTTTTGAGAACTTGGTAAGAATTTTTGGTCCTGTTATCTAATTAGCAACATCTGAAAAAGGTGCCAGGTGCCATGTACTGGGAGAGCCACAGGATTGATGGGAAGAATTGGCTGGGTGGTGGCAGGTAGTGCAGAAAAGTAGAGAAGACTGGACTAGTGACCATCAGTAATGGCACTGTTTGGGTGAAGAGCTGGCTTCTCTGGTTATATGGGGCTCAATTGCTGTGAAGGGAACAATCCTTGGACCCCACCCCTTGTTATGGTGAGGAAATGTGTGATCCCACTGGTTAACGGTTAACCTTCATCTGTTTTTTCTCCCCATAGATCCCTTTACTGGCTACCAGTTTGGGCCAGGGCCTGTTTCAAACTTTTGGTTTTGATATTCAATACTTTCTGTTCTAATCTCCCTCAGTGCTTCACAGCTCAGTTATTATAATATGTTAATTCCAAGAATTTAAGCTTCATATGCAGAGTTCCTGTCTTTTCTTCCAATGCACACTGTTCTGCCAAGACTGAGAGCCTTTCAATATCTAACTCCACATTTGTAGAATGGTCCTCCTTTGGCCCTCCAGCTGGAAGAGGATCTCATCCATTTTTGTAGAGGTCTGAGACCTTCCTCTTTGATTAAGCCACTGAATTGCATTTAAGGTGCTGAGATGGGCAGTGACTGGTAGGGTGGAGGGGCTCCATTTCATGTTTGATTGTATTGTTAGTTTTATTGTTCTTATCCCTGACTATATATGTTGATGTTCCATTCTTTGGTGAAAAGGGTATTATAAATAAGTAGAAGGATGGCCACTTCTGGACTGTGAGCCAACAGACTGGAAGCTTGGAGCAGAAGTCTCACCCTGTATTGAAAGGGGAGAAATCAGAGAGGATCTCTGACTCAACCATAGTTTTTCACACTTAGGCCCTTTTCACACAGCATTTGCCATGCAAAAGGGCCCCTTGAGTGTTGCGCGATTGTGAGTAGCGATCTGCACGGTGCACTCACAATTGTGAAACGCTCCAGAGGCCAGCAGGCACCGATCGTGCACCTTTTCATTTTCAGCTGGAAGCTGAAAATGGTGCCTGATCGCACATTGCTCCAGGGCCCCACACGCACTTACCTGGTTGTGCTTCCTGCCCCAGTGCAGCCTGGGAAACTCCCAGGCTGCACTGAGGAAGGAAGAGGTGGGGCTCTCGCACGAGCAGGCTGCTCATGCAGAGCTGAAAAATCCTGGATGTGAGAGCCTCTTGCCAGAGGCTGCTCACACAATCCCTGCACCCCAGCACCAGAAAAAGGTAAGGTGCAGAAAGGGCCTTAGAGAAGGCCTACTGCAGACAAAGGGTTTATAAAGAGTTAATGAAGTGTAGACCAGTTTCATTCACCATCACTCACATCTGGCCTCTTTATTCTGAATTAGCATACAGTGCTCTGGTAAAGGAGAAATTATGCAGTAAACCTGTGTCAGTGAGTACAATCTCAGACTGAGGTAGGAAAGAGGAAGGAAAAATAACTTCCAGGCAGAAATGGTAGTCTGGCTTCCCTGAAGAAAATTTATTCTTTAATCTTGAAGAAGTACCAAGTGTTGAGTTTATTTCTAAAGTATTTGGAGATACAGGTGAAAATAGAATTTCTAGAAGTGAAATGACACTTCTCTTACTACAATGCATTCCACTTATAAAATAATAATGTAGAATATTACTCTGGATTTTTTAAAAAATGCTGACATGATTAGTTGCCTTTATCTATTTTATCTAAATAATTATGTCTTTTTTTAAAAAAAAAAAACACAACAAGTACATTAAGGGGGACTCAATGAATCAAGTTTACTCCAAAATGAAGTTAGATGCATTTTGATTTAGACATATGTCCAATATAAGTGTTAACTTACAAACAGATTTTTAAAGAAATCTATAGAAGATGGAAAATACAGGCTGACCCTTCAAATGGCACTGTCATGTCATGTGTTAGAATCTATCATCAAATCCAGCCAGATTTCCATTTACCTCAGAGGTGCAAATAGAACATGGACTACCGCACTTGGATGGTGCTCTTCCTCAATATATTGATGGAAGCTGAGTATGGATCATCAGCCTAATTGTTAGAACTGAAATTGAGTGCTGAAGGGCATCCTCCCACAGTCTTTCAATAAACAACTCATCAGGCTTATAGGGTACCTATAAAAGTTATACTTTCACACAGAGAGAATCACAGTGAAGGGATAAATTTAAGTGTGAAAAGAATAATTCTTTACCCAGGTAGGCTATGCTTACATTTCTTTATGTAATGTGTGTGTCTTAAAAAAAAAAGAAAACAAAAACAATCCCCACTATTACGAGGTAGGGATGGAATGAAAATTTGAAAATATTGGCCCTTTCCCCATTTTACCTTTTTTCAGTACTAGGGTATGGGGATCGCATGAGCAGCCTCCGGTGAGAGGCTCTCACATCCCCGCTTGTTCAGCTCCACACGAGCTGCCTGCTCCCAAGCAGGTAGTGGGAGAGCCCCACCTCTTCCTTCCACAGTGCAGCCTGGGAGTTTCCCAGGCTGCACTGAGGGCAGAACATGACCAGCGTGGCTCCAGAGGCTTCGCACACCAGGTAAGTGGGTGCGGGACCCAGGACCAATGCACGATTGTGCACCATTTATGGCTTCCAGCCAAAAATGAAAAGGTGTGCTATTGGCCCCTGCTGGCCCCTGGAGCATTGTGCAATTGTGAGTGCATCGTGCAGATCGCTCCTCACAATCACATGACGCTTAAGGGGCCCTTTCTCATGGCAAATGCCGTGTGGAAAGGGCCATTCAAAAACAGTCTAAAATGTTTTTTGAATGTTGAGAAACCTTGAGGAGAAGAATCCTGGACTGTTGCGGGACTTATTCTGCCCAAAATTCACTGCCCAGAACAGAATTTTTGTGTGCAGAAAAATTTTCATGTTGTCACAAAATTTGCATACCATTGATTTGCATAAAAACAGCATTTTCTTCACAGGAAACAACATTTTCTGAGGAAAACAATAACAGGCAAATTTTGTTCAGAATAAGTCCAAATTATGAATAGTCTGGAAATTTTTTCTTACAGTGGAAACAAAATGGATAAAATTATTCACTGCTTCCTTCAAGAAGAACATTAGTGAGGATTACATCACTCCATGGTAATCCTGACAGCTTTGCCATAGCCAAAGGAAAGTCTTCCAAGTACATAATGACTTCATACTGATCAATATAATACTACTGAAAAGATAGGATGAAGAAATACAATAAGAACTAGCAAATTTCAGTCATGGCTCACTCAGGTTTTGAATCTGCCACCACTGTATTTTCCATATTCTCCCCTGGTTGGGTTGGAAACATGGTTGGGTTCTGTAACTCAAGTATCATACCACAAGGTATCCAATGCAGAGAGGTATGCAATGAACCTCACATCATATTCAAAATGATGTGAATTATTTATGTATTGGTTGAAAGTCAGGGTAAGCAAGCTTACAATAAGGATCAACTTAAAACAAGGTTCAACAAAGATCAATATATCCATTACTAAAGGATGCAAACTTCCTACAATTCCTTCTTACACTGATTTTACTCCCAGGGATATTTAATGGGTTGGACAATGAAATATTAGGATCATGAACTGGATCCAGAAGAAAGCTGAGTGCAGAAGATAATTGGACTAATCTGGACAGATCCAGGAGGGCAGAATCAAAGTGTGATTCCTTTAAAGCAGAGCAGATCTTGCAGTCCTGCAGTTTTGTTAGCAACTTATATTCAGAGGGACACAGATCTACACGCACTGTATCTATAAAAATGGACACTTCTCCTTCCTTCGAGTTCAGCACTGAAGGAAAACTACAGGGTGGGACACAAAGGGAATAGTATTGTGACTGACAGTTCCAGCTTCTAATGACAGTGGATTATCTTATTAGACCTCTCCAAACCCAGTACTTTGAAGGGGTAAATGTTGCAACAATACATCAAGGAAATTATCTAGTGTTCAATCCTTTCTTTTAGTACTCTTTCTGGTTAGCATGAATGTTTAAAGTGTATCGCTGAACTTTGAGAGGCCTCAGAGGATATAGCACTGAGTGGTTTCTTGTGTCTGCTCATGTATGCCGTATGTTAATAATTCACTCCAGTCTTATTGTACTTGCCCCTTTGCTCTTTTTTCCTATGGTATTTTCTGTGTGTTTTGTCTCAATTGCACGAAAACAGAAAAAAAAATCTCTAAAACAATTTTTCATTCCTAATAACACCCAAACTCCAGCAACTATTCTTCTGAAATTTTGCAAAGGTTTTATATTTAATATTTTTTTATTTTTTTATTTTGTTGAGGGTCATTGCTACGTCACATGCCTTTGCTGTACAAGTTGCTCACAAACCTACAGAGGTCATTTCCGCCCTAAATTGTTATAGTGCTATTATTTCACTTTGAACATCCTATGGAATCCTGGATTTGCAGTTTAGGGAGAGGCATTTAGAATTCTCAGCCAGAGAACTCTTGGGCTTCATTAAACTACAAATCCCAGAATTTCACAGGAGATTGAAAGTGGGAATGATAGCACTATAGCAGTGTAATGTGGAAACGGACAGACATGGGCTCAGGAGGAACAAATCATTCTTCCTTCCTTCCAAAATTCTGCACCTCTGCACTTGCTGCCAGCTCACATTACATCAATAGTGCATGTTAAGTGTTGTTGTTGTTGTTATTACCCCAACATGCACCTCTTTACAATTTTAATTGAATTTCCTCTTACCATTTTTAAGCACACTGTCCCAGAATTATACACACACACACACACACACACACACACATGCATGAAGTCATATCGTTTACATCATAAACAAACATCTATGACAAAAACTCACAGTAACATCCACCATGACAGTTAAAACACTAAACTAAAAAATTCCTTGCCTTACCCCCTACTACTTTGTGGGTGATAGTTTGAAGGGAGGGCTGAACAAACAACAATGGGAAGTACGTTTGGCAAAAAAGTTTGTGACTATTTCGTACTCTGGCCATACGTCTATTCCTAGCTTTAACTCTATGTCTGTTCACTAGAACAGGGTTGGAAACTTTAGCTTCTCCCTCTCTCCTCACGGACCTTGTAAAAAAACCTTCCTCTTGATAGCCAGGGCAGATCACTCCTCAGGGCAGATCACTTTATCACATATGGTTATTCTGGCAGGAAAATTCCATTTATTTTGTCTAAACCCTTTTTAGTCAAGTTGGCTTTGTAATGCTAAAGAAGCAGCAAAATGCTTAAGATTAACCTGTTCAAAGGAAAACTTGATGGTCACTGAGCACATAGGAGGGAATCAATTGGGTCTGAAATTGGTGACATGGCCTTAAACGTCTCACCAGGATAAGAAAAAAATGTTTCTCATATTTTTAAAAAAGACGTGTAAGCAAAACTTACAAAGTTATCTAAGGCTCTTTCTGCACGAGACGAGTGAATCACTCCATGCCATTACTTACTGGCTCTTCTTGGCTCCGACGTAACACACACTGTCCCTTGAGCCCTTCTGCAGGGCTCCTCCATTGGTGCAGAGAGAACTGGAGCAGTGCGAGGTCTGTAGATCCGCACTGCTCTGGCTCAAAATGATGGCTTCCTGTGGCTTCCAGCTTAAAATGGTGGCTTCCAGTGTCTTCATGGGAGTGGACCAACCACTGAGGCTGGCCACACCCACAGCCCGCCTTCTGCTGATTGCAGGCTCGCATTGGTGCAAGCCTACATATCTGCACAGGTAAGTAGGAATGCAATGGCGCATTCCAGAAAATGTAAAGACCTGATTTTTCTGGTCTTTACTTAGCATGGAGGAGGACCACTTGGGGGTGGGTTGGATCGGACTGAGGTGCGGAACTAAGATAAATAGTCCGCACCTAGTCCAATCCAAGGTGCGGATGATGTCTGTGACAGGACAACTTGGTCCGTTTTAACTGCCTCGTGCAGAAAGGGCCTAAGAATGACTAGTTCATCTTTGAGACGACTGATTATAATTCCTTTGATTATATCATTGAGCATTGATAGTACATTCTGAAGCATCAATTGAATAAAATGTTTATCCACGTGCATAGAATATGAGTGTAGTGTAGACCATATCGAACAGAATGGGAAGGGAGAGAAAGGGGTAATAGTGAAAAGAAACATATACACTTGTTTGTATATAGAGAGGAGATAGACAACTGTCAGAAACTAGAGGATTGGATTAGCTCCCTAAAGAACTTCAGAAGACCTCCATTGTACCCAAATCTGTCCTTAAATGCCCTCTATGTCATAATTGTTATAATTTTAGCTTGCTCCCAGCCATTTAAGGCTCAGAAGAGGCCTCATTTCACCATAGGAGGTGATTTTCTCATCACTTCTTGTAGCAAAATAGGGACTCTCTTGGGCCTAAAATAGCCTCAAGTCCAACATATATGGCAAAAGTACTCCCCAGCCACTTAAAGAGCATTTTATGGGCAATTTCAAAAAGTTGATTCCTGGGAAAGCATGTGGCCCACAAAGTATCCTTAGCCAAACATGGTATATAAGCACTTTTCGAGCTTGGAAGGGTGACTAAGGCCATTTCTGCACTATACTGTAATAGTGCTATTATTCTACTTTCAACGTCCTGTGGAATCTTGGGGCTTGCAGCTTAGGGACCCCCACTTTGGGGGTCTCCAATATCAGTATGGTTTGGCTGTGCACCATATCTAATTGGCATCATATGTAATTGGCAACACACTTTAATTGGAACTGATATCAAAATCAAACCTGAAGGTGACCAGAAGGTCAAGCCCGAAAGAGGAAGAAACCTGACTGTAAACATGAGGTTGCAGGCAGGTCATCCTAAAACACTCTTTTAGGTCATTTATCAGGTAAATCAGCGCTGTCCCAGAGAATAATAGTCGTAAGCAGAAGCTGGTATTTCCCAGAGAACTGCAATTATGAGAAGTCCGCCAGGACACCGATTGACAGATAGCCATCCCCTGTGCACCTAGACTCATTCCTCTTGCCTCATAGCACCCACAATAGACAGCTATCTCAAAACACATTATGTCTTTGTTATCCAAATATTGAGAACATTAATCGGTTGATAGTCCATTGTCTGTACTGCAACTCCCATTGTTCCACACCTGGAACTGCACATATCCTCCACTACCACAAGCTGTTTTTTGGGTACAAATGCCCCTGATTTCAGGATGTCCAGTGCACTCTCTCGAAGGCCTGTCCATCACTCTGTCCATTTGGCTTCTGAATGAGAACTGTCCTTAGGTCCTACTTAAGCCAAAACACATATCTGCTCTTCACTACTCTTCTGGACTGGTAATTATAAATCCCCCCCCCAAACCCCTCAGCCTCTTTATACATATTTTTTCCCTTCGTTTCTCCTTTAGTTAGCTCTTGTGTGAATGTTTTACTGTTTGTATTTTGTGTGCATACATGAGTGAATCCCCCCAATAAAAACACATTTTTAGCTTATTTTTAAAACTTTGGCTGGTTCGTGTCCTGCATGAACCCACAAACGTTGATAGGAAAGGTCTTGTTAAGTTAACCCCCTCTTGAAAGCCTCCTCTTTGAGCTAATTCATTTCCCACTTTTGCAAGAGGTATCCGGCATTGCGGGGTGGCCCTTGTGTCACCTACATTTTGGGGTAACATTAGAATTCTCAGAGAGAGAGAGAGAGCTCTTTGGCCTCAGTAAACTACAAACCCCAGAATTCCACAGGATGTTGAAACTGGAATAGTAGCACTATAACAGTGTTGTGTGGAAATGGCCTGATTGTAGTCCTACACAAACCAAGTGTAATGTGGGAAAAATTGAACTCAGTGAGACTTACTTCTGAGTAGATGTGCATAGGACTGAGCTGTAAAGAGTTAAAGTTAAATCTTCAGACAGAGACTGATCACTTATATAGCTAGTACTGAGCTTAAAGTGACTGGAAGAGCTGGAAGTGTTTTCTCTTTAGGGGTACTACTTATTTGCAAGTAGATATAACAAATGCTGCAAATTCCATGGAAAGTCTGGCTTCCCCTGTCTCAAGTTTGAAGTGTTAATATTTGCTTTTAATTAATAAAAGGGCACATGAACATACCATAAATTGCATTTAATTCTAAGTACAATAGAGCAGAATGGAAGTTATACTGGTTGGCATGCAAATAAATCACAGCAATTTTCAGTGCTGAAAGTTTCATCTTCAACCACAAATATAGGTCAGCAAAGGAAATGAGTCTATCAGGCAGATATATTTGATACTGCAGTGCAATTATTTAAGGTCTGATGTTCTGAAGTGCTGAAGCGCCCAGGGAAAAGATGATCAACTTTGAAATTCTTTTTCACTTCACTGGGAATTGAGGATACTTATCACATCCTGGGAGTTGCTGAAAATCTACCAGGATTCAGTCCCTTGTGTCAATATAACAAAATCAATTTAATTTATTCTGAATCCTTCTGGGATTTTTTAAATAAATGCTTGTCATCAATGATGGTTTGGTCTTTGAACCCAAATGAAAAAATAAAACCGTAGTGATATGCAGTGGAGCAAAAATGTTATCTATTTTATTTTGAGAAGGGGATTAAACATCTTTTTATTAATATTTTTCTTTCTTAAATTTTTCTTTCAAAAAAAAATTCATAAAAGATTCATGCTGATTTCCATATTGACATGCACAGGGTCAGTTAGATACTGACGCAGAGAAATCAGTCGTGATTAGGAAACCAATCCCCCACTGCAGGCCTTTGGGACATGTTGATTGTTAAAGGTGGGATTTATACCGTCGTCGTCATCACCACCACCACCACCATCATCATCATCTTTCCTGCATTCAACTTCCCCCTTCCCCACATTGTGATTCCTCACTGACATAAACAGGGCAATAGCAGGTACATGTAGGAAAACTGGTAGTGATAGAAAAGTTCTCAAGTGTGACCACAGATCTTTGAAGTAAAAGGGTCTTTACTGGCTGGTAGGATCTTTCGGTTTAAATAGGTAGCATGGTGAGAGCCATCCTTGTATGTCCCATTTCCTCTACAGTTATATAACTGCCAACCAATCTATCAGCTGTTTTATGGAAGCCCATTTCTGCTCAGAAACAGGTTGTGTAAAGTTGGCTCTTCTGTTGACTCTTCCAAGCAGAACCAAGGCTTCTGGGAAAGAGGGCATGTGGGAAATTTCACCCATGTTTCTCTACTTGCTAGGGAGGTAAATATCTGTTTATTTCAGTTGCACATGCAAAAATGAAGAATTACCCTTCCCTCTCTCTCTGATAGGCAAGAGTATGAGAGTTTTGCACTTTTAAAAATTCTCTTGTTGCTCCCCCCCCCCGCAAAATTCATTGCACAAAAGAATGGAGGGAGAGGGAAGGTTGCCAAATGATTTTCTATTTTTTGAGAAAAGCCCTGCAATGTGAAAAATCTCGTGGCAGGTGACCCTTTCTCTTGATGACTTGTCTTATTGTGTCAAGACACACCTCATCTAGGGCAAGAACATTTGTAATTATGTTTTACATCTCTACATCTTTTAAATTAGGATTGGTAGAAGCGGTAAGGTTAAAAGCTCACCCTTCATTCCAAGGAGTTTCAGCAGAGTGACTGTGATGGTGAGCACACTGGTTTCAATCAAACAAACAACATCTCCTGCAGGGCTGTGAAAACTGCTTATCTTTGCCAACATTAAAGTTTAGGGGTACTACCAGCATTGATACTTGGTGTAATTGAGTATGTTGAATTTTGCAGTTACATGCCAATTTTGACCACTACTGATCAGTGGTAGCTGCACTGTAATGATCAATTCAGTAGTAATTTCTCAATAGGATTACTTCAATGCATTGTTTATGGGGTTGTCTTTGAAGCTATTTCAGGACATTTAGCATATTAGTAGAACCTAAAGAACAGCATCTCTGGTTCTAAATATCCAAAGAGATCTGGAGTTTTCAAACAGCAACTCCATGTGCAAATGTTTGGAAGTGAAGGGATTTTCAAAAACAATTGATAATGTGACATGGACATCAGTTAAATGAAGGGGGAAATGACAGAAGTTTCTGTCCTTGGCCAAATTAAAAAAAAAGACAATTAGGCAGAATTCAGTATGATCATTTTATACTGTGTAGCACAATTATGGTGCTACATAATGGATTCCAGCCAAATCCTCCCAAAACCCACTTACTGGTAAGCAGGCACTAGGATCAATGGGGGTCTGTTTCCCTGCCAATCGAGAAGTGGCTGCCTGATATTCCCACCCCTTTTCATTAATCATTTGTAGGGCAATGGGCAGAAAAATGATCCCTGTTGCAAATCCCCCTGGCAACAGCTCATATGGGGGATAAGTGGGGGTGGCTGGGAACATCAGGCAGACAATTCTCAGTCGAGAGGGGAATGGACTCCCACTGACCACACTGGCTGCTCACTGGTAAGTGGGGTTTGGGGGACTTTCACAGTTCCTATGTAGCCCTTACTTTACATAAGGATCACGAATATGTAACAGCTATATGTAACTGCCCAGTTGTTAATTGGAGGGCTTAGGAACATTTAATTCTGCAAATGCTGGGAGCATTACTAAGAGTGACAAACATGTAATGAATTGTGTTTTTTAAAGAAATATAAAGGTCAGAAAAGATCAGAGATATAAACAATAGCTCAAATCCATCAACTTGAGGATGTGTTTTCCTTCACATAAGACAGAGTTAGTCAATTCTTTTCGTTGCTAAGGAGTGCCATGTACAGTCTACTGGGCACTTGGATGATGACATGATAATGAAATGAACATAGCACCAGTTTGTGTAGAATAGTTCCTTGTGCATAATAAAACCCTAACTGAGATTTTTGCCATTGCCAGGGTGTTAAAATTCAAGCAACAGGGCCTGAGACTGAAGGAGAACAGATACTTGCTTCTGCTGTATGCAATAATGATGTACTCTAGTCAAATCTAGTAATGCCTAATCCTGATGAAAAGGCCACTGAGAAGTGCTGAGATAATAAAGATAAAAGCTTCAAGCCACTCTATATTACAGCTCCTGATGTGAAAACATATAACTGCAACAGAAGGAAAAGGCAAAATAAGCTAAACAAAAATGGATGTGAAGTGACAAAACTATTCATTTCAAATATATGAGTGTGAATTGTCAAGGAAAAAGGAAGAGATTGATAATGAAAGAGCTCTTCAAAATGGAACGTTTTGATCCACAACATCCAAATATATACACTCTTTGAGATTAAAAATATCTTGTTACAGAAGTGTGTGCAATGCCAACACTTCTTGCTACGCTCAGCATGGCAAACCAGAGTTTGCCTGTAACATTATGTCAGTAGTTATCTTTGTGTTCATTTCAAAAGAAGCCACTGCTAGTACTTTAAATAAAAAAACATTCTCTCAGTTCACTACTTGACTTTGAAATCCAGTGTCCTTCACTGAGGAAATTTTCCAACTGAAGATAGGGAAGGAAAATAAATCTGTTGGATTCATATGTTCATAAGGAAATATCCATTTTGTACCCCCTGTGACCAGCAATAGAATAGAGTGCCTCTGAATACCTCTTTCATTTAAAACCATATATCTGTGAAGCTAGAGATTTTTTTGGGAGGTGAGGATGAGCACATGAGACTTTTACACATTTGAGGAAAAATATCTGACTAAAAATGTGCAGAAACATGATTTGTTCAACGGAAAAATGCATGCACACAAACACACACACACACACCTATGCATATTCAAGGAAAACGTGCCCCAAAATATGGACTATTTTCCACATGAGGAAAAAAAATCTGCCAGATGGATAATGGAACTGAGACGAGACAAAAGTCAATGAGAATATGACTAACATCTTTCCACATCTGTAGCTGGAGATTCAAAAACTTTCAGGTAGTAATAGGTAACACAGACAACACAAACATTTAAATTAAGACTCATTAAAACAATTTAAATTTAATTTGATTTATTCATCTTTAATCTCAGTGGATCCTTCATATCTACAATGTACAGATCTGTGATTTCCAGTGACCACAGAGTATCACATCCTATATACAAAATGGAGACACACTGAAGCATCTGTACACACATCACCTGCATTTTTGGGGGGGGCGCTATTTGTGGGAGTGTCCTGGAACTGAACACTTGTAGATATGGGAAGTTCCACTGTAATTCACAAGTTATTTTCTCCAGTTCTTTGTACTTTCCTTCTCAGGTGGCACACAGGGGGGTTTCCATACCCTAACATTTTAGAAACAAGCTTGTCAGCATGAAGCCATGTGGTCATTCTCCATCTTTTCTTCTTGAAGCCACTCCCTGCAATAAATAATGAGATGAAACCTTCTGTTTCTTGTATTACAAATATAGGGAGTGTCTTGTTTAGGGAAAGAGGGAAATGATTTGATATATTAGTAAATTTAACTTGTTATTTCCAAACTCTGATTAAGAATGTTGTTAAACAATGAAACATTAAGGGAAGACATTTAAACAGTTAAATTTAAATGCTTACTCCCTAGGTCTAATAAAATTACTATTATCATTATTAACCAGAATTCCCTAAGGCAGTTACAAATGCATAACTACCTTAGTTATATAGTTATGGTAGCTTCTCTCAGTCTGACTGATCCAATGTCTGCTAACTGGGCAGCAGCCACTGAGATTGATGGACTGCTGTTCCCCCTATTGACCAAGATGCAAGTAACTGATGTTTCCATCCTCTCCTGTGAGCAATCTCTGATGTGACAGTGCTACTTCAAAATGTGGGTGACTCAGGGGTCCACTGCTTTGTCAATGCCTCCATGAAAAGGTAAGGAATATTAACTCAAAGAGGAGACCAACAAGAGGGGGTTAACCTCATGAAATCTTTTACATCTATGTCTACTGGTACTAATGCAAGAAAAAACCAGCCAGAGATCCAAAGGTAAGCTTATTTGTTTTATTGAGGGAATTGCAATCACACACACAAGATGTAAACATTAACACAATCACACAAGGCTAACAGAAGGAAAAAGGAGGAAAGTTTTGGATAGTGAGATTTTCTGGGTGAAATGGGTGATATTTACCAATCCGGAGAGCAGTGAAGAAGAGATGCAGCTTAGATGATGAGTCTAAGGACAGTACACAAATGGGAATAAGAGTGGCAGAGTGACAACCAGCAACCAGTGTACTGTGAGCTTACTTGCCAATAATTGGAGTTTAAATACTGTACATCTACCTGGAGTGCTAAGGAGTGAATGGCTTTCTGGCAGAGTAAACGATGGAGTCCAGTGGTTGGACAATGAGGTCTGCAATGAGCTTATGGCCTTAGCATTAGTTGAAAAAGGACTGATGGACACTTTGAGAGCTCCTTGAATGTTGGGTAGGTGTGGCAACAAAAGGGAAGTTGGTTGGCCAGAGGAAATGGGGCTAAGATAATCAGCCATCCTGTGGGAACATCACAGACACCATTGCCTCTAAAGGTTGAGTCACTGAAGGCTAATTGTAAGTTCATCATCAATGGAGTTTCCTGGTGATTTTCTGCCTGTGATCTGGCTATGCCTTGAGGTCTTCGTGTGATACTCCCATACTCAGAAGGGTAGGAAGTGCAATGGAGGCACTTCAACCCCCAGTGCAACATGGGAAAGAGCCCAGCTGTGCTGAAGAAGGCAGACACATGTCCCTCATACTCCCTTCCAGAGGGAGCTGGTGGGGTGCAGAGGTGAGCATTCCTGTCACACTCCTGACAAAGGTGCTGCCAGGATTGCAACAGGACAATATGGGAGAGCTTTTTCCTGTGGAACTGGTGAGCATCTGATACATATTTCAAAACCTTCAAAGAAATATGACCAGCTCCCTGATATGAACGTAAAGTATGACCAAGTCAACAAATAGCTCTGTAATCATAAAGCATAAGGCAATGGACATTTGCTATAGGATATGAAGCGGCACTAAAGAGGCATTAACCAAACCATAGTCCTATCATATACTCATCTTGATAATATAGCCCATTTCTGTGAAGTCTAAGTTTTGAATGATGCTGATAGAGACCACAATAGATTATGGTGGCTGTTGGTGGTGAAGCATCATTGATACATTCTGTGACAGTGCAAAAACACACTTGGGGAATCATGTGAATACCCCAGAATATATCAATAGCTCTATGCTGGGTGGTTAAGAATACTCTATAACTGAGACCAGTACCAGTATTATTTTAAACTGATGGCTAATATTTGCTTTTAAAGTTCTTTTACATTGTTCTTAGGCAATTTTTTGAAAACCAATATTTAAAAGAAATATGGACCAGTATGGGTTGCAGAAAACTGAAAATTGCAAGCCAACCAAACTCAACGGCTTTTTTGTTCTAGCTGAAAGATTAACCCAAATAGATTCCAAAGATGAATGCCTTCCTAATAGAAATGACTATAGATTAGATCCAAATAATAATCTAATATGTGGTTTACATTTCAGTTCCTATTATTTCTTAGAATGCTTTTGATTTAGAATGCACAACTCCCTTGTTTCTTTCAAAAGTGGGAGAGGGACATTAATACTGTGAACTAATTACTGCAGTTAAATCAAGCAGAACTCCTTCTTTTTACACATGTTGGCTTTATAAAACTGCCAATTAGCTGAAACTAAATAAGACAAAGATAATTTGATTTCAAATTGCTATCTGTAGAAATGTGAGATGTATGCTTACTTATAATCTACTTTAATGGTTACTATAAATGTTAATTTTCCTAATTCAGCTTCAAGATTATGCATTGTGGAAACCTTCTTATTAATCTACTAAGGATTAACAAACAGTTTGGAGCACACTTGAAAAGGAATTTAATGTAGCAAGGATAATACAAACCCAGATAAAACCAGATGTTCCTTGCAAAATGAGCCAGGTGTTCTAGCTTGCACATTTTTTTTTCTCTACAGGTTAGCGATCTGTTCTCTGGATGATGCTGAAATATCTATTTACATAGTGAAAATTCTTGGCAAGAGATTAAAAATAATTTTAGATGAATCAATTTAAACCCTGATTACCTCATTTGTTTTTGTAAGGCATGCAAATATCAGCCATGAACAAGCATGTGCATATGTGATCCTTGCTCAGGTTGGGTATTTCAGAGGTCAAAATTCTAAAGATTGATTACAGAATTGGAGATTGTATTTTTAGTTTATGCAGTTTATTTTCATGGTCAGCACCCCAGTGACATATATTCTGTAGGCTGACTGTTCAGAATAGGCAACATAATACAGATTCAGTCCTCCTTCACCTGTTAAGTCTGCATGTGGGAGGAATGTCTGAAAAGGGTTTCACAATAAAATTCAGCATGTTGTCTGGGCACAGGAGCATTGTGATCCCTGCCCCAGGCTTAACCACACACAAAAAAAGTTTATCATTCACGTTTACATAGTGACACTCCTTTTTCTTTAGAAGTTAATGGTGCTTTTATCTTGGATTCGTAGAAGTGCTGTATTTTATGTAGTACTGTTTTACCATGGCTTAATTGGGCTCTGGGTTGAAGCCTAAGCTGGCCCCTTCTCCTGGCACAGAACAAAAGCAAATAGCAAGCTTGGCTTAATAAGCTGTTTTCCTGGTTTGCGTTAACCCTCTTTGGAACCCAAGGGATAAGTTAGGAAAGCTCAGCTCTTAAAAATACCTCACTGCATTCACTTTGACACATACATGTGACCTTATTCTTTATTTTAATTGCTAAAAAATCCATGCAATTCACTGAACTGGACAAAGGCAAACCCCAAGAACATCAGAAGAAAAACTGCAGACCAGAAAATAAAGTGTCAAATACTCTTCTGGAATTGGGCAATTTCCTCCATATTCAAAATAGCATATATCATGGTACAAGAGACTGTCTGTAGGTTAAGAATGAAAACAAAATGAGAACTATTCCTTAGATATTCAGCTTATTTAAATAGCAGACCCCTTTTGGGCTAAATGGCTGATTTGATAAATATTTTTCAGATGTCTTGTGTGTAAGTGCTTTCAAGTCGCCTGTTGACTTACGGCAACCTCATGAATTTCATGGGGTTTTCATAGGCAAGGTATGCTCAGAGGTGGTTTTGCCAATTCCTTCCTCAGAAATATAACCTACAGCACCTGTTATCTGTTGGCAGTCTCCCATTTAAGTGTTTAGCTTCCAAGATCAGACAAAATCTGGTTCCTTTAGGGTTTTTATCCCCCAAAAATATCCAGATTTTTTTCAAGGAATTAAAATGTGTTTCAGCAGATCCTGAAGAATATTTGAAGATGTATACACTCAGTTTACCCAAGGCAGTAGCCAAGCATGATTTTCTGTGACCGAATTGTGTACAAACCAGGAAACATGCAACTTTACATCTTGATGGCAAAGATGAATTTCAGAGAAGTGTATTGATCATAGCTGCCACCCATATTTATTAGTATCAGTTAGGTCAGTGCTGCTCAAAGTGTTGGTCCATGGACTGGTCATGGTCCATGAGCCTTTTACGGTGGTCTGTAGAGAGTTTCCAGGAAAAAAAAATAGAAAGAAAGAAAGATTGTTGTCAGTCAAAATAAATATGTTACTAGTCACTGGCCCGTTAGGGGAAAAAAGTGGTGGTTTCTAACACGAGATGGTACAAGCAGCAGACCGTTAAGTTACCAAGCAAACCCAGGGCTCTCTACGCATAGTCTGAAAACTGTGGTCATACACATTACAGGGTAGGAAGTATATTTATCCTGTGCAGGTATGCAGTTCTCAGCATCTCAGAAGACCAACAGCTAGGGCCACCTCCTTGCAGCTGCTGCTTTACATATCATCCCCTTCTAAGCAGTGGTGAGTAGCCTCAGTCCAAAGAGTACTGCTTGTATCAGGGAGGCACAAATCAGTCTTCATCTATCTCAGTTTTGTATATATTCAGTCATAAATCTATCCACCAAATTTCTGCATTGGCTTGTGTACATTTTAAAATAGTTCTGGTTAACTTTCCATCTCATGTACAAACAATACATTGTCATAAAGAACCTAGTTATTTAGTTATGTGTTTTAGAGCAATATCATTTGTAATGAATGGCATTCAGAGTTAGAAAACACAAGGTCAAGGAGAGTGAGAATAGCAAGCAAAACTAGGAGGGGAGGGAAAGAAAGTGATGTATTTAAGTCTTTTATCCCAAGTTTCAAGCCTCTACCTTCAAGTCCTTGAAGATACTTTCAGGTCAAGTCTTAAGTCTCAAGTATGGGAGCCAACTTTATACCCCAACCTATATTCCAGAATTTCTAGACAGTCAAATAAAGTCAGTTTTAACAATTTAAGCATTGTTGGCCCTTCACATTTATGATTTTACCATCTGTAGCTTTGAAAATGGGGAATAGGATCCTTGTTAGTCCTCCTTTCTGAAGCTGGAGGATTTTTCAGAATAGGGGAATAAGATCCTTGTTTCTTCCCATAACCGAAGCTTCAAAAGCTTTAGAAGGAAGGATCCTTCCTTCTCAAGCCCAATGCCTAACACATTTGCTGTTCCCCTCTGAGAAATGCATCCTGCACTCTGGGGACAAGTCTTGTCTTCTGCTCTTAAAAAAAGTTTTAGAAGGCTCCTCCAATATGCAGTGGGATCAGGCTTCTGAGCAGACCTCAAGCCTGCCTCAAGACCATTGCCTAACTCATTTGCTGTTCACCTCTGAGAAATGTGCCCACACTTTGGGCTTGAGACAGATTGTCATGTGACCATTAGGCAAAAAGAGATGGAGGTGTAGTTCAAAGTTGTAAGGTTTCTGGATGAATGTGTTATGTTACTGAACCAAGGGCAGCAGGTCAGTCACTAAAAGTATACAAGTCTGAAGTCAAGTTGAGTCAGTGCATCATTTATTGCTGAGTTGAGTCTGGGTCAAATCACTGAAGCAACTTAAGTCCAACTTGAGTCCGAGTCAGTTGACTTGAGTCTACATCACTGGGGAAAGATAGAAAAAGGCAGAGGTATTTCAAAAACAAGACAGACACAAAGATTTCATTCTCATTGACTGGCACTAGGCTCTGGAACTCCCACCCCATGAAGACTACAATGTTTGCTGTGTTCTTTTGTCAGGCAAATACTTTTCCCCGTACTGCTAGGCTTTGAGAACTGAATCTTTTAAAGATAAGGCTTCTTATACAGCGCTCTACTATTCTGAACTTCATGTTTGTAAACAATTTCTGAGTATTTTAATTGCATCTTTTAAATTGTCTGTTGTTGTTATTATTATTATTATTGATATTGATAGTTTAATAATAACAAGGGAAGTCATATTTTTCAATGCCCAAAATTGTATTTATTTTTGTCCACAATTTTTCCTCAATTCATGCTTTTTGTTCAAAACTTTTCCCAATACATTAATTTATTTAGGCAACTTTTCCTAATCTGTATATTTCCAGTGTTCTACTTTCAAGCAAAGAACTATATCTCAAAATCTGGGGAGGCGTGAAATCCAAAGGATGAGTGTGCTTCAATCTTCAGATTATTCAAGAGAGTTCCAATTAGGTCAGCTCACTTTGAACTGCAGACCAGATGAAATTCTTTTAAATCTCTAACTTCTGGCACATAAGAGTTTTTCACATGCAGAGAAGAACAACGAACAATCATTATTTCTTATCTCTGCAAGCACGTGAAACATCACTTTTGAGACTGAAATCAATAACACAGAGTCTGATTAAAATAAACTGAGGGCCAAAAGTCAAGTTTAAGTGGCCACATTGTATTATCAAAAATATAGGAATATAGGAAGTTTCTTTAGATGGGGTCAGATCATTGGAAGTTCTGTCTCAGCATTGTTAGTTTTAACTACCAGGGGCTTGGGAGAGTTTCAGATAGGATTCTTTCCTAGCTCCTCCTGGAGATCCATGGTATTCCCTGGTGGTCTCCTACCCAAATACTATCCAGGACCAACTCTATTTAGCTTCTGAAAACAGATGAGAGCATGTATGTTCAAGGTGTCATGTCATTCAGAAAATATACTTAAAAAAAATGGAGGGCCTGCAGTAGTCTGAGGCTGTAGGATATACTTAACTTAGCTGTATATATTTCTGCTAGTCCCTCCATACTTTCAGTATATGCAAACACCAAACAGTGAAATTAGGATTAAAATCATAGCAGTAGAACAAGAAAAGATAATACAAGTATGGATGTCATCATAAAATTGTGTGTACAATCTTTTCTTCATTTTCTAGGAATGCTTTGGAGTGGCTAGTGCATACTTTCAAGGAGGTTCATTTGCCTCCCAAAGTTTCTCAGATTGTTGCCAGCATCAGGACTCAGCAGAAAGGAGCATCTTCTCTTAGGCCCTTTCCGCATGTCATTTTCCATGCAAAAGGGCACCTGGAGTGTCGCGCAATTGTGAGGAATGATCTGAATGATACATTCACAATTGTGCGATGCTCCAGGGACCGGCAGACACCAATCGCTCACCTTTTCATTTTCGATGAGAAGCTGAAAATGGTGCATGATCGCGCATTGCTCCTGGGCCCCACATGCACTTACCTAGCGTGCGGAGCCTCCAGATCTGCACTGGACACACTTCCTGCCCCAGCGCACCCTGGGAAACTCCCAGGCTGCACTGTGGAAGGAAGAGGCAGGGCTCTCACGTGAGCAGGTAGCTCATGTGGAGCTGAAGCAGCAGGGGTGTGAGAGCCTCTTGCCAGAGGCTGCTTGTGCGATCCCCGCATCCCAGCACCGGAAGAAGGTACGGTGCGAAAGGGCCTTAGTTTCTCCCCATTTCTCCCCTTTATTCTCATTTTTCCATCTGCCTCTTCCAACTCCTGCGTATAGTCACTTTCTCCTTTATTCCCTGGTTCATCACTATCTTCTTTGGCCCTTTCCTCTTGCTATCTTATATCATTGTCATCTACTGGCGATCCCAGCAGTGGCTCTGCTGGCAAGGGAGCATGATGGGAGTACTCTCCTCCATACTGGCTGGCTCCCTGCTGAAGGAAGCACAATGGACTTGCCCTTCCTTCCGCAGGGCAGCCTGGAACTTTTCCAGGCTGTGCTGGGGCAGGAAGTGCCTCCATCACACTTCCAGCACTTCCTCAAGCCAAGTAAGTGTGAGATGGTCATGCAATTGTTGGTCATCGTTGGGGAAAACTTCTCAATGATTTAATCTGTAATTGCACAACCTAGTCATGGGAGAAGGATGGGACTGTAAGAACCATGCAGAAGCATCGTTACAGTCCTGCTCCTCTCCCGCCCCCTGCCAGGATGGGAGCCTCATGAAGAAAGAGCCTTTGTAGTCCTCATTCTCTGCCTCCCAATTCCTGATCAATATCTTCTTCCCCATTCTCATTCATCCTCTTTTGACTTCTTCCCTCCTCCACCCACAGCTCCTGGATCCTTCAACTTGATGGCAGTTAACAAAAACAAATTCTTATTTGGAGGAAATATATTCATTTTGACCCCCCTCCTGCCACTGCCACACTCCTGAATGAGACACTAGAGCAAGGTGCATTAGAAATCACAGCAAAGATGAAGAGAAAAGCCTATCTACTTTCCTATGATGACCTTATTGCTAACTTCATTTTTTTAAAAAAAAGCATCTGGAGATGAACTTTCTATGACTAGCATTGACCATTTTTCAATCAAGCAGGCTGAAAATAGTTCGGCCAATGAAATGGGAATCCATACGTGCCCAAACTTTGTCCAATTATTCTATGAATTAGCCAACCTGAATATTGTGATGATAATGAAAGGGAGGAACATGAATATGCTTAAATAGTATCCAAGATACTCCACACAGTTTGGATGGTTACTTTACACTGTGAAATAGAGCAGAATAGCAGAGAAGCCAAGAAAATAAAAAGACTATATTTTGTGCACACTGACTTGAATGCTCTACAGGCCTTTAAGTTCTCCCTCTTTCCTTCTCCTCACAAGCAGAGTGTATTCCATTCTCTTCTGAAAGTTCTCTGGCACTCTTGAGGCCCCTGCTTATTCAAAAACTCCATGTGGTCCTTGCACCTCTTCCTCAGCATGCCACAGAGCCATTTGTTCAGGGCAGTTATATATGTAATACAGAAAGAAATTCATCCATACTCCAAATGAATCCATACTGTGTGTATTTTGTGAATGCATTTCAGAATGACATAGTTCTATACTTCTGGAGTACAGCTCTCCAGATGTTGTTGGAACACAAATCCTAACAGCTTCAGCCTGTGTAGCCAATGGTGAATGGTCATATGGCTTGCCTTCCAAAGTATCTGGAAGGCCACGCCCTTCCAAACCCTATTGTGCGTGTTTCCTTGAATGTTTTGTTGAATTCAAAGTGAATAATACGTTAGTAGACTTAAGAACGGAGCATATGTTAGCTTCGGGCCTTTCTGTACCTACACTCTTGTAGTGTTATTATTCCACTTTCAACATCCTATGAAATCCTGGGGTTTGCAGTTTAGAGAAGGACATTTAGAGTTCTTAGCCAGACAGCTCTTTGGCCTCAGTAAACTACAAACCTCAGAACTCCACAGGATGTTGAAAGTGGAATAATAGCACTATAAAAGCATAGTGTGTGTAATTTATCAACATTTGTTTATACATTAATAAGAGTAGAGAGACATTGCTTTACATTTTTGCAAGGATATCTCTTCAAACATCCTTGTCAATCCATCCACATACTTTTTTAAAAGAGTGGTTCAAAAACAGGCCCTTACCTAAAACTTGCCCAAACCTTCTCCTTGGAATGAAAATGACAGGCAATCTGTTTATTTTAATACATTCAGTAAAGCCTAATTTGGGCATTTGTAAGATGTATATATATTGGAGTAAAAAGAATTGCTTTCTTCCGATTGCTAAGTTGAAATGAAAGCTATTTAACTTACAAAATAAGGAACAGTATCAGCATAGTAATTACATTTTATCAAAAATTTCATTTGGGGTTTAGTGCACACAGCTATTTCCGGTGGAGATGGTGAAGAATAAATGTCTTCAAAGTACACATTGACAGGATTGACTAGAATCATTATGGTTTATCATGTCAATGACTCTGAAGAAGCCATTAAAGATCTTGCTAGCAACACTGAAATGATTGTTGAGAAATTTGTTTTAGGTCCAGGCAAGATAGAACTGGGAAGGAGTCTAAGCTATCATTTCAAAGGATAAAAGAAATTGTATGAGCTAGAAAATAAGGAAGGATTTAATTTTTCTTTCCAGATGATGAGTGCTTCTTCTTCTGTTTCTTTCTTTTTCAAATTGACAGCCAAAAGAATTACACAGGTCTTATAAGACCAATGTTACTAAGAAATTTCAACAGAGGTTAAATGACCAGTAGGAATTGTCATTCCACAAATGATTACAATGGACATTTTTTCCCTGTCTTCCTCACATGATGGATACAGAGGAAGTCTCCTCATATTTCCAATATCATATTGTGCATCTGTTGGGAATATGATCAAAGGTGTCTATTTGAACAATTTATTAATATTTCTGTGTTTTTTTTCCTGTTGTGATTGTTTTTCATTGTTTAAGTGGGTTGAGAAAAGAATACCAGGGTTTTTTTTTCCCCCTGTGAGTTTTTGCCTAGTTTCCTTGTAGTCCATAATGCAACTGAAGTTATTGACATAATGAACCTGAATTGACAGGAAGGCAGTAGGTTGTTCTGTCACTTTTCCAGATTTTTCAGATGGACATCACATCTGTTATGGATCATACAATGCTTGTTCAGTCTGTCTGAACAAGCTCTGTGGTCATCAGTGATCTCACTGATGTAACAATGCTTCATCACCACAGTTAAGAAGTGATCAATTACTTCAGAGCATGGACTAATGATTATTTCATGCTTTCCATTCTGCTCTAAATTATCGATCCCCTTAAGCATGGATCCTACAATAAAGGTGATGGCTCATGAACTCCTTCTACTAGGCCTGGGGCCTAACCCCCCCCCCCATGATCTGGAAAAAAATGGACCACCAAAGCTTCCTTAGGAATTATCAATCCGATAAGAAATATTAAGACAGTTATAGCTGTTGACCCTTCCCAGGAAAAAATAATGGCTTCCTACAATCTATTCTAGGCACATTTACTGGACAGCAAGCACTTCTAATTCGCACGGCATTTGCCATGTGAAAGGGCGTCTGGAGCATCACGTGATTGTGAGGAGCAATCTGCACAACACAGTCACAATCGTGCTATGCTCCAGGGGCCAGCAGGTGCCACTTGTGCACCTTTTCATTTTCAGCTGGAGGCTGAATATGGTGCATGATCGTGCATTGCTCCCGGGCCCTGCATGCACTTACCTGGCTTGTGGAGCCTCTGGAGCCATGCCAGTCACGCTTCCTACCACAGTGCAGCCTAGGAAACTCCCAGGCTGCACTGCGGAAGGAAGAGGCAGGGGTGTCATGTGAGCAGGCAGCTCGTGTGGAGCTGAAGCTGCAGGGACATGAGAGCCTCTTGCAGAGGTAAGGTGTGGAAAGGGCCTAAGTATATATTGTGCTCATAGGAATCTTCATATTTAAGGATGTTTCAGTTATAATGGATGGGAAAAAGCAATGTACCCTCCTCCAGGAGTATCTGGAAGTATGCAAAATTAAGAACCACTTGCCTGGCAAAATTGATCCCTCCCCACTCACCTACACTGTGTAAACAGTTCCAGGATCCCTGTTGTTATAGCATTCACAAGGATATTCATACACACCATAGTACCTCCTGCTCTTTGAAGTCATTCAAACTCTCTGTAAGGAATAAGGAATGAAAGAGATGTCAATTCCCCACCGTTTATCTTTCCCTACCTCTCCAGCTTGCTTTTTTTTCCCCAAATGTTGAATCATCATTTCACAAGTTCCTGGCTCACCAGCGTCTCATTTGTCTTTTCGCTTCTATTCCTTTCCTCTCTAAGGCCCTTTCCTCATCTTACTTTTTCACGAAGATAGGGCATGGCGTTCGCGCGAGCAGCCTCTTGCACGAGGTGCTCATTTCGCTGCTCCTTCATCCCGCAGCTGTCTTGCCAGTCGCGTGAGTGCTGCGCAAACACCCCGCCCCTTCCTACCGCAGCACAACCTGGGAATTGCAGGCTAGCGCTAGACAGGAAGCACGACCGATCCGCTCGTCCAATGCACCACAGGGCAGGTAAGTGCAGGGGTCCTGGGAGCCTTGTGCGACCGCGCAGCATTTTTGGCTTGAAGCCGAAAATAAAATGCGTGCGTGGTTCGCGTTAGGCTCATAAGCATCCGTAAATTGGAGTGTGTCGTACAGACCACCGCTCCCATTTACGCAACGCTCAAAGGGCCCTCTCGCAAAAGAAACTGCACGCGAAAAGGGCCTTAAGACAATCTTCACTAACTAACCATGAGCTGTCTTTTGCTTTACTTTTTCCAATTAATTTATTAACTAATGTTGCTGCTGCTGCTGCTGTTGTACTAGTATAGTAGTAGTAGTAGTAGTATGCCTTCAAGTTTATTGCAACCTTAAGACAAACTACAGGGTTTTCTGGGACTGAGAGTGTGTGATGTGCCCAAGGTCACCCAGTGGGTTTCCATGGCTGAGTGGAGACTTGATCCTTGGTCTCCAGAAACTCTCGCAAAGTTATGCTAGCTGTGCTCTTGTGTATATCGGCAAGCATGGGGCTAAATTCAATACTCTGCTGGCATCAGAACTCCCATTCATTGTCTGTGTCTCTAGTTTGGAGGGTTTCCCCATCCTCTGAGATAGGTTCTTCAAGTGCAATGAGGGCTGCATCAGGGAGGAGAAATCATCCCGCATGATTCCATTGCCAAGAAGTAACTTCCACCAATGGAATTACTCGATCAAATGTTACCAGCCTGACAGTTGCCTGTTAAATAGCAGAACTGGAAAAAATTTGCATAAGAGATATTTTCCACTAGTCCTAAATCTAAATCCCACATATTTATTTGTGCCTCTGAAAGGCTTGTTCCTTGTACATTTAGAAGAGGAAATTGCAGACAGGTATAGAAACATACATCTCAAACATATATGATAACGAAGTATTGTTTTTGTAGTGAATATTAATATTCATACAGGATTCTGATCTTTAGGTACTTCTTAACAGTATGTGTAATTCAGTTTCCCAAAATTTAAATTTTTTAGTTTTGTGATAATAATAATAATAAAAATAACAACAACAACAACAACAATAACAATAAAAATATTTATTTATAAATAACACCAACACTTTTACACCAAAGAGCAGAATATCAATATATTAGATATTGAGAAAAATGGATTTGGTTCCACTGCACTATGAGACCCCGTACTTGACCAACATACAGTGCTGGTATGAATAGTAGCCAGTGATCATGATGCATTCATGATACGAAGTAGGAAATAATATTTCTCAGAGCAGAGAGGAAATTGTCATAGGAATACCAGCCCCCAAAGCACTGTAAGGTCTAGACCAACTTATGATCAGAAAGACTTTTTCCTTAATAGCTAGAAAACTACTTTAGGTGAAGATTTATTTGGCATTTTCCACAAGGAATGTAAGTTAAGAAGGAGTAATGATACATAACATTTTTTAGAAAGAGGATGTCAGATGAATGCCATCAAAGTCTTCCTGAGATTAAACACTTCACATCATAAAAGAGTGCCCTGGAGAAAGCAAAAGATATTGCATTCCTGGGTGTTCAAAACAAAAGTTGTAAAAACATGCTTAAAGGATGCGAGCCTGGTTGAGAACCTCTGTCTGTGGAGAAGATACCTAATCTGTATCAGGGGAACTCGTCCCATTGCACTTTATTGTGGACCCAACTTAATAAATAATTTGAGCCTTTTTAAACTATTGAAGCTCAGTCAGATTTCATTTTTGTGGTTGTGGTTGCTATTGCTATTGAAAGCCTTCGAGTCATTTCTGACTTATGGCAACCCTAAGACAAACTTATCATGGTTTTTCTTGGCAGAATTTGTTCAGAAAGGGTTTGCCCTTGACTTCCTCTGAGGCTGAGAAAGCATGACTTGCCCAAGGTCACCTAGTGGGTTTCCATGGCTGAGCAGGGATTTGAACTTTGGTCTCCCAGTGTCTTAGTCCAACATTTAAGCCACTGTAGCATGCTGGTGACAATGCCCAATGGTGCCATGTGCTAAATCAGGCTTCTATCATACACAACAGAAGATTGGGGACTATAAGAAACTCATTTCCTATGTTGCTGTTGTTGAAGGGCACAATGCTGTAGATGGACCTAACATCACATATGCTTGTTCTCTACTTCCTGAGAAAAGAAGACATTTGATCTGAATATGATCAGATTAACAATGTGCTCTTCATTATTGTCTTCTCCCCTTATAAAATTCACATTCAAGACTTCATTGAGGAAATTCACTCACATAGTACATAGGATTTCTGCACAGAAAACATGTTTGGAGTCTGAAAATATGTATTTGTGCAAAGTGATCAGATTCCTCTGTGTGTGTGTGTGTGTGTGTGTGTGTGTGTGTGTGTGTGTGTGTAGGCTTCCCCCACTTATCTGACAGGTTAGAGACCAGAGCACTGTCAGAAAATGGAAGTGGTTGAAATGTAGAACCAGTGTAGTGTAGTGTAGTGTAGTGTAGGGAGCATTGAGGACTTATGGAGGCTTACTTGTTACCGACTCGCACGGGCTACTTGCAAAGTCTCTTAGCCAGTTTAGTTCCTTCCCCCACCCCCAGCTGACTTGGCAAGCAGTGCACACATCCAAGTGGTTCCATGCAAACCTCTGTAGGCAAGAAGAACTGATGAAGAGTGGAACCTCAATGGAATTAATGGAACTAATGGAACTTGCCCTTTATTCGGAAGTGTCAAAAGAGCAAGTCATCAGATATGGGAGCATCAACAGGTGGAAGAGTTTATTCTGTGTATGTGTGTGTGTGCACGCATGTGCTTGCATGCGTGTATTGTTTGGGGATCAGGAAACAGATGCAAGCAAATTGCGTATGGTTTTCTTGTGCAAAAATCTGTATATTTGCACAATTTTATGCAATTTGTAAAACTTTACAGAATATGTACAGAAATATTGGGACTTCTGCACAGTAAAATGGCATAGTATTGTCCTACATAAGTTTTCTATGTGTCCCCCCAATTTATTTTGCACAAATTATATCTTTTCTCCCCTCAATCAAATTTCTTCACAGAAGACCCACATGCCATTTTTGTGCAAATGAATTTCCCCAGCAAAAAGCCAAATATATAATTTCCCTCATCAAAAACTGTGTTTTTATGCAGTGAGGAGAAAATTGCTAAAATTATTTTTGTTGCATTCAAGAATGATCACGTATATCACATATACACACATACACATACACAGACATATATATATATATGAGTATGGGTGTGAAGGTCTACCTCACTTCCATAGAGCATAGGTACACTAACTTAGGCCATTTCCACACAGGCTTAAAGAAACGGTGCAGAGCGTCCCCCAGAGAGGATGTCTGCACCTGGGAGCTGACTAGGTGAGACCTACTTATTGTAGATCCACACCTCAGCCTGCTCCCAAACGACCCGAAGTGGTCGTCCAGCATGCTTTTGAAAGACTGCTTGAAAGAGATCTTTCAAAAGCACGAGCGTGCCACTCCATTCCCGCACTCCGGTGCACACCAGTGCAAGCCCGTGATCTGCTGGGGGCGGGCTTTAGGCTGGCAAACTTCAGTGATTGATGGAGAGCCTTCACCAATCAGAAGCTGCCATTTTCGTCCCCGGAGCAGTGCGGAGCGGCAGCCACATGCTGCTCCGATCAGCCTAGACCCAAGCGTGGAGCCAAGAAGTCCAGTAAGTACCAGCACGGGGCGATTTGCTCGCCCCATGTGGAAATGGCCTTTGATGCAAATCTACATGGAATTTTATACTACAGCATCTAGCTAGCTAGCATGGTGTAGTGGTCTGAGTATTAGACTATGACCCTGGAGACTAGGGACTGATTCCTCACTGAGCCATTGAAACCAACTGGGTGACCGTGGGCATGTGACACACTCTCAGCCCCAGAATACCCCATGATACGTTCACATTAGGGTTGCCATAATTTGGAAACAGCTTGAAGGCACACAACAAATCTACCTACCTACCTAATCTCTCTGTTTATCTGTTCATCCCCTACCATCTACCTATATAGAATATCTGTCCATCTATCTACCTATCCATCTACCTACCTAATCTACCTATATCTATTTATCTATCACTTATCAGTTATCATTTAGATACCTATCTCTATCAGTATTTTTCTGTTTCAACTTTTTATATTTGGGTGGGCTGGAAAATCAACAATTTGCTATACTTTTGAACAGAACCAAGTTGTTCTTTCAGTTGATGTTCACGTATGAGACCTATGTTAACACAGAGGTTTAATAATCTGTCTAAATCTCTATCCTTTTGACCCTTAAAAGAAGCAAATTTCACCTTGTTAAAAATCTCTGCCTATAGTTATAAAAACTTTGCAGTAATGTTTGAAATGGAGAACACACAGAGACCATATTGGTTTACTGAGATTTCATTTCTGTTTTCTATTATTCTGTTATCTATCTTTCAATTCTTTCTGACTTGCCACTCCAGTGATAATTCACAAGTTATTAAAATAATGGCAGTGAAACTAATGAAGTAGATACAACCAACAAGTGAATCATTTCATAGTAATTTTTTAAAATTGATTGCATCTGTTTGAAAACACAGATGTTTTACTTATCCCTAGTAAAATCTTAATCCCTAATCATCTGTTCTTAAAAAAAGAAATGTCAAAGTGAATGCCAAAGGACAGTGAATGCAAGCTACTACTATTTCTACCTCTTCTTCTTCTTCTTCTTCTTCTTCTTCTTAATTGATTAAATCCTTTTGTGACAGGGTTGGGATGGAAGATGGTTTGCAACATAATTAAAATGGCTTCCACTGAACAGAAAATAAAACACAGACTGAATTAATTCTACTATTAAAATACCACAACTGGAATCCTGTTGGAATTTATGTATGTGTAAACACCAGGATATGTAGTTCTTTGAGCATTGGACTATCACTATGGGACTGGGATCCAAATACTTGCTTGGTAGTGGGAATCTGTGATGCAACTTTGGGTGAGTCATAAGCCCTTTCTGCACCTTACCTTTTTTCAGTGCGAGGGTGCAGAGATCATGTGAACAGCCTCCAGCAAGAGGCTCTTGCGTCCCCATTGCTTCAGCTCTGCACAAGCTGCCTGCTCCCAAGCAGGCAGCACAAGAGCCCCACCTCTTCCTTCTGCAGCGCTGGGGCAGGAAGCACAACCGCTGCAGCTCCAGAGGCTTTGCATGCACAGCAAATGTGCGCGGGCCCTGGAGCAATGCGCAATCGCGCACCATTTTTGGCTGAAAGCTGAAAATGAAAAAGTGCATGAGCAACGCCTGCCCTACCCTGGAGCATCACGTGATTGTGAGTGTGTTGTGCAGATAGCTCCACACAATCGCATGATGCTCCAGGTGCCCTTTTGCATGGCAAATGGCATATGAAAAGAGCCATACTCTCTCAACCTCAGAGGAAGGCAAAGGCAAACTCTCTCTAAACAAACCTTGTGAAGAAAATGCCATGATAGGTTCACCTTCGGGTCAAAATAAGTTGGAAATAACATGAAAGCATACAACAACAACGAAATACCACAGTTATGACTGTTTTGTATTCATAGTCCCAGGTCCTGAAATTTCAGGGACAAAACTTGACATCAAGGGATCATTCTTCATGACATCACAGGGACCAGACCCAGTGATGTTACAAGGGGCAGCTCTTGATAAAGTCAGGGTGAGTGTGGCCTAAGCATGATACATTAAACATTAACCAAAAGTGGCTCAGAGCATGCCATCCAGTTAAAAACCCAAAGCCCAGTAGATGAGAAAACATTATTCTGGTTGGAATGGAGTAAAGTTTTCCCAAATATTCTTTTAACAGCTTCTTAAGCATGGCTTTTAAAGACATGTGGTGGCTGTAGCCTAACCAGAGAAAGTTCTCCAAGCTCTGCTATGAATAGGAAAACAACCCATTCCCCAACTCTTTTTGACTTTTGCTAGCACTGATTTTTACAACACACAGAAATCATAGTCTAGCCAAGAAAGTTTTTGTTGTTTCTATTCTTTTCTTTCGCTTTTCTAATTTCCTTTTCTTTTAATAGGTTGTGGAAGCTTCACTCATCTCCCCTAAATAATCATAATAATGCCATAAATAATCAACAAATATTTAGGGGAAAGGAATATAAACATTATGAAGATGATGATGATGATGATGATGATGATCATCATCATCATCTTCATGAGCAACAACAACACTATCCAATAGGACAATCTCACATGAACAAGTCTGTTCAGAAGCAATATTTTAATGGAACTTTTAAGTTTGAAATGCTAAGAATCTCACATATCCTAGTCACGGTTTCCTGGTGTTCTAGGGTGGCAAAGGAAAGAATTGAAGAAAAAGAGATGGAGAGAAAGAGAAGGAAGATTGTGACTATAGCTAGGAAAATTGGGAACAGAGGAAAGTGAGATGAAGACAGAATGAGAGTGAGATGAAGGAGAAGGCAGGGCTAAAAACGGAGAAAGAAGATAAAAATGTAGTCTTGAAAACTGGAGGAGAAGAGGAAGAAGGATGGAAAAGAAGAGTAGTGAAAGAGTCAACTAGGAGATATAGGAAGAGGGCAGAATGAGTATGGTGTTGGAAGAGGATAGGGGAAAAGAGGAGGACAAGAAAGAGAGAAGACAAAGGACTAGGGAATTAGTGAGAAGGTGAATGTGGGCATGAATTGTGAGAGAAGAATGAAAATGGGGGGGAGGGAGGAGGGAGGAAGGGAGGGAGGAGTTGTCTCTGACTTTTGGTTATAGTAGGACTGGTAAGACAGGAACAACCACTGAGAAAAAATCCTGTAGTGTCTTATTCAGTAACTCCCAAGGAAGCAAATACTGTGTCAACTTATATTTCTCAACACTGATCACTTTTTACCATGGAGTCCTAGTGTCAACCTTGGTTTGAAAAACTTTAAGAGGGAAAGGAAGGATGGAAAGTGGCAGCCAGTTAGAACCTTTGGTAAGTTGTCAGCAGCTACCTCAACACTGCATGAAGTATGAGGTGCTAGCAAGTTACACTATTTTTTTTCCAAGGCAGCATTCATCCTGAAATTTCTTCCTTTCCTTAAGGCCTGGAGGAAAGGGTCCAGCCTCTGAGATTCATGGCTGGGTCCTGAACTCTGGGAACTCTAGCTGTGAAGCCAAAACACAGCGTCGAATGCTGTACCATAATTAAAGTAATTTCTCTTTTATTTTTTTCATGATGCTATGCAAATTTGCATGGTTGACCACAGAATTACAAAACATGAGCCCTTTCCACATGGACACGGCATCCCGGCATGGGGATATGAGAGAAGCAGGACCACGACAATGCTTCCACAAGATGACATCACAGTCCTGTCCTTCTCACATTGCCAGCCAGTGCAAGCACAGGATAAATCATTGGCAGATTTTCTCTGTCAATGACCCCTAATTGCGAGACACTCCCACACTTACTTGCCCTGCAGGAGTCCCAGAAGCATGATGGAAGTGCTTCCTGCCCCAGTGCAACATGGGAAAGAGCCTGGCTGTACTGTGGAAGAAAAAAGCATATCTCTCATGCTTCCTTCCACAGGGAACTGGTCCAGTGTGGAGGCGAGTGTTCCTGTTAAACTCCCTTCTCACCAAAAGCACTGCTGGGATTACAACCACAGGGCAATGAGATAAAGTAAGGTGTGGAAAGGGCCATGGTGTGTTATTCTGATGGCATCAAAATGACCAAAGTAAGACATTGGACCCTATCTATCAAATGCCTTCAGGTACTTCCAAAACACTACAGATTTCTAAATTGTTTCATTTTGTTTTATTTTTCTTCTACACCTTTATGAATTCATTCTGACTAAACGTGATATTATCCATACTTAGATTGACGTCTCAAATATATTTATGCAAATATAGAACTGAACAGGAAGCTTCTGTATTTCTTGGACAATCACTTTCTTTTGTCCATTTTCCATTGATCTTGATACAAAACAAATTGCAATGATTTTTGGTGCTACCACTTATACTGTTGTTTCATTCAAATCATAAATGAAATTAGCTTCAGCCTGGGTGATCCTGTGTAAACACCCTAGCACTATAGATAGATGAGAGAGAGGGAGAGAGAGAGAGAGACTGAGCAGGTGGAACGAATTCAGAAGAACAAATAAAATTAAGGTAGGAAGAATGGAGCTGGGTGAAATGTTCAGGTTTATCAAGTCAGCAAATAAGTAAGAGGTCCAAATGGATACAAAGAAGAGAAAGGATAAAGAGGAAAGTATAAGACTAGGTTTCAATATCATTTGTTTCTAACTGTACTGATAGGCTCCTAGTTAGTCTTTTACATGACAGACTGCCTGCATTTCTGCATACACTGCAGAAAGAGAAAGCACACTAAGTATTCACTTCATAGCTTGGGATGAATTAAAATGCCATTTGAAGAATCTTTATCTTTCACGGATTTCTTTTACTAAAACAGCTAATCAAGCATATCCAAACTCTTCCAGAAAGTTGTAATATCTTTTTAACACAGTAATAAACAGGGGTCCATAAAAATTGTTATTGGCAACAAAATGTTACAGCGTAATTAAATTTAATAAAAATGGCTACATAAATGAGGTGTTTTGTGAACTCCAGCAATTATTAATAAGCTTTTTATCTTTTAATGATACACTTATGAAAACATTCTGCAGCTCTGCGAAGTAAGAAATGAATTATTATGATGCCCCTTTAAGAAATGTATAGGGGAGAGTGCTTTTATGTGCCGCTTCACAGTTTCAGCACATCAATGCAAGCCAAATGGTTGTCCTTGCATTATTGCTTGGGCTCATTCTCATTCCTTGCTTTGGCCCACTAATACCTATTATTGCTGCGTCTGCCATACATCTTTCTTGTGACTGCCTAAGACATAGACATGTCATGTTTCAGTATGCTTGTAGCTAAGAAAAGGTGCAGCATAGCTTCCAAAGCATAACTACTGTCTTTATAGAAGAACATTTTCAGCACTGTCACATTCTTCTGTAGCCATGTAACAGAAGCCTGAATACTTACCTGTATGTCACTGCAGGGGAAGGTAAGCTTCTGATGGTCTCCATGGAGTGAGACCAGAGAGTGATGTTTGATTGGAGCTAAGCACTAAATCAAGACATGTGATGGGGGCAAAGGAGACAGTGAAGCACTTCACCTCCTGTATGTGTCATTTGGTGTTTGACATCGACCCACTCTCCTGCCTTCAATGCAGTATAAGTTAATCTGTTTGCTTCAGGGCTGGATAGGAATTTTCCCCCTTTTCTAAAGTTTTTGTTTGTTTGTTTGTTTTTTTGCCTCTCCCATAGTGTATTTGACGGAATTTGGTAAATTGGCTCTGGGTGGTGTCATTAAGTAGATTATTCTCTGGCAGATAATGGGGGACAATAAAATTCCAGTGATCACCTATTGGCACACGCTTGGTGCAAGGTAGGTCTCTGGAACCACCTCTTGGGGCCCTGTGTCCTGTGGGTCGGTGAAGGAGGCTACAGTTGAGGTTAACCTGGGAATAAGGCTCTCACTTTCAGAGCCCTATGGCTTGGGTAGGAGTCCCTGGGTTACTTTCCAAGATGCTGGACTGGGGAGCAACCAAAACAATTTGGATTGTCCCTGGGGCTGAGATGTTATCGCCCATGGGTAGGTGGAGCAGATTGTCATGCTGTGACTCTGGTATCAGCTGGACCCATATCATGTCGCTCCCTACCCTTGTGTCTTTCAGGCTAACATAATTTAAATAAAACAGGTCAAAATAAAGGGCCTTTAGCTAACCCAATTTTGTGACCGGTCAATATCAAAGGAGCCATAAAGATCAATGGGTGGGTGGATTGATTGATTAATCTAAGTAATTTCTATCTTACTCTGTAAGCAAGAAGTCACATCAGAATTGCTTACATGAGACATACAAGACAGAGCTTCCCCTCAGGCTGAAAAACTGAAAAAGGACACCACAAAAGGAAGCAGGACTGAGAAAGAAACAGAGGAGAAATATAAACTGAGCTTCTTATAATGCATGTATGGAACAGTATAGACAAGATGAGCCAGAGAAAGACCTTATCCTGATGCTGGAGCCACATGGAATAGCTACTGCCAGGATGACAGAAGCAGGGTTAACTCACATTGTTTCTAAGCATCCAGAACAAGAAAAAAGGTTTAATATTCCACTCAATTGGTCTTTCAAACATCTTTGTTCAATTTGAGTAGATAGTTGCCATTTACTCATTTGGTGGAAATGTCCCACTTCAAGTTTTATCACTAGAAAAAAATAATGATAACAACTGTAGCAATTATAATATCTCATTGACATTTATCTTTCATATTTTTATTGAATTTTTAATGGTTTTAATTCTATGGATAGTTGAGTTGCATTTGAATAACATCTTTTATATTTTCACTTATGTCTTATACATGCTTTCATCTGTATTTGTTTTAATTTTTGTAAGCCATCTTGAGTCCCAGTTTGGTGGGAAGGATGAGATACAAATGAATAAATAAGAAGAAGAAGAACAGAAAGGACAGATTAAATCAGAGAACTGTTTTGCCCTCCTACCCAAATGACCATGTCAGACACAAGCGGTCGTGAAATAAGGTCATAACTATACTCGCTACAGGAATATGCAAGGCAACAGCCAAAAGCATATGCAGGCACAAATTTATATATAGGAGTACAGTAAAATTCAGTCTCCTAACCAGAGACTTCTGGACTCAAAACACAGGTTACATAGCCTGTGGTTCATCCTAGCTTGCTCCCATTAAGGGATCAGAGTATCCCAAGAGATTCTCAGAGGTGGCACTGGTTAACATTTTTTCCTGAGGATCTTGAGACATCAACCCACTATATATCTGTCCAGAAGCCAGTCAGCAGTGGTAGGAAAGTTGCTGAATTCTTTCACCTTATAGTGCCACCAGAAGTCTTCAAAAAGAACCAATTCAAACTAAGGCCTGCATCTGACTAGTTGTGACATACAAACAGAATTTCACCACTTAGCCAAACAGTAAGCCGTAGAAAAAAGTGTTAAATATTATATAGTATGGAATAAGCAGACAAAAACTGTCAACAGTCAAACATGGCATGGGGAAAAAATTCTACTTAACCCCCAAAAGGAGACAAGAAATTCCCATGCTATTTAGAAGTGGGTGGGTGGGGAGCAGGAACAGTAAAGAGCCCTGAGCTAGACCAATCTGCCCTAAATAGCCCAGTGCAGGCCAGCCAGATGCCTATATCACAACACCCTCTGGCATGGTATTTGGCTAAGTGCTTGGGGAGGGGCAAAGTCACTCCTCTCATATGGTCAGGGGAGTGTGTTGAGACCATGCCATTTGAAAAGTGCAACCCTAACTCAAAGTTGTGCTAGCTGTAGGGCATTACAATGAGGCATAAGCCTTGTCTGCCATCAGAAATATTCTGCCAGGACCCTCTTCTACTAATTCATTTAAGAAATCAGGTTTGATCTATCAGGAAAGCAGACCTTCAAAATGGGACAGGGAAAGGGTGGAGCAAGGGATCATCCATGTTATGCCAAGTCCAAAGTTACTCCAGTCCAGATACTAAGCCACAACACTGATTCAAAGTTAGAGCAGAGTGAGATTTGTCTTAAATAATTCAACCAAGAGGTCTTACTTTCTGAAAAAGACTCATAAACTATTGCACTGGAAATAGTTGCCTTTCTATTTTACAGTCACCCTGTCATTTCTCAGTAGCTAGTCAGAATTGCTAGCTGAAATTAAGTTTGGAAGTGTATATACCAAATGCTGTCAGAGGCTGTTAGGTACAGAGGAGCAGCATGATCCTGTAATCATTTCCAGCAGTAACCTGCTGATGGATTTTTATCTCCACAGGAGAAACAGGATCCATGGTGGTATCAGCAACAGATGTGCACTGTAACATATTGCACATGTGTCACTCCCAAAGTAAGCAAATGTGTATTACTTAAAGTGTAGCTTGGTTTAAACTTCCTTGTGTTGATAACATGATATCACTCTGTAGATAGAATGGGTTTACAGTTTTAAATAACATTGCAGATATCTTCCATATAAGCATGAAATACATTAATCTTTTTCTAAAGGGAAGCCTTAGTATCAGTGTAAAGGTTTAGAAAAGACATGAGATGCAAGCTTTGCAGGGAAGTACAACTGAAGGATGTGGCAGAGGTATCTGTCTGTCTGTCTGTCTGTCTGTCTATCTACCCAGCCAGCCAGCCAGCCAGCCAGCCATCTGTCCATCCACTGAAGCTTCTTTTGAGGACAAGTCCGCACAGCATGCTGAACAAAATACAAGTTTGAAAATAACGTTACAATAACGTAAAACCTCCATGTTGCAGAGACACAAACACATCAAAATGCAGCATACCTATATAATTCAGTAAGGACAGAAAACATTTACAGAGCCACAACAATGTAATGTTAATGGAACAGCGGTTTGACAAATAAAACAGATCAAGATACAAGTGTGCCTTCAAAGCCTTTCTTTTTTTTCCCGGGAGTGAGTGGGCCAAACTCACTTCCCTTGGGAGGGAATTCTATAGAGACGTGAGCTTTCATGAATTTCATCCTCAAAGAGAACAACAAGTAAGTTTAGCAGTTTTATTCCCACTATGAGAAAACTGCCTTTGAAAACTGTACATAACATTCATGAAGAAAGTTTAAAAGTTTTAAAACTATTTGCAGTTCAAGACTTCTGTGCAAATTTTTCATGTGCTTTTTTTGCCCAGAAAACAGCATGCATGCATGCGTGTATTATGTGTGTATAGACACACACACACACACATACGTACCAGAAACATTATTTTATTTCTATAGAGAAAATAATGTTTCTGGCGCATATATGTGTGTGTGTATTTTCTGCTCAGAAAATTCTATTTCCCATGCATTAAAAAGTGTTTTTTTCCCCAGACCTGAACTCTGAAGATTCCCATCAGTCCAAGATTCTCATCAGGATTATTCACACTCAATAAATACATTTTTGACCATTTTTTAAACATTTTCAAATATTTTTTTCCACTCCTAGAATTCAACAAGGCAGGAACCGTGACTACAAATTCCATTGTTTATATCTACTAATGTAACTTATCTTAAATTCTTACGTATGAGAACTACTTTGAAAAATAATAAAATAAGAGCGAATTATTGTTGCTCATTATTTTTAAAAATTGACATAAGACATGGGATTTAAATCCAGGCTTTTCTCAGTGTGTTTTCTGCTTTTTCTCCATGTTTTGGAGAAGACTTTGGAGAATGAGGAAGGGCAAAGATCATGGCTTGAATATATGCTGACTTCCTGAGCAGGGCTCCTTATGTATTTAAAAATTACATTTGTATATATTTTCCACCATCTAGCAGGTATCCACAGTGACAGTCAATAAAAACATGACAACTTCATATGAAAGTAAGATCCTTTCCACATAGACATGGGCCCTTTCCGCACCGGGCTATTAAACAATGCAGAGCGACCTCCGATGGAAGTCTTCTACACCATAGAGAGGACTGAGGCGGACTACTTTTTGCAGTTCTGCACCTCAGTCCACTCTGGAGCGATCAGAACTGGTCGTGCGTTGTGTTTTTTAAAAACCTGTTTTTAGATGTTTTTAAAAAGCATGGAGCGCGCGACCCCATGTTGCTCCGTCGCCACGCTCCGGTGCAGATTTGTAGGCGCGCACTAATGTGTGCCTGCAGATCTGCCGGGGGTGGGCTTTAGACTGGCAAGCTTCTCCGGTTGGTGGAGAGCCTCCACCAACTGGAAGCTGCCATTTTGGATGCTGGAGCAGTGCAGAGTGACGAGCTTGCACTGCTCCTCATCCTGATGGACTCGCCCAGACACTGAAGAAGTCCGGTGAGTCCCGTTTTTGTGCAGCTCCTTTCAGCATGGGGATGTAAAAGGAGTGGGGCCGCAACAAAGCTTCTGCAAGATGTCATTGTGGTCCCGTCCTTCTCATGTCACCAGCTGATGTGGAGTAAATAATTGACGGATTTTCTCTGTCAATGACCCCGATCATGCAACACTCCTGCACTTACCTGCCATGCAGAAGGGCCAGAAGCACCTGCCCCACCACAGCATGGGAAAGAGCCTAGCTGCGCTGCGGAAGGGAGGTGCGTGTTGGTTGTGCTCCTGTTTGGAGTCAGCCTGTCATCTGTGGAGAGGAGCATTCCTGTCACAATCCCTTCTCGGTCAAGTGCTGCTGGGATCGTGACTGCAGGGTGTCAGGACAAGGTGAGACGTGGAAAGGGATGAAGAATCAGAAGCAAAACGGCTGGAATCTATATTGCTTGCAGAGAGTGCAATTCTTTGCTTGTGCAGCTCCACAGTTCTCTCAACCCTCAACAAACCCAGGCCGGGGTGCTTCTGTGCTTATTAAATGGCAAGTTACGTGATTCAGTTCACTAAGGAACTGTCTGTTTCAGCTGTAAGGAGAAGAAAAATAAGGACACTCACTGTCCAGGAGATTAATCTTGTTTCTCTCCACTTTGGTTGAAGTTGCAGCCTAGAGGATCTGTTTCTTGGTCAATTGAGCCCTTACCCTCCTCTGGTTCTTGATTGTATTCTTGAATAGCTCCTTGTGCTCCATGCAACAGAAATACCTGTATGTGACCTTGGTACCAACAGGATTCCAGTCAATAAAATTTGAGAGTGGTGTTAAAATTAAAGAGCTGGAAAACGTTAAACAATAGTAAAAACCTGGAAAAAAAATAGAAAAAAAGTTTTTATTCACCTAAAGAAAAATAAAAAAGATACCAATGCCTTCTCCATCAAGAGAGAATTACACAATTGTGGTGTTCTTGCTGAAAAGAATCTCCTTGTAGTACCTGCCTATTGGCAGTCACATGGCATAAAATAAGTTCTGTAATTATTACAGTAACTTACGTACAGGTTCATACGATAGGAGAGAATCCTTCAGATTTTCTGTCCACAGACAATTCAGCTGTTTGAAGTGCAAAACAATCAACTTTGACCAGGAACAAACAAACAAACAAAAAACCAGTGAATTTATTCCAAGACTTCTGAGATTTGATTTACAGAACAAACTCTGAACAAAAGTCTAGTCATTATATTTTACAGTATCAGTATTTTCCAAGCACTTTTCATAGAAAAGGGTCTAAACGTGATGTGACTAATGCATGACCAGTGATGTAGACTTGAGTTGATTGATTCGAACCTGAGTACAGCTCAAGTCGCTTTAATGACTTGACCCAGACCCGACTCATGAGTAAACCATGGATCAACTCAACTATACTCGTCTTTTTTGGTGAAGGACTTACTCTAGAGTAAAAGAGGCTTGGAAGGCAGAGAAGTGAAAGGCAGGAATCAGTGGATCTGGAGGGGTTTAAAATCTGGCTGAAGCAAAGGGGAGTAAAACAGGCTTGGAAGGCAGAGAAGTGAAAGGACAGAATCCATGGGTTTGAAGGTTTAAATCAAATCCTGGTTACTGGTGAGGAAGCCATCAAGCTAGGTATGCTGCATTTCCTTAAAGTTTAAACCCTTAAAGGAAATTGTAAAGTCTGTGCAAAGCATTATTGTGGCAAGGTGGGAAAGAGAGTGACAGTATGGGATTTTGATTTTCTAATTATTGAAACTTAAGCCTCACCCCCATCAGCTCTTTTTTTTTCTCTATTAAATTTGGCTCCCAAACTTGAGACTCAACTTGAATTATCTTGCAAGGACTTGAGACTTGACTTGAGACTTGGAGTAAAAGACGTAAATACATCACTGTGCATGACTCACTGTGAATCTTTCCTCCCCATGAAGGAAGTAATTCTGATCCAACAAAGACTGCTGCTAGTACAAAAGAGTAGGGAGTAATCTCAATTATTCTTCTCTCCATTTCTCATATAGTTTTGGAGAGCTGTCCAACCATTCTGAGCTTATTGTGGGTGTGGGGAAGGAGGACCCAACGATCAACAAAATCATTTAACCCCCTCTTACACCTGTGGGAGCATCTTATAAACCTCACCCACTCACAGGAACTTAGCATCCATTCCACATGAATGACCAGTTTCGAAACATCAGTTTTTTGTTCTATGGGGTCCCCGGCCAGCATGAGTACTTTCTCATGCGGCTAAGAAGTTGTGCACGTAGCGAGTTGCCCGGGCAATCAAGCAACAGGTGGGGAAGGACAGGGTTTATTTAAACTATTAGGCAGCCACTTATATACCCTGAATATTTGATACGTGGCATTTTCTCCCTACAGTACAAACAATATTTGATTAAAGCCATGCTTTCCTACACGCTTCAGTGAATAAGAACGAGAATCTGTTTTATAAGTAACGTGCTGACGCATCACTCCATACCAAAGAAGAAGATGACAACTCAGTTTGCAATAAGCAAATTAAGGGAAGAAGAGGAACAAATTATACTGAAAGTGTTTTCATTATGCTGTACTTTTTCACCAGCTGAACAGGCGATCTTCTCATCTTCATGAAGTATGCACACTGTAATGGTCTTATTACGGTAGGAAAATAAAAGTAAATTGAGTTGTAAGTGAAATTGCTGTTCTCTCCTACATATGATTGGAAAATGAAATACTTCTACACCAGGATGACGTTAGATCCAAATCAGAAATTTGCCTTGTTAAAATTAAATATTAACATAGATGCATTTTTAAAAGCAATACTTCAGCCTACAAAATTAGCACATAGTTTCCAGAGTCAAATGCAAGATCAAGATAGATACAGTACTAACTGGTCAGTCTAATCTCATGAAAGATCAGTCCTGTAGGGTATAAACCTTAGCATGCCTTGCTCGCCCTTTCTATTCCTGCCTCTGTTAATCTGCAGTTTGTCCAGGTTTGTTCATCTTCCATTTTGTAGTCTACAATTTCCTGTCTCTACTCCACATTTAAAAAGCACATTACAGGAAATGTTATGAGCCTTTAGTATTTGAAAGTAATCATACTTCATATGTTTTTTACAAATATGACTAAGCCTGCTTTATTTCTCTGCTAGACCCTTGTGTGTATGAGGTGGTGTTGTGGAACTAGTTGTTGATCCCCTTCTGCTTGTGAATGCTTATTACTCTGCTTGAAAAGAAAGGAAAGAAAGCTTGAAAAAAAATTAGGAAAGCACACATAAACAAATACATATGGATTATTTTCCTCCTGCAAACAAGGTTTTTTGACAGAAAACTGATGGAGATGTGGAACAGAAAGAAGTAGAACAGAAAGAGAAATGGGGGGGGGATTAGATAAGAAAATTAGAAAACTAAGAATTGACAGATCTGTCAATCTCTAGTGCAGAAGGTAACATCCACACATTGTCTAAGACATGTGCAAGGATGGGCTCTGTAGCTGCCGAAAGAAGATAAAGATGATACAATTCCCCATACCCCAGGGGCATTCTTGAAGGTATTTACTCCCTCCCGAAACTTTGTTAGTGTGTACATATGATGTCTTTTGAAACAAAAACAAAATGTGAGTAAGAATAAAACAGCTACCTGAACCATCAGGTAGTTGGCTGTGTCTAGGACAGTGGTTCTCAACCTGTGGGTCCCCAGATGTTTGTGGACTTCAGCTCCCAGAAGCCCCAGCCACTATGGTCAATGCTGAGAGCTTCTGGGAGCTGAAGTCCACAAACATCTGGGGACCCACAGGTTGAGAACCACTGGTCTAGGAGATTTTTGGCATCTCCAGTGAAAATTGTTTCCTTAAAAAGCACAGGGGAAATCATTATTCACCTAAATGGTGCTGGCTGTTTGCCTTGTACCCAGATGCCTGGAAATCAGACAAGAACTTGTGAGGCTAGGAATGCCAGACACACTTTTACAGGAGTAAACACAAGCCCTGGCAATGAACCTTTTACCTAATGCCACCATCAGTCCTTCTCTGAGCCAAGTCTGCACAGCTGGCAAATCAGATCTGCAAGAGAAGGAATATCTGGTCCTCCTGTTTTTATGTCTTTCCTGAGTAGATGAGGACCTTCTAGAAAGGCTGCCTTTGTCAAGTTTACTTCTCCTTGTGGTCTGGAGATGTGTGTAAAGAAGTGGCTACAACAGTGATTCAGATAGCCTTTGTAATATAAGAAGGGTCAGATATGAACATGATAGATTTGTTCGGTAGAGTTCATCATCCATGCTCTTGAGGCTTGTGTTTCAGCAAATCAACATCAGAAAACTGCAAGTCTTCAACCATTTCCTGCAGAGTTCCTTGCATTGGCAAGTCACTGGTTTAACCTCAGAACCACTGATCCAGTGGTACAAAGAACATAAAATAGTTTCTTTTGTTTGGACATTTATACTGTATCTTTCTATAATAATAAAACAAATAAACAAATAAATAAAATAAAAACATAGGAAGAACACAGACAAAAACATATGTATTTGGTCTATGATTGAAAAGCAAGCAAAGATCTGGTCTGGTGAACCTTACCTGGGAGGCACTATGAGAAAGTTCTCTCTTATTCCAAGATCCCTTGTTGTTTCCACCAAATTAACTTATATTGTCAAAAAGACAGCAAGTAGGACCTCAAAAACTGGGTGTCAGCTTCAAGCAGGTGTTCATAGGAGATTTTTCCCCGTAAAATGAGCACTTATGGTTCAAACCAAAGGCATGCAGAGCCCTGTGTCTAGACTACCTATGGAGCTATTCTTGGAGTGGCTTGATGCAAATAGGAATGAGGGCTCCTTTGCCCTTCTTACATCATTTAGTCTTTTGCCACTTGATAATCCTCTGCTGAATGCAAGTATTATTGATGCAGCTTTGTTGGTAAATATTGCGTTAGGTTCCCACAAGAGATATGTCAAGGTGATCCTTAAAAACAGCTTCAAAATAATTTTAAATATAGGAAAGGAGAAAGCAGTGTTTTACATATCAGGGATCACGTTATGCATGAAAGACATCATTTTATTATATGGGCAATAGTGTAAGAATTATGCAACCTTGAGCACTGTATTCAGTTGAATACTCCCCCCGCTCCCAGAGCTTAGAAAAATTATTTTTTGGAGGAGGGCAACCTCTTGGATCATCTAACCAGCATGAAATACATAACAATGCAGTCCCAAAAGTAAGATTTCCAAGTTCTCCTCTTCCATTCACAGAGGTCTGAGTCAATAAGATCACTTAGACTGAAATGCTATTTTACTTATGGATCACTTTTATGGGGCTGGAACAATGCACTTCTAGTTATGTTTCACATTCTGATATTTATTCCTGGCATTCCAAATCTCCTGTTCCTTTTATTACATAGGAGAGTAAAGATTCTTAGAAGCAGTCTTGTTGCCATGTCCCTAAACACAATGATGAAGCTTTAGAATGCGTTTAAATTACTCGTAGAGCACTAATACCTAGCATTTTCTGTCCATTTAAAAAGCATTCTAAAGCTGTTTCTCAAAGCTGCTGAATATTTCCCTTTTAATTTTTTTAGAAAATATAGTACTTGTAGAAAAATAGATTTTAAAAAAGAAAGAAAGCAGGCATTTATTCTATTACATTAGCTTTTGTTATACACCTTCAAACAATTTCTGATCTATGTCGCTGTGAAGGCAAACCTATCAGGAGGCTTTCTTAGCAAGATTTATTCTGAGGGGGCTTGCTCTTGCTTTCCTGTAAAGCGGAGAGAGAGTGACTTGCCCAAGGCCACCCAATGGATTTCCATGGCCAAGCAGCGATTCACACCTTTGTCTTCTGGTATCCTAGTCCAACACTCCTAGTATACCGCATTGGTTCTTATACAACCTGCTAAGCATGAATTAAAACTGGGGAAAACAGAAAAACTGCCTGATACATTTAAGGAACATAGAAATCTTTTATTGATTCAGACTATTGGTACAACTGTATATGTATTGCAGCTCTCATAGCAGCTCTCCAGACAGCTCTCTTTCCACCCTTTTGTTATGTATTTGTGTTGTTATTTCATATCTCAGTGTTCTCCCATTACAGGACCCAAGGCAGCTTTCAGCACCGGTTAAAACAAAATTCAGCTAAAACCAATCAGTTATAAAGATCAAGAGCAATGAAAAAGCAATTAAACAAACTATCATATAAAAACCAAACTGTTAATTAAACACTGACTTCTTGGATATATCATGGAATGAATATACAACTTTCTTGCATGTAAAGCAAGTCTTCTACCCATGAGCAATACTTTGAGCAATAGGAATGAGGCAAGCCTTCCTTCTACCTCTTAGGGGGCATGTGACAAGGCAGGCAAAGGCTAAAATACTATGTAAATTCATGGAGTGTCACTGACCAGCCTTATAGGGTCCTACTGTTATAAAGATCACCTTTTACACTCACTTTACCATGCTGTTGGACTATGTCTAAGCACCATGCTGTTGACAATGTAGGATAAACTCCCAACTCTGAACCAAGAGGTAGGACAAAACACACAGGCTTAGATTATATTTCAGCAATGAGGAAAGAGTGTCCTATGGGCCATGTGTGGTTCATAAAACAATAGTTTGTTTGTTTGTTTGTTTTTTGCCACAAAAATGCTCCCAAATGCCCCCCTAGTGAGTGACAATTTCACTATATTTTGAGCTTTCTCTCAACCATTTTAGGCCCATGCAAGTCATTGTTTAAAATCAGGTTGCAACTCAAAAATGAACCAGAGAAAGCCCAGCATGTGGTGAAACTGATTCCATACCTCTAAGTGGCTTCTGGGCATATATTCCCCCTAAAAATATACACATGGTGTATAGGGGACAGTTTTCCAAAGTCCCATGGGGATCCTAGTGCAGGCCCCTAAATCCTGACATGCTGTCTCTTTCCCTCCCCATCCTATTTGAAGCTAAGTTAACTTCATGTTTGATCAGCATGTTACTCTGATTTCTGGGATCCCTTGGGAGATGCCTTAATGTGCTCCATGTGATAGGGAATGGAAATTAGCCAGAGCATGAGCAATAACAATGCGAGAGGCAGGGCAACCTAGTGGGGTCTTTTTACCCAGTTTTTAGGGGGTAAGGCCAAGCCAAAAACCAAACAAAGATGTCTAATAAATTATTTTATTAAATGAAAGTCTCATGCACCAACGCAATCACTCACACACTTACTCAAGGCCTATTAAGAAGCAAAAGAGAGGAAACTGGATAGGGGAAATATTGAAGGGATTGTATCTGGAGTAATACTGCACCTTTTCCTGAAGTCCTTGGTCTGGGAAAAACAGCAAAAAAGTGGATCTCAGCACAGAGAGGGCTGAGGGGATCACTCAATGGATGGAGAAACGGTCTGTTGGGATGACCAGGAGTGATCCAAAGAGATGCTCAAAAACTGGGACTATTTGTAGGGGGAAAAGTACCTAGAGGGCTAATCCTTTCCCGGGGAGAACAAAGGGTGTTGCAACGAGAAAGAAGCTCCATGATGGCAACTCCTTTTTGCATGATGGGATTATGAGGTGTTGTCAAAGTTTCAGGATCTTCAGTTACTTTGGGTTGTGGTCCTTGCCTGATAGGATTTTATTGCTATTGGTGTTCAACTAGGGGAAAACACACTAATCCTCTCAAGTTGGCTCCTCAATGGCTAAGGTCCTTTTGTTAATGTGGGCTTGCACAACTTGAGGTCTCCTGGGGATACGTGACAGGGGATTCTACTGGCCTGACCGGGTTTTCGGTCGTTCAGCTGTTGCTGCCTACATGCTCATCTGGGTGACCTCTCATGCACATTGAATGATATTTTAATATCAAAATGGTAGACCCCGGCATAGGACTTACCAGTGTAGTAACAAGCATACTTATGTGGAGGCCTAGGAAGGCAAGGATGACCAGCTAGGTGGTAATATAAGGGAGCTCTCCTGGTAATCTTCCACAGCCAATAGGTGGCCATTGGAGCCAAAACTGTGTATGGCCACAATCCAGCAACTATGGCACAATGAGGCAAAAACTTTTGTGTGAGGGATAAAGGGGACCTACTTATGCAACCATGGAAAAGTGTCTATGCTTGTGTAACCCCTGTTTATGCTACTGGTGGCCTTGACTTGCTTGTGCTCAGTGATGACTGAAATTTCACAATGCTGACCTTACCTCTGAAAGTCTTCCCTATAGTCCAGATGCAGCCATCCCCTGTCGACACAACAGCAGTTAGAAGTGGGGGAGAAGGAATAAAGAAGTGACCTGCTGTGTTCCTGGTGACAAGAACAGACCTAGGAGCTCCTTCACGCCTCCTCCCGCAATCTTCACTGTTGACACAATCAGTATAGATATCAAATGGCATAGATATAGATACAAAAAATGGCTGTACTTATTTATGTACATATGTATTTATTTATTACAAATAGTTAATTTGACAGTTCTCTGGTATCAGACTTATAATCTAATCAAAAAGGAAACAAGGAAACAAAAGAAAAAGGGGATGGCACTGTGGGAGAGGATCAAATCCAGCAGATATTTCCTCTCCTCTCCTTTTGTGGCCAGGGCAGTGACTGTTGGAATGGAGGAAGGGCTTTTCATCTGTTTCTACTATAGATATAAAAAGGCTTATACTGCTAGGAAACTTCAGCTTCTCTGACTAATTCAACTTAGAACTGCTTTAAAAAATTAGCTCACCTAGTGGCTATTAATCATAAAGTTAAATCAATGGTGTTTGAATAGTTTTTTTAAAGAGGAAAGAAAGGAAGAAAATCAGTTCTCTATCAAGCCAAAATTGTGTGCTTTTTCATGGTCCTACAAAGCTCTGAGCATGCATCTACTAAAGGTCAACCAATTCCTGTACAAAGAAAACCTTCAAGACTTGAATCGTAGAACTGCTTCATTAAACATGTTTAACGCAACAATGCTTTCTCTTCTGTGAGTATCAAACACACCTGTTTTAGGTCAAGCATTTTTGCTTTCTCTCCATGCAAATTCCAAAGAAGAAAAATGCTGGGCATATTTTAGAGAGCTCATGTTTAATATATTGACAAGGTAACCACTCCACTAACCTGGAGGATACCAGATTAAGAAATACTGGAACAAAGTATAACTGCAATAGTTAAATAAATAAAGGTAATTCCAACTAGCATGACTCAAAAATTAATATGGCTGTGAAACAAACACAACATTGGCTTCATAATGTTTCTGTTAGTAGTTTACTGAATATACCACATTTGTATTGAAAATGTATTTTGTCTGCTGTTTTATATTCCCTTACCTAGGAGTAAGTCCACTTTCAAGTCAGTATGATAAATCTCTGAGTTGATATGTATCAGAGTTTGCTGTCAGTTCCTTTGTGTGAACCATCTTCCCTCACCAGAGACTAAGCAGAGGCAAAGATTGAATTAAGCAATACACCTTGAGAATTAGTTCAGAGCAATTAGCCTGAACCTTGATTGCTGAAATCTGAAACCCAGGATTAAAGGTATTGTTTTCTACCTTGTCTCTGTATCAGCTTATTAATATCATCAATGCAAGGCAATTAAGTAAAAGAATTAAAGCTTCTCATTGAGGAAACAGGATAGCAAGGGAACCTGAATGAAATACATGTAAGTTATTAACCCTCCAACATCTGAAAAATAAATTTTTGCAGACAGTGCTTCTTGTGAAAGTCAAAACCTCTGTGCAAAAAAACCAGTGGCAAACAGAATATGATAAGACCACACTGCAAGTAGGGGAAAAAAATGAATTTAAATTAAAAGAAAGTATACATATAGGCTGGAGAATCTGGGAAGATCCACTTTCACTTACGCCAGGAATGTCTAAGAGCAGATCGAAAAGAAAACATAAAATCAATTCAGGCAGGGCTTTGCAATCCAAAGTAACTGTCAGGAGCTGCCGGATCATACACAGCTTCCCAAATGTTAAACCACTGAACTGTAGCTGACAGCTTTTCTCTGTAGAGTACCTTTAGGTTTTGGATGGAATCTGTCCATTCTGGCAGGCCACTGGAGACGTCTGTGCTGAAAGAAATATGTTTCAGTATAGTACGGCCTTCCTGGAGCAACATGGTTTCCTGAGCTCTAGTCTTTTCTTGTATCCTTGGTTAGAATACAGTTATAACCCTGTCTTGCCATCAAGTTATTGTTTGCTCTGGTTAGATTCTACAAAAAATGGTGTTTGGAACCATCAGCATAAAGGTTGTTTTTGGTGAAGGTAAATATATTTATTAGAGAACCAGATTAGTGGTCCACTAAGGTGTAGTGATGTGGATGTTCAACTAGGACTCCGGGAAACCAGGGTTTGAATCCCTGCTCGGCCATGAAAATTTACTGAGTGACTTGACTCAGTTGTAGAAAAAGATAATGGCAAACTTCCTCTTAATAAACTTGGCCAAGAAAACCCAAATAGAAGTTTGACAGAAGTCACAGGTCAACTTGAAAGCATGTAACAACACAGGGGAGAGAGAAAAACATGAGCAAGTTAGGAGTATAGGAGGAGGTGATGTCAACCTCGAAACTATCAGTCTATGGGTTAGACAACAGACTGGCAGATAAGAAGAAACACATCAGGGAATACTGATGACTTGTCTCTTCTTCTGTGGTTCTTTGTAGATACATAAGAGTATATCTGTAGTACACAGCTATAGCAGTTTGATATTACTCCATTCTACAGAATCCTGGGATTTTTAGTCTAGGGGGTAATTAGAATTCTTTTGCAGAGAATTTCAGAGCTCCAGTAACCTAGTCTAAATATACATGAAACTACAAATCCCAGGAATCTGAACTTTGAAGCCATGACAGTTACAGTGGTATCAAACTGCTATCACTTTGTAAATGTAGACACACACATAGTTATTTGTGCAAGCATGGTGCACAAAGGAATATTTCCATAAGAAATCTGTTTTTAGTTTCTATAACTACTTCTGTATAACGTAGTGCATTCAAAGTTTAAGCAGAAATGTTTATAATGCACATTCTAGCCTTTTTTAAAAACTATTCCTCATTTGTTCTCTGGTTCTCTTGTTCTAAATGCATATTTCTTTGCCAGCAGAAATCATGTGAACGGCTGGAGCGGGTGCATGTTCTCAGGCTGCAAGAGCACAAGAAAACAAAGACAACTTGAGTTCACTTACTACTTGATTTCACTTGCTGCCAAGCCAATATTTGTAATTTTTTTCAAGAGCCTCACAATATTTTAGAGCTATTTTTAAGCATTTGCTTCAAAAATCCTGGAGCTCAGTTTCTTTTTAAAATAATTGCAAAATAAGAAAAAAAAATAGCCTAATGTTTATAATGACAGAGAAAGTTATTGCCAAAAGTATTGAAGTATGCATTTAAAAGCTTGTTATTGACAGGTAAGCAAAAGAAAACCAGAATGATGTAATGAAAAATGTAATCTCAAGCAGAAAAGTTGTGGTTCAAATTCATATCCACTGTAGACCTACTGGAGGACTTGCTGGAAGTTCCAGTTTGTGCCCTTTCTGTAAATGAGGACATTGTCCTTTCATGGTAAAGGGGGCAATGCCTTTACTACCTGATTGTTTTATGGTTTGCATTACTAATTTTAACAGTAATTCTTCATTTCCCCAGTAACTCATATTGGCTTATGGAATGATGTTTTGAGCAGAAATAGGGCAATAGTTGGGTTAAAATAGAGGAAAATGTGTACACGCATGAATGTTTCACTAGTACAGAGTGTTCACCATATGTGAAAGTGCATATATTTTTCAGTTCTGTGATACACTTAGTGATGATAGATAGACAGATAGATAGATAGATAGATAGATAGATAGACAGACAGACAGACAGACAGACAGACAGACAGATATAACACCAAGGTGGATCTTAGACTTCACTACTTTGTAATGGCTCTATTTCTTCTTCAATACTCTACAGAGAATAGGTTTGAAATACAATCCACAGCAAAACATTAAAATGAGATCTTCTCTTCAACAGAAATGATCTTGTTGTTTTTGTTATTTTTTTTAAAAAAAATACTGTCATTTTATCTGAATGAGTCCCAAATGAAGGGTACATTCACTTTATTTTGAATACCACTTGTCTCCAGTGATGAAATTATCATGGACATTGCTAGAAGAGTTCTCTGGCTGAAAATTTAAAATGGCTCTCCCTAAACTCCGAATCCCAGGATTCCATATGATAGTTAAAATGAAACCATAGTGTTATAATTGTGTAGTGTGAAAAGACCCCTACTGAAGCAGGATACAATTCAAGGCTAGGTATTAGAAAATTCAATTAATGACATGTTCTGCTTAAATGGGCTCTAATCCCTGCTCTTTCTGAACTTTGCAACAATGTGGCCTCTAGATTCCATGCTGAGATAAAGATTTAACTAACATAGCCAGTAGGATTTGAAAGTGTGTTAAGGGAGCTTGTGGAATAGAGAAAAAAAATAGTGACAAACTTCAATAACATCAGCAGGAGAGTTCAGAAAGTATAAAGAAAAAAATCCTATAGCACTGGAAGTAACTATAAAATGGTTGTGGGCTTTGTTAGAAGAGGTTTAGTGATAAAGCATGGACTCAAATGAAGAGTTTTATTTTTCCTGAGAAAAAATTCCATTTCCTTTTTAAAACATAATTTTCTGCTTTTTCCATTTTAAAAATGGTGAGTATACAAGAAATTAGGGGAAGGTTAAAATATACAATATATAAACCATCCAATTTTATAAGGGTGTATTAAGTATAGCCAATGTTTTGAAGTGAAATTGGAAGGTGGGGAGATGGAGTAAAAAATGCCTAACCAAACTCCCCAAACAATGCCTTCTGTTTACATCTTTGTGGTTGCTTGCAAATTTTGCAGCCGTTGAAGAAATGAGTCACAGTCCAACATCAGAAAGATGGGATAGTCATCCAACTGTCTTGAGCAGGAGTGGCCAATCTTCAGCTATAGGGGTGCATGCAACCCAGTTGCATGCAATCTTGGCATAACTCTGTGTAGCCCTTAGCCTAATTTTAGAACTCCTCTGCTGGCAATCAGTTCAGACCTTTGACAAGAATTACCTGTTCCTCCCCAGCAGCCTACTGGGATAGAGGGATAGAGACAGATCAAATCATCATTTTTATCCTGACTTGATCTTACTAGTAAGTTTGAACAAACCAGTTGTCTGACTTCTTATGTCATATGGGAATACAATTTCATTTTTCATTTTAACTGAAAGTGTATAACTTCCGTTTTCATGGGCACAATCAATGAGCTATTTCTATTATGTATTTTTTTTAAGTGTCAACTTGAAATATTGTAATAAAACCCTTTAAAAAAAGAGTATGGACTCTTTTTGTTCAATCCCAGATAGAGTAAACCCATTCAACCAATTGTTGAATGGTTCTACTCTAGTTTGAACTAACAATAAGATTTAGGCCGCTGTCTTTCTTAGTATATTGTTGAGTGTGACTGAAAGACCAGTCCACCCTTGTTTCCCAGGTAGAATCACAGAGCTGAAATTGGGCCCTGAATCAGGTTTAGAAGGACACACACACACACACACACACACACACATAATTAGCCAAAAGGGTATATCTTCTCAGCCCCTGCTGTCAGCTTGGCTGCAGGCACTGGTCTGAGAAGATGACCAAAGCTTTATTGAAACATTAGGATTTTTACAGAGCTTCCAAAGAGAGAGGAAATGCATATGAGAATTGCTTGACACAAATTATGAGACATGGGAACATAGAACAGATCATACTATCATTCTAACATAGGCATCATTCTTTTGGTGAACAAACACATGTTCTTAGTCACTTTTCTTAACTTCTGACATAGTTCTTGCAAGATGACAGAATGGCTTGTTTAGAAACGCTTAGAAATTCAGAAACAAAAGACTAAATGTTCAGAAACCTTTTTACCTCCAACAATATTAAGTAACTTTGAACTGGAAGTGTGACCAGCTTCATCAGTAATCAGCCAAAAACCAGCTTAAAAACACAGGGAGTATCTGGAATATTCTCCTTGTTACACACATCTGATAGATGTTCAGCCTCTTCATTATTAGCATGTCTTGTGTGTTGGTCCACAGTCCACAATCTAGGTTTTTCCCCCCTTCTGATAGCAGAGAACCATGCAGATATATAGTCTCCCATTTTGAAATTACAGACACTCCAAGTTAACAGACTGCAAGTTCATAAACAAAGAATTATGACCTCTTAATGTGATAAAGCAGCAGGAGGAGAAAGAATATGAGGATGAAATTATGTCAAATATGACATCTTTAAAAATTGCCCATTTTAGAGAAGGGGAAAACATAAAACATATCAGGCTAATTGACTTCAGTACTTTCATAAGCCATTTTTTAAAAAAAGATTTTATTTAAACTTGCTTTAAATTAGCATTCTTTTTACATTCCTACTTTTTAATAGAAATCTAAATTTGAGGGTGTGTATGTGTGTGTCAGATTTTGGTTATGTGGCAGGTAAGTTAAACATTTTTAGGCTCCCTCACATCACTCTAACAAATGGCTAAACATAATAGACACACAAAAGTGTAGAGCATCCTGACTGCCCCCTTCTTTATGTGTTTACAAAATGTTCCTCAAGAGGAAAGCAGCTTTCTGAAAAGACAGAGTCCTCTATCTATGGCAGATAGATTTCCATGTGACCCAGAATACAAATTTTCCAACACAAATAAGGCTAAATTGGGGATACCTATGCCCTGTCATCAGATGTCTCTGTGGCTACATCATAGATCTTTGTGATGAAGCTCCAAAGTACTGCAACCTGGTACCAATATTTCTCCAGCCCATCTTTATCTCATGTCTGTTAAGTTCAGCAGGCTTGCTGTCAGGTTAATGTGTCTAGGGCCCTTCCCGCATGGACATGGCATCCTGGTAGGGGGATAGGAGAGGAAAGGGACCACAACGATGCTTCCCCAATATGTCATCATGGTCCTGTCCTTCTCCTATGACCAGCCAATAGAATCACAGGGTAAATTATTGATAGATTTTCTCTGGCCTTTTCCGCACGGGGCAAGGGAATTGCCCTGAGCTGCTACTTACCAGATCTTCTGGCGGTCTGGTCTGGTCCGGGGTGAGGAGGAGCAGTGCATGGTTGTCGCTCCACACTGCTCCAGCATCCAAAATGGTAGCTTCTGGTTGGTTGTGGGTCTTGACCAACTGGTGAAGCTCACCAGCCTAAAGCCCGCCCTCGGCAGATCACAGGCTTGCATTAGTGCGAGCCTGCGAATCTGCACAAGGGAGCAGGCTCGCAGTGGAGCACTCCGTGCTTTTGAAAGACCGGAAAAATCAGGTCTTTCAAAAGAACACTGGAGGACCACTTGGGGTCATTCTGGAGCAGACTGAGGTGTGGATCTACGGTAAGTAGTCCGAACCCAGTCTGCTCCAAGGTGCAGGCGTCCTCCGTGAAGGACGCACTGCACTGTTTTAAATACCCCGTGTGGAAATGGCCTCTATCAATGATACCTGATTGTGCGATGCTCCTGAACTCCCAGCACAGCATGGGAAAGAGCCCGGCTGCACTGCAGAAGGAAGAGGCATGTCCTTCACACTCACTTCTGTACAGAGCTGGTCTGGTGCGGAGGAGAATGTTCCTGTCATGCCCCTTTCCTGCCAAAGGTGCTGCTGAGATTGCGACCGGAGGATGATGAGATAAAGTAAGGTGTGGAAAAGGCCTAAGATTGCAGACTTAACTGAGTTTGAACTAGAAATACGCTACCCTTTTTGGCTCAGTTCCTTGGGTATCCTCCTCTCCTGTATTTAGTTAATTCTACAGAAATGTACTGGTTTGAGAAGTTTCCCAAAGAACCCACTGGAAAGAAAGAACCAAAAGAAGGAACCAAAGGAAGACGGCTTTATGTTTGGGCATACTACTTGTGAAACCACTTTTCTCTCCAAAGAGAAGACATGAGGGGGAAAAAAACAGAGTAGAGAAAATGGGAATATACAATCACAGGCTTAGCAGCATGGCATCTACTTCTTTAAACCCACCTTGACTATGATAAAATAAATTGCTCAAAAGCCCTAGGTCTTCAGTCAAGGATATAAAAACACTTTAAAAACTTAAAATACACAGGTTATTCCAGCTTTTGGATCAGCAGTCACAGAAGGGAGCAGATTTTCCAACTTGCTCAAAAGGAGTTTCTGCCACTTTGATATATGTAAAGCATATAAATATTCATAAAATCAATCATTTCTTAGAGGGTGTAGAAATTAGCTTCTTATCGATTACCCCTTGTTATCTGTTATGTTTGTGACAACATGAAAATAGGCAAAAGCTTGCTGCCATTGATTTACTGTCCAATAAATAATTCCTGGTCGTTAATTATCGATTATAAAACTTCCATAACCATTTCACTTTCATCCTCATGCTATCAGTGTCAGATTCAAAGTGGAAGTCATTGACCTCACAGACCCAATGTCCAGGTCATTTAACGTAGAAATGGGAGAATCTCTATCCTTGTCAAGTGTTATTTATTCTTAAATATATAGGAGTTAGAGATTAACTAGGAGGAAAACGTGTGGTCGGGTTGATGAAACAACTAAAAAACTGCAGATCTCCAGAAGGAACTATTAGTCGGAATGGGCAACTTAATTGGAACTTTAGTGTCAATTCTAACCCAGATACATTGTGGCTGAAACAAGGTTCTTTTTGGTCTTTGTCTTCTTGCATCCTTCAGTTTAGTTCAGTTCAGGATCGTACCAGTTTCTATCTTTACTTTTCCAACACAAACAAAATAAATATCTCGCAGTATCTGTTTTATTATATTTCTCAAATCAAACTTACATTTTCTTCCTGTCCTTGTTTCATATCAGGTTGCAAGATTTTCATTTCAGTTCCTGCATTGAAATCTACACACCCTTTTTCCCTAATACTGAAATCTATCTTTGCATTTTATCCGACATACACTCACTAAAACATATGTAAACATATGTTGACACACAAGGGTTTGACATATATATATATATATATATTTCAATTATACTCAGTGCTGGCTGGGGGCTTCCATGTCAATGGTTGGTGAATCCAGTCCAGATTATGTCCAGACTTTTAAGGAGGCATCCAAAGTGCTTAACCTATGTTGGGCATAGAGATCAGCACCTTGGGTAGAGCTTAGTATAAGTTTCAAGACAGATGTATTTCTTCTTGTAACAAGCCTTACGAGCAGGAGAAAAAAAACTAATTTCAGTGGGACTGTCAAACATAACACAATTTATGTTCCTAACACACCCTTACACAGCATGGGGCTATTTGGCAGGGGTGGAGAAAACCAGTTCACACTGTTGATAGTACTGAGCTGATTCTGTAAGTGCAAAATGATTCAGAAGGGAAAAAAAATGTCTCCATCAAAGAAAGAAGGAAGAAGGGAAGATTTTCAAGCATATATCAGAGACCTCTGTATTTTCTTAGGCTGTAGCTTCTCTAACAGCATCATCCACAAGAATTCGACTATACAATACAAAACCAATGAAGCAAGGTAAACACACATTCCTCATCCAGTTTAGACTGAAGTTTTAATAAAATTATTTGTGAAATATTCTAAAATTCATCATTTTTAGTTTGAGTTCACCCCAAAATATGGGCTTCATCAAATTTCCAGTATTGCTGACTGGAACATGACCCTGGATCTAGCACCTGCTGGGAGGCTCCTTTCTCCATGTTTTCCATTGGTGGAGGACAGACAGCTTCTGGTAAGGTGGGGAAGCTTATAACTTGTGGACTTAAAGCTAAACATTTATTATGTTATGTCTTCAAGTTGTTTCTGACTCAGGCAACCCTAAGGCAAATCTATCATGGGATTTTCTTGGTAAGATTTGTTCAGAGCGGGGTTTGTCTTTGTCTTTCTCTGAGGCAGAAACAGCCTGACTTGCCCAAGGTCACGCAGTGGGTTTCTATGGCTTACTGGGTATTTGAACCTCTCAAAACTGAATCTATTTATAAGTATTATTTGGTAATCAGACTTCCCTAGTAATGTAATTTCATCCATGCATGAAAAAATGAGTCGAAATCCCATGAAAGCTTAGGCTGAAATAAACCATTTAGTCTTGAAGATGCTGTTAGATTCTTTCATCTTCCTCCTTTTTTGCTTTTTATTCTTCAACAGACTAAAACAGCTATATCTCTGAAAACCGTTTCGCAGAAAGGACTGTGAGGTGAAATGGTTAAATAGAAAAAGGAAAAATGTGTCTTTTACTGTGAGCTTGAATGAGAGAAGAGGTAGTATATTTAGATACATATATCAGCTGACTGTTATCTGTCTCTCATATCCAATGAGAATGAATTAGGAAGACAGGTTTGCATCTGTTTATGGCCAAAAGGAACCCAAAAAGTTTGATTGGTTGTTTATTGAACATTCCAAAGAGGTTTATTGATGCTGAATTTTAAACAAGGTGATGTGATGGATTGTTGGCTGAAAAGAAAACATATCTTATTTCTGCGTCTTTTGTGGATTCATTTCCTGACAGTCAGAGTGCACACATCTTTCTTAAAGATAACAGGGACAATGTAAAACTCCTGTATTATTTCTTAATTTGAGTTCCTCAAGGATCTTCAAAGGGGCTGTTTTTTGAAGATAGAATGATGACTTTTTCTAATTTCATCTGGAAAATACTTAGGCCCAAGGTGCTGCAATATTCATAGCTTTACAGTCTTGGATTTGTTACTTGGGCCCATTATGTCTGACTAGGCTTTTCTGTAAAACTTCAATAGAACTCCTTTGTTTCTGTGTTTTCAATTTCACCTCCACTGTTTTTGACAGCTTTCTATTTTTGCAGATCACTTGATCTGTAGGTCCTGCTTTGTAGGGTTCAGACTTTATGATTCTGTCATAAATTAGAAGTTCTAGTGTGCCTTTAAGTTGTTACCAACTTATGGTGTCTGTTACATGAACCTATCATGGGCTGGCAAGATTTGTTCAGAGGAGTTTGCCACTGCCTTCTTCTAATGCTGAGAGAGTGTGACTTCTCTAAGTTAACCCACTAGGTTTCCATGGTCAAGTAGGTATATGAATGCAGGTTCTCCAGAGCCTTAGTCCAACATTCATATCACTATTCCACACTAAGTTGGTTAATTTTCTTATTTTTGCCTGTTATATCTAGTTCTGTATGATTCTCTGATTATTACAGGGGCCACACTACCCTGTGATAGTGCTATTATTCCACTTTCAACATCCTGTGGAATTCTGGGGTTTGTAGTCTACTGAAGCTAAAGAGCTCTCTGGCTGAGAATTCTGAATGCCCGTCCCTAAACTGCCAACCCCAGGATTCCACAGGATGTTGAAAGTGGAATAATAGCACTGCAACAGTATAGTGCATGAAGGCCCTAAGCCACTTATAAATGAGTAACTTAGAATTACACATTTGTGACTGGTTTGTATTCATGAAATCTATTTACTCTCCAGTTTAAGCAATATGTAGAGACAGTAAAAGTTCCCCAATTCCTCACTTAACAGGCAGCAGACACTGCAATTGAGGGAGATATTTTCCCATCAGTCAAGAAGCAGCTGAATGACATCCCCATCCCAGGAGCAATTTTTCAATATGCGGGGAATGGCAAAAGGAACCCTGTTTCTGACTGTCACACAAGAGATCATTCTCAGGAGGGAGTAAGAACATCTGTCAGTCACTTCCTGATTGAGAAGGGAACTAAGGTGGTTACATAACTAAGTAGATGATACAGAATTCCAGCCATTATTTTTTTAAAAAAATATATCTAATATATAAAAGTCAAAGTTTGTCCGTTTGTCCGTGTCAGGCAAAGACCTCATATGATTGGCTGTGTCAGATGAGAAGATCTCATATGATTAGCTGCTTGAGAAGATTCTATGGAATCTTGGGGTTTGAAATTTAGGGAGGAGCCTTCAGAATTCTCAGACAGACAGCTCTTGGGCCTGGCTGCTTGTTATGGAGATGAGACCTAGCAGCAAGGAGGAAGGCAGAATATTTCCTCAGAAACCAAATCTCTGTATGTTAACAACTCTGAATACAGATTTCATTGGGGAATATGGGGGAAAGTTACAGGTATTAGACAAGACAATTTGGGTAATTAGAGATACAAGACCTCAAATCTGTGTATTTCAATTGCATCTAATTCCTAAGGCAGTGGTTCTCAACCTGTGGGTCCCCAGATGTTTTTGGACTTCAGCTCCCAGAAGCCCTGAGCATTGACCATAGTGGCTGGGGCTTCTGGGAGCTGAAGTCCACAAACATCTGGGGACCCACAGGTTGAGAACCACTGTCCTAAGGTAAGGTAAGTTAATTCTTAAGGTATTTCTAACAAGTATTACCTATGAGAAAATAAAATCCCAGGCAATGCTGGATATATATGCTAGTTGTAATAAAAATCACAAGATATTTGTTTATGCCACACTCGTTTTGTCATGTACATCTGCCCAGTAACCAAAGGTACAGAATGGAATAACAAGAACAAGAAGACAGTGAAACATTTTTACCCCCAAATTTTGAAACTATAGTACCATTCGGGGTAGGTTAATGATAGATCTTAACACAGTACTTGTGTTAATCTTCTAGAATGGCCTCCCAGTGGTTCCTCCCAAGTTGTAGGACTCCCTTCCCTGAGAGGTCCAGTTGGCCCACTCCCTGCTGTCTTTCTAAAGACACAGTTCCTGAAGATCTCGCCCATCAATAGAGAATGGACAGAGCTGCAAAAGTGCTACGCAACAAGGAAATATCTTGTACAAAGTCACTGAAACACAGTACAACACCATAATTTAGGACATATTTCTTCTTGCCATGTGAATGACAAGGCTGTTTCTTGTAACACACGCTCTCAAAACTGTACATTTTTTATCTTAATTATTCAAGCTGCATGGGTAGAAATTTGTGAGTAAAGGAATTAATATCTTTCAGCACATGGGAAGAGTTGATTTTCAGACTGTAGCTCCCAGATTCCTAAACCAGCATTCCCAGGCTCTGCTGTATTTCACACTGCAGAACTATTGTTTCAATAGGTGACATACATGAATAAAGAAAATCTGGCTAAATCTCAGCACACAAATGAAGTCTCAACTGGCATTTGCTTTTGAGTAATTACCCTACAGTTCAGCAACAATGAGTAACTCCCATAGCAATTTCCCCTGCCATATGGTACTGAAATCTACTCTCCTATCATAAGCACACACACACACACACACACAAACTATCTATAGAGAAACCTTGGAAAACATCTTTTTTTTTTTAAAAAAAAAAAACACTTCCAATGTATCCTGTAATAAAGGACATCCATTTTTTTAAAAAAATCAAAATTGATTTTTTATTAACATAGCTCATACAGCTCCCAATATATGAGACAAATTGTACTTGACAATTATATTTCAGAGGAATATAATTTTGATCACCATGATTTTACCTAAGTTTCCACAGGGAAAAAATGGGAATGGCCAACAAAATGCTTTTATCCTGCACATTTGTGGTATATATTTTATATTCAATTGTAGTCACACACACAAAAAAAAAATCATTTAGACCAAAGGGTGTAGAACTGTGGTCCTCTATAGGCTGTTAGATTGCAACTCCCATTACCCATAGCTAGCAGAGATGAGGGATACTAGGAGCTGCAATCCAACAATCATTTTAATGATCTACCCTCGCTTTAGACTTCTTGTTGTTGTGTGCCTTCCAGTCAGTTCTGACTTATGCTTAACCTCATGTGAACCTATCATGGAGTTTTCTGCAGTTGAGTGTATATGACATACCCGAGGTCACCCACAGCTGAGCAGGGATTCAAACCCTCATCTCCAAAGCTTTAGTCCAATGTTCAAACCACAACAACATGCTGGTTCCCTTTAGATTTTTATCATTAAAAATATATATATATTTTTCAGCATTAATGAGGATGAGTTGTAGCAGAGGAATGAGGGAATCAGGGAAAAAACTTATTATTATTACTTTGGGGAAGCATCTGTTGGTTCAAAAACACTGCATTTCAGACTATATTTTTAATCCCTTCTCTGAGTTAGGATGGAGGTGAATAAAATGTTGTTCTTTCAAATCATTAGAAGTACTAATAATTTGTGCACTGCTGTTCCACCATCTGAATGACTCTGGATTGTACTTCCATTCCATTCTGTGGTTTTATTCTTACTGACAGCCTTCCCAGCACCCACATCATCTTCTTTTTCCTGTTCGACTACATCAGTATATTACAGCATGTTGCTCTAATGCATGTCAGCTTTTTCTTTTTCAATTTATTTTCATTTACTGAAGTCATTTTCTGTTGCTCCCTTCTGTGCTGAAGCATGCTCAAGATGGTTTAGAATAAAACAACAGATCATAAAACACAAGATCTTATGTATAAACAAACAATGAAACAACAAGGTAAACAAAGACGCTAAATTGGAGGAATGTTTCCTGGAATAACATTAAGACCTATGTATTATTTGGAAGCTGGGGGTGTTAGCTGCTTTGTTATTAGCAATATCAAAGGGAAGAATTTTTTTTTTAATACTCATATAAAAAGTGAAAATGCTATAAAAGTTTTATGTACACTTGGCAGGGCTGGGAAGAAGAGAGAGCATGACCTTCAGGCTGACCCTAGAATGAATTGCAAAAATCTGCAAAGATTTCTGACTTCAATTTGTCTTTTACTATTATCAACAAAAACATTGTCTTCCCATATGTTCAACTGGCTACTGGAATGAAGGGGTGACCATGACCTGTGGTCGTGAAAGGACAGTGATTTCATTTTTGACACTCCAAAGAAAATTTTGATCTGAGCCATTTGCTCATTCTTCTAGGAGTATGTCTCGGCTGAGTATCCATTTTGCATCGGACTCCAAGTATTGGCCAGCAAGGTTTAAGAAAAAATCCTCGAAACCAGAAATCTGCCAAAATCTAATCTGTAATATCTAATCTGTGGGATTTATGTGCACATCACACAGGATGACAGAGAGATTGTAAGGGTTTATCAAACTCAAATTGCAGCTGTTAGGGACCATGGCCTGAATTCTGTTAGGCAGTTATGAATGTGTAACCTAAAGTTGCAAACTCATGATAGTTTTCCATTCACAATCCATACATATCCCCTAGTTTGGGGGCTACATGGCAACTGGGGAAGTTCCTCAATCTCTTCTTGCCAGCCAGCAGCTGGTGTGATCAATGGGAGCCTTTTTCCCTGTTGATCAGGCAGCAGCTGGCTGATGATCCCACCATTCTACACAAGCAATATCCACCACAAGGGGAAATTACAATGGAATCATGCTTCTGCCTGTTGTTTTGGAAATTGGGATGGAACTGTCAGCCAGCTGCTTCCTGAATGACAAGGAAACGAATCTAAACCCCATCAATCACTGTAGCTGCTGCCCAGTAAGTGTGGACTGGAGGGATCACAACAGGAGTCAGTGAGCAGCACTATAACTATGGTGTTTATGCATTCATAACTCCCCAACAAGATTCCAGTCCACATCTTTAACGGATTGGTATTAGTCAATATGGCTGTGCAGGGATACCATAGTTAACAAACTAAATGTGTTCCAGGACATTAAGTTTTTAACCAGAAATTTGCTACTAGAGACAGAAATAATATGGAGATAGATTCATACATTACCAAAAAAGAAGAACAATTCAGCATGTTTCAGGAAAGGTTTTATTCAAAACTATCAATATGCAGATATGAAATGAGCAGTGAGGTCAGATAAGCTTTACATATGCAAACAAAAAATTGTTAGGACTTTCTAGAGACCACTTGAAATCTTCTTCCATAATGCAAGGATGTCTTCCTTGAGTTTCTTATGATGTACTATCTCACTGTAGCAATCTAAATGATCAGAGTTCTTCTAGGCCTCTGTTAAAGGATTTGAGCTGAATCACTGACGGCCGTTCCACACTACACTATTATAGTGTTATTATTCCACTTTCAACATCCTGTGGAATTCTGGCAATTGTAGTTTACTGAGACCAAAGATTTCTCTGGCTGAGGTCCTTCCTAAGTGCAAACCCGAAGATTCTGTAGGATGTTGAAAGTGGAATAATAGCACTATAACAGTGTAGTGCAGAAAGACCCTGAAAATCTGAATACATATGGCTGCCCTATATCCTACTGAATTGGGAGGGAGCTTCGGGAATTCCCTAAAGCCACTTCCAGTCTAATTTGTTTTTGCATTCTATGCTGCATATAAATAAATTTTATTTCTAGTAAACCTTTTCCTAGCAACCTAAAGAATGAATCTCCTGGTCACATGTGTTCAAACGCCTACATAAAAAGAAGTTTCATTCTCAGAGAATTCATTGACTGAGGAATGCCTGCATTTTATGGAGTGGCTAGTTCCACCTTCATTGCTGATTTGGAGGTGGATGTCTGTTAAGTGCAGAATTGTGGGTCTAAGAACCTGACTGCCTGTTCACTTGCAGAGATAGCGAACCTGTTCAACTGAAACTTCCCTTCTACACCACAAAACAACACATCAACCAAAACCATTTATACAGAATGACAAATTCAGACCATTGGTTCAAGTATTGTTTACGGCAAGGTTGGACAAAGGGCAGCCCTGGGGCTACATGCAGCCTCTCAAAGTTGTTGTTTGGAGACCTTTAATCTATCCATGTGCCACTACATTTTTCCCCAGCTGAATAAAACATAAGAGAAGGCATGTTGCCGATCTCCTGAGTGTCAAATTACGTCTAGAAATAGGTTGTATGGATCCCCTACACTATTTCACGTTTTATCAAACAGCCATTTCCCCACCCCACCCCACCCCACCCCATAAAAGCAGGTACACTTCTGGTCAATTCCCCTCCCTCTCTCCCTCTGTCTCTCTCTGGCCCTTTCTGCACACCAACCCCAACCTGCAATGACCACAGGATTATAATGGGATCACAACAATGGTTCTGCATGATGTCATGATCCTGTCGTGATCTCGTTGCCACCCATCACAATTGTAAATTAAATAATTGACAGGTTTTTCTTGTCAATTACATGCAATTGCACAGTCCTCCCATCTTCCACCTCCACTTACCTGTCCTACAGAAGGGCAGGAAGCACAGACATTGAAACTGCTGGGAAACTGCTATGCTGTGGAAGGGAAGGGCAGAGCCATCACGCTTCTTCAAATCTAGAAGGCAGCCAGTGCAGAGGGGAGCTCACCTCCTGGGAGAGGTTTTCCCTGAATCCCCATGTGATGGCTTTGGAAACAGGTAAGGTGTGGAAAGGGCCTCTGTCTTTTTCTTGCATTGTTGGAAGTTCATGAAGCACAGAAGCATCCCAGAGGGAGAAAAAAAAAATGCTTCCTGAAACTGCTGTTGAAGGCAGCTCACCAGAGTTTCAGATAGGAGTTTTTGCTCAGAAAATGCCAAGAAATGAACATTTTTTATGCCAATAATGGTGTCCTGCTATGGAGCTGTAGCTCTTTTCCACATCTACTCTTTTTACAAGTGCAAGATCAGCATGGTGGTGTACAAGCATAGTTTGTGATAACGTGGTGCACTTAATAATTCTATTTGTCGCATGAGATTATGTCGAACAGTTTCTGATCATCAGCAAAATGGATATTGATGGACAGGTTGCCCCTCCCACTTCAGACTCCTGTAAATCTCTGAAATATGAACCAGAGAGCTATGAGAAACTCCAGAGCTAAATTAAATGTATTTGGGAAGGATGGAGGTGGAAAGAGGCAGGGAGGAAGGTGCAATGTTATTGCAGGATAGAAAGTCTACTCACCCAACGCTGAATACGGTAGCAGTGTTTTGGCATTTTAAAGTCTAACAGTTTTATTTCCCATGCGTTTTTATGGTCTGCATCATATTTCATCAGAAGGATCATTCATCAGCCCACTCCAGAGGATGACAACATCAGAATTTACCACTTGTCTAATTATGAGTAGAAAATCACAGATAGAAGACACACTGATCAGCAGAGATAGATAATTATAACACACCACAACATCATACTGTTTTCCACCAATTAATTTCTAAACCACTCATCACATCTTCCCATATGAGCCTCATCCTGTACAAACAGAGCTGGTATATGATACCTTTAATAGAATTTCCCCTTTTGTGTTCCTTCACCCCAACAAGCTAAATTGGTGAGTGCATATGACAAACGTGTTTTCTACAGTAGCAGTTCAGCTGTAGAACTTCCTCCAAAGCATGTCAGACTGGGTTTCCAGACAGTTTGGAAAAAGCAGAAAGTCTCTGATTTTATTTTATTTTATTTTCTATCTTGTCTTATTTTAAAGATCTACATGAACCATTATCCATCCTGAAGTAAACCCGGGCAGCTTTCAGCACTTGCAAAGACTTTTATTCTTACTTCTCAGGTGAGTTTAAATTAACCCAGTGTTTCCCAAAATGAAATATGCCTCTTAATGGCTGTCTGCGTTATCCTGGAACTAGCTAAAATGGGCTCCTTCAAGAAATATAGTGAGCATTCCCAGGATAGTAGATTCAATAGGGACCAAGTGATGGAAAGAGGAACACTAGCAAGAAAAAGAAAATGTTCTTAATGCTGAACTAATGTAATACTGCAAAAGCACTTTCACATTTATACTCTAACCTCTTAGGAATAATTTAAAAGGGCTCAGTGGAAATTGGTGAAATTCAATTTCCAAAATGTTGCTTGAGTGACATATCATCAGTGGGATGGGGAGGAGGAAGAACACAAGGGAAAAGGGAGGGAGGGAAAACTTGGATATTTCAAGAACTAGTGTGGATGCAAACCATGAATATTCAGGTAAAATCAAAACTCAAAGAACTGAAAACTCTCACTACTTCTAGGGACTATTTTTCCCCCAGTTCTGGATAAGCTGTTTGTTGAGTTGCCAACAAGGACTGTGCTATTTTGTCACACTTTTTTGACTCCTAAAACCATTTTAATCCTTTAAAAATATTTTGTTTCTGTTCTGTTTATATATTGTAATTTCATTGCAACTCACCTTGGATGCCTTAGTCAGCAGCAAATATATATATAATTCTTGTGTCCTGAAACTCTGTTGTATATACAAAGAGTGTAGCCATTCCTGCTTTGGAGGGCAGAGAATGCATTCTTTCAAAGCTTATTTCTGCATCAAGAATGGTATACACAGCTTGAGAATGCCTGGATTCTAGAATATTAACTTTAAAGAAACATTTGCAAAAGTGCCAACAGACTGCAATATCAGTCTTTCAAACAATATTTGAACAGACAAGGCTGAGGATTAATTAGCAAATATTATGCTTTCTCTTTTAAAGTTTCAAAGGCTTTATATGGAACAAGATCAAGAAGAGAGAGAGCCACACAATGTCACTATAGTGCAACAAAGGTGGGTTGTTTCCAGTCCAGGAGCTGTGTTAGCACACAACATTCTTGCTATCCAGCTGCTTTCCTGCCCCCAAGCATTGCCAAACCACCATATTCTATTTCCAAAAAACCCCCCAAAAAACCCAAAACAATCCTGTCAAGAGTGGACTTTTGTGCTTCGATACCATCAGCCATATTACTGCAGTATCATTATAGTGCTTGATAGCGCTTCCTGTTATCACGGATTGAGCAATAGGTGGATTGTGGGTGTGACCAGTTTGTCCCCCCTCAGCTGTTCCCATGGTGTGGCAAATTTGGAACCTACAACCTCTCTGTGTTTATTTTACATTTGTCCTTTGTGTTTTTTTAAATACTTTTTTTAGCATTATATTGTGCAAATGCAATAGTGTACTGGCATGTCATGAGGTTACAACGTGGGTGCACTATTATGGCTTCCAAAAAAACCAACCCTGCCCAATCATGGGTGGTGGGGTGGGGTGAAGGCAGGGCACGAGAGTGGCCAAGGATGATATAATGCGGAAGGATCACCAATGACAATACCACTACTCATCTGCTTAAGGTGGAAGGATGCAGAAAAGAGCATTCCTAACCTGATAACTTTATAAGAATGGTAATGCTGGGATTGTAAGGCTATAACATGCTAATTGCTTAATATGGGTGACTATAAATTAAACAAAGCCTATTAAAAAGAAAGCAGCAGCTACTGCTGTGCACATGACACTACAAAACAATAGTTTGGATCAAAAGTAAGAGACAAATTATCAGTGGCTGCAAGGAACTTAACAGTAATATTTTCAAAACCAGAAGGGTTACATCACACTGTTAATGATGGGCAAGAAAAAAAAAGGATGACTAAGTACAAAAGAGAGAGAGAGAGAGAGAATAACTGAAATGTGCACCAGATTCTCAGAAAGCAAGAAACAAATATATTGACCCAGCTACAGTCAACAAAATCTCAAAAACAGTTGATATCCACAGAATGGCAGAATGAGACAGTGCTGCTGACAGACAAATATGATGAGAAAACAAGGTTTCAGCCAGAGTAGGCATGGGGAGGGGGCAGAAGGAAGAGATCTGGATAGTGAAAGTGAATTTGGAAAAAAGGAGTAGTACAAAGAAGTACAAGGGAATTTTCTAGAGGAATGACTGAACATTTGAAAAAAAAGTTTGATTACTACATTTTAAAAGAGAAGAGATTGGATTGGGACCCATCATTCAGTTCAGATCCTGATTTAGCAATTTGGATAAGGACCCGGGAGGGACTAAATAAATTCAGAATTTATCCAATATGATCCAGAGCCACACCCAAACCCAAATTAAGATCAATCCACTCTTAGGAAATCACATTGAAAAACCAAAAATTGTCATAACATTTTTTGCACAACTGCATAATATTTTGATGCACAGCTGATCCTGAGAAGGGGATTAACTCAACCCGGTTTCAAATAGATAATTTCAAGAGCTTTTTTTTTTTTAAAGTAAGCCATTTCTTTGTTGTTCTTTTAATACTCAAAAGCAGTTTTTTTAAAGCTACTACTACCTGCTCAGTCTTACCATTTCATTTCACATTGCTTCTGTGCCAACACTTTTGTCCTACATTACCTTACTGGTCAACTGTTAAACTGTTGAAGCTTAACTAAGATAATGATAACAACAGTATCAACAACAACAGAGTCCTTGAAATAAATAGTGGTGGGTTTTTTGTTGCTGTTTTCTTTATTTTACCAGAAGACCAACTAGTGAGACAGAAAGTCACCTAGTAAGAAAAAAGCATTTCTCCCCCTTTATTATTACCAGTGCTCCAAGTGATATTCCCCTTGATGACCCTCTGGTCCTTTGCTTTTGTCGATCTGGGCATCAGCTAATCTAGGATGGCATTGGAAACTTCAGTCTCATGCCCTCCATAACCCTCCCTTCTTCCACAATAGCCACTCTCCTTATACTCTCTTTTTCCAGATGTTTTTTTTTCTTTTCTAATTTGCTATTTGGCTTTCTATCCCTATAAGTATAATATTTGGAGATTTGTGCCCTGAATTGCATGCTAGAGTTGTCAGTGAGTCCAGTTCCACTCCTTCCCCACCACATCACATCTCTGCATCTTCCTCATATGGTAATATTGGGGCCACACTGTCTAGATTTTTTCCTGAGTGTGCATATATGTATATGTATGTGTCTAGATCTCCAGGTTGGTAGAAACTTCTTTGGAATGTGCAAGAACAAAACAAAACAATCCAATGCACTCTAGAGTTGGTACAAATCAGTTTAAATCACCCTGATTTTCTCAATTACTTAGGATTTTCCTGAAGTGGATCTATAGTCCCAATTCTGTATGTAGATACTAAAAACCCTTTTATTTGAGGATCAAGGTAGATCTGACATGAGTATAAACAGATCCAAATTCTTTCAAATCTCTATCATCAGAACTTCTCCCACTTCTGTTTTCTCTCAGAAACTCTTCTTACTAGTCCCCCAACATCAGCTGAGGGTTGGAAACCTACTGGGAGTGCTATTTAGGAAAGCTTCAGTTGAGAAAGGTTTCAGGACCCTCCTACTCTTGAAAATATTTCACATACACATAAAGGGACATACACATATTTCTTTACATAGTTTTGACAGAGTTCCAGTCTACCAGATCTACCAACATCATGCCCAAGTTTACTCTGGGAATAGTAAGAATTAATGCACTTCTTTTTCTCTGTCTATGGAAAATTTAGGTGATACTCCATCACAGGAAACCGAAATCTAAATAACTCATAGCTAGATGGCCTCATAGATAGATGAGCCTGGCATTGTCTGGTCTGACAGACAGCTGTTCTTCAAGATCTCAGGAAAGTTGATTCTTTCCCCCATAAATAAAAGTACTTGGGCAAAAACAATATTGGCCATTTCCACATAGTATCACTGTCCCGCAATGGAGACATTTTGGCAGCAGTCTGTGAGTTGTGCTTTCACACAGCATCATTGTAGTCCCACTACCAACACAGTCCCATCCATTGCGATAGTGGAATATTCCATTAATAGAAAAAGTCCATTTATGGTCCACAATCGTGTGATTCTCCTGTCGCCGGTGGCCATGCAGAATGGGTAGTAGTGCAATCCAGGTGTTTTCTTCTCCATTGCAGCATGAGAAAAAGCCTGGCTGCAGTGAGGAAGGCATGTGTTGTTCCTGTTCCCACATATAGGCAGCCAGCTGGGTGCAGAGGGGAGTGTTGGGGACATACACCCATCCCAGCAAAGGCATTGCTGGGATGACACTGGGACCATGGTGGAAAAGGGTAAGATGTGGAAATGGCCATTGACATTAATCACTTGTATTGTAGGGAAGCAGTGTCGTCCAGTGATATGGACCATCAGTGACAATGTCTGGATCAATAATACTTTAGCTAACAACTAGTAGCTAACTATTAGTACAAATATTATTACTAGTACTACTGATTTCTGGTATTCAATTTTTCTGTGTTATTCCTGGTTCCTTTTCATTTCTTATGATCACACACACAGTGAACCATGATGGTGACACATTACAGGGCAAGAGTTGTAGTGAATGAGCAAGTTGACAAAAGGGACTTTTCATTTCTGAATGACTTACTGAGGAACTCCTGATACATGTTTGAAGGATTGCCTGAAATGATGTTAGGAAATCAGGCACGTCAAAAGCCGAAAACTCGTGATGAATTAGTAACAACATTGTTTTTCTTCTTATCCTGTCAGTTGGAATCAGTGGATTTTTGCTGCTAAGGAAGGTGCATTGGTTTTCTCCTCCCCTATGTCAGCCATTGATTATTCATAGGATTAGATCTGGTGTTTTGATCCAGGTTTTTTTTCCACAGTTACCTCATTTTAGAAATTTTCCCCAAAGTAAATGTTCTGGTGAGAAGCAACTATTTTGAAATGAAGACCTCATAACTTTACAAAATGACGAGGATCAGTTTTCTTTGCTTTGTCTCAACTTGTTGGTTTTTTTTAAAAAAACCAAGTGATTGGCTGAAGTTGCTGCTGGGAAATGGAGCTAACATTAGGGAAGAAACTACACTAGAGTCTCATCCCCGCTTCCTCTCTCTGCTCCATTTGTAACGGCTAGCTAGGCCATACATTTCAGTCAAGAACTCAGAGCTTTTCTTTTTGAAAAGAAAATCACCTTCAACTCTGATAACACTGTAATTGTACCTCGCCCGAAATCCACAAGCTCTCATTTCCTAACACTCATCCTTCACCTTTGTTACAACAGAAAAGCCTTGTGAAGGGGGTGACAAACACACCAATGCCAGTTAAAACCACTAAGATGAAAGCAGTCCTTCCTGCTTTTTCTCACCAACAGTTGCCTGATATTCCTATGGGTAGCTACAGGTTGATTGCAGCTAACTCTTTCTGACATGTCTGTCTCATTAAATTCCACCCTGAATAAACAAGAAGTAGGCATTATATTCTATTCTTGTTCTGAAAGTGTGGTGCCTTTTGAGAGAAAGAATTAGATCAGCAGTCAGGCATGAAAAGGCTGGGATTATTTCTCTTTAAATTGAAAGTTTAAAGTACAACAGGATTAAAACAATGATGTTTTGGAATTATCTGTATTTTATTCAAACAGAGTACTGGCATGCCAACAGCTAGCTATTGTTAGAGTCTAAACAATGGAAAGGAAATCTGCCAGGATTGAAAGTTTACCAGTTTTCTTTACACTAGAAGTAAAATGCCTATATTCTTAAAGGAGGATAATGCTTACCTGAATCTGCATGACACAGGACTCTGAGGCAGATGATAAGTATTTGATGGTCTCCATAATAGAGGCCAGTGTGCTACATGACTAGCAGCCCACACCACATGACAGGGGTGAGATGAGAGGCTATTTAAGCTTGGTTGCCCCTTCACACATTCTCCTTTGGTTCAGGGGTTTAGTTAGCTTCTGGCCCATGATATGTAGTTTGGGCTATAAAGTAACTTTCTCTCATATAGCAGCAGTGATGGCCTTTTTGGAGACCTTGCAGATTACTGAATTAGTTGTGACATCTGCATGTGATGTTTCAAACAGAGCACCAGCTTTGGCAGATGTAGAATTTGTTCAACAAGGTGTAATCCTGTACACTAACATTTGAAAACTGATCAAAAAAGGGGATGTAGCCAGTTTGCAGTTGGGTATATTTCTGCACTGCAACAGTGTGGGTGGCTCGGGGTGGGGGAAGGCTGGGAGTGTTGTTTTGTAATGTTGAATTCCCCCCACCCCTGCCACTAGATATCAGTTTTGGACAGTCACATCAAAAGCTTTGTAGTGCTTGGGCCTGGAGGGGATTAAATTTGGCACCAATTCATTTGGGAGTGGGGCAACCTCTACTGCTTCTGTGATGGGCTTTGTCTTAATAGACATCCAGTGCATCAGCTGTTTTGAGAGGAAATTCGTCATCTCACTTTGCTTCTTTGTCCTTTGGATTCCCCCCCCCCAATTCCAGATGGTGCAAACATGCCCAGCATTGCCATTTTGGAGCTCAATTGGATTTGAGTGATGTTGCCACCATGGAGTAGCTGGGAAGAAGATGCATCCAGTGGAGTGATTTGTTGCCTTTTCTGTTTGAAGGGTGTGGTGGGTCTCCTCCATATGTTTTAATCAATCACCTTGGTAAGAATAACTTGGGCTTGCTGAAGGCCAAGGTCTTGGTTTTGCAAGCACTTAGTGACTTTTGTTTTATAGAGAATCATTGGCTTGGAGTCTGCTCACCCTCTTTTTTCCCACCAATTTGCCTTTGCAAATGAGGTGTGGGGGACAGCAATCTGAAGCACATTGACTAGGCATGCAAGATGGTGAATAAAGAGCTTTGCAATGTTCTGACAGGGGGTTGTCCACTTTCTTTCTCATTCCAGCATAGTTTTCTGGTGGCCTGAGCTGTACAGGGTGGATAGTGTTCATTTGCTGGAGGAAGAGAATATGTTGTTCCTGGAAAACTTGCAAGAGCGGTGAGGGCCCTTTTGGCTATCCTGATGGGATAAATGGATTAAGCAGATGCTTGTCTCTTGTCTGTGGCAAGTAGCAGGGGAGAATATAGGGCTTTGATGATCACCTTTTGGCACCTTTTTTTGATGTAGGATAGCATTCTGGTGCTCCCTCTTTAGAGCCCTGCATCCCAGGGAGTTGGGAAGGAGGCTTCCCTGGTATTGAGGCTCTCACTTCTAGGGCCCTGCAGCTTGAGTGGGAATTTTCTGGGTTACCTTCCAATTATGTCAGACTGGAGAGCAACAAATAATGTTTGTATTGACCTTGAGATTGAGATGTTTTGCCTGTGGAAGACTGAGAAGTTAGTCTTATAGTGACATCTGGCCCCAGCTGGCCCCACATGAGGTTACTCCCCCTTTTTTTCTCCAAGACAATCTTAAATAGGTTAGGTCAAACAAAGTGGTCCTTATTTAACCCAGTTTCCTGTGTCTGGTGTCATTATTCCATGGTTAACCATCAGTCTGTGTGATGCATATATCAGAACTCATCCTCCATCCACTGTTCTAGGAGTTGTAGTCCAGAAAGTAAAATTTCCAAACTCTGCTATTTATGAATCTGTAGGTAGCTGCTGTCACTGGTCTGCTGTAAACATCACCAGTGACCAGTCAAATTATATCTGGACAGCAGGGCTTTGGGTTCCCATGTCTCAGCTAATTGTTGCACCTTCCTGACTATCCCTGAGGTGGGGATGCAATTCTTAATGCGAAAGGCACTGGAGAAAGGAGAAGTTTGTGAAGTGAAAGTGTGATTTTGTATGTGAGGTAGCTTTAAGGTAGGGTAAGGTAAATAAGGATTGCCGAATGTATGTAGCCCCCATGACTATTTTGAGGTTCACAGGGCCCATCAGCACTCCCCATTTTTTTTAAAGAGGGGTTGCAAAAAATGTCAACTGGTGGTTGACCTCCTGTTCTAAAAAGTCCTTTTCTGGACCTAAAACGGTCCAAGCTTCCACAAGGGGCAAATTGTTCCCAATCCCTCTATAGTGTCAAAGAGGAGAGTACGTTTTGGATACAACAAAATAGAACACTGATGCAAAGTGGCCTAGAGAGGTTGTAGTACATCATCACATCATCCTTCCCACACACAAAATAATCTGCAGTGAATCTGAAATTTACCTCTGGACTTCACAGCTGGAATTCTGTTGGCAACATACACAGGTGAAAATTTCCATGACAAGTATGTCTTCTCTTTTCCAGTTCACTGTGAAAGAAGGGATCCAGTTCCCTGTCTCCATCTGCACAGCTTCCCTGAAACTCAAGAATTCCAGAAGATGACACATTAAATAGCAGCATATTTCATCTTGGAAAAGAAATTGTGTATTATGACTGGCATTGACTCCCCCACCCATTTGCTTCTTTGGCCCTTTTTGCATGGCAGTGTACAAGCGAAAGGGCCCCTTGAGAGTCGCGTAAGTGTCAGGAGTGGTCTGCATGACGCACTCCCATTTCCGCCACACTCAAGGCCCGCAAGTGCAGCAAATATGCATTTTCTTATTTTTGGCTTTTAGCCAGCAATAAGCCACGCTTGCGCAAGGCTCACGGGCCTGAGCTGCACTCACCTGCAGTGTGGAGTCTCTGGAGCCTGGCCTGTTGTGCGTCCTTTCCTCTGTGCAGCCTACAACTCCCAGGCTGCACTGCGGAAGGAAGGAAGGAAGGAAGGAAGGAAGGAAGGAAGGAAGGGGTGCGGGCGGGGATCTCGCGTGAGCAGGAAGGAGCTTCAGAGCTCAAGGAGCAGGGACGCAGGAGGCTTGCAAGAGCCTGCCTGCCCAGGTTTTTCACGCAAGGCCCACACTCCAGCAGTGTGAGAAGGTAAGCTGAGGAAAGGGCCTTTGTTGTGACTATTTGTCTAAACAGGGGATAGGACAGAAAATTTGAGAAAGACAGGCCATGGTGGAAGAGCAGCAGTGGAGACTTTCATCCTCTTTGGGCAGGCACTCATTCTCTGCTGTTTTTTTCTTCCATAGTGAGCAAATGAACCAGGAGAAGGAGGAGGAGGCTCTCAGTGCTGGCCATTCAGCTCAGTGCCTTCCCTCACATTTGCATAGGTGGAGCAACAATAGTAGTGAGCAAGATGATTGAGGAAATAAACTTTCCTCAGCCATCTTGCTCAGCTCTCTTGGAGTTCTTAGCAAGAAGTGCACCTCCTCTTATTGTCTTGTCATCCTCAGTCTAGATGCCTTAGTAATAACTAAAAGCAAAGCATGGGCTATGTAGATTGCTTTTAAATGTCTATCTGAATTCAGCTACATTATTATATTTTATTTTATATTTCCAGATGAGCTTCAGAAGCCACAAAAAGCATTTGGGGACTGCACATGGCTTATAGGTCACACTTTTCTTACCCTTGCTCTGTAGAAATCGAGGGCAAAATCCCACACCTTCTGCTTCCATGAGTACTGAACCTTCATTATTCAGTAACAGTAACCAAGCAGCCAGATTTTATATTTATAAGCTGTTCTCTTGCTAATAACTAACACACACACACACACACACACACAGTATGTGAAGTAACATAGGGTGAAGAATTACATCCCTAGCACAAACACACTTAAACAATTGCATTTCACTGTGAAATACATGGAAGAATATGATAAGAAAAGGCCAAATTCTTCTATAATGTATGAATAAGAATTACCTCTGGAAACAAAAGAACCATGGAATTGCATCTTCCAAGTAGGAAGTTCTTTGATTTGATGAGAAAGTGTAATATAGTTTCTAAATTGCCTTAAGAGGGGATATCATGAGAAACTAATTAAATGAAGGAACATATTCAGGGTTAGCCATAATGGTCATACAGCAAAATACAACAAAATCCACAAAACAGCAATACCTTTATTGGGCCAACTAAAAAGCACAAAATACATCACACAAGGTTTTGAAGCTATACTGGCTTCTTCATCAGACAAAGATGTTTAAAATATAATATAGTAGAAGAAATGTGATGATGTTAGAATCATCATAGGGCCTACATTTTGTCTCAGATGTTACTTCTGTTGTAAGTTAAGATGATCTGGAGGGATATCAATGCAGACGGCCCTTTCTTGGGCAAAGAAAATTGACTTTTCTCAAGGTTTCTATATTGTAAGATCTGGAAAAACTTTTAGGTTCTGTATAAGTAAAACTTTCAATTGTGTTCCAGAGGAAAGAGTTGTAGCTTTGTTGGAGAGCCTCAGTTAATTAAGTGCTAAGCAAGAGGAAGTCAAGGAATTGAGACTTAACTCTTTGAGGTTTCTACCTCCATCAAAGGTAAAATGCTTTCATTGAGACTACAAATACAATAACCTTGCCCAGGAAATAAATAGCCCAAATCTCAAGGGAAGTTACTTTGCTGCTGCCAGCAGAACTGAAATTTATTATCTGACTTTTACTGCCCTTTTTACCTAGTTTCCACATGGTCAAGAAGAGGCGTATCCTTTGTTTGCATTGATATATTTCCAGACCATCTTAATGGACAATAGAAGTAACACCTGACACAAAATGCAAGCCTGTAATTCCATCATCATCATTTTGCATGATGTATTTTGTGCTTTTTTATTGTCCCAGTAAAGTACTACTGTTTTGTGCATTTTGGATTTTGTTGTAAATAAATAAAGTTTGTGATCCCCAAAGAACTGTCACAAAATTCCAAGTGAAAATGTTTTTGAAACCAGTCTAACCCCATGAGCCGAGGTGAAGAACAATATATAATCTGATTAAACAACTAACACAAAATCATGATGCCTTGTCAACATGTATTGATCCACAAATGATTCAGCAGTCAATGTCAATGTGTGAAAAAATGTGAACTTTTAGATTCAGAACAAAAAAGACATAAACAGGAATAAGATGGACTTGCTGTGTATGCCACTAACAGAATGCCAGCCGATGTTTTGAGTTCGCTAGTCATGCTTCTTATTGAGGCCCAAATGTTCTGCCTTTGACTCTTATGTCCAGATTTCAATGTACCAGAAGCTTTGGAGATCATCCCTGTGATCTATTGCAAATTTCAGATAAGAACCAGTAATTTCCTCCTAGCTATCCTTCCATGAACACAATTTTTGTCCAGTCTCTTTGTGACTGTTGCATCATGAACACATGCATTAGCCAACATGAGAGTGGTTGGCAGATCCTTGGATGTTACTCTTGTATTCTTTGTGATTTCTCAGATAATGTGGTTTGTTTTTGAAGAGATTTTGAGAGGATGACCATTCCTCAGTATAATGACTCTAGTCTTCAACTTTCTTTGTTTGTCGACTATCTGGTAGAGACCCAAATGCTTAGAAATGGTCCTGCAATGCTTCTTGACTGATGAGCTGCAATAACTGCTCTTTGAGGCCCTCAAATATGTCTTTTGACTGTATCATGATGTGTTTCTCTATGGATCATAAAGTTTCTGATCCTTTTGTAGGGTAGGGTCTCCCGAACTCACACCTACAGATCTACTTAATTATTTAATTCTCCTGTTTCACTGAATTGATGTATCCAGAGGTTCACTTATTTTTGCATCTACTCCAACTCTTATGTAGCTACCATTTGCCTAATTTCTACATAATTTTTTGACAAGACATGTAATTGGCCTGGTTTCATTCATGATGTTAGAGTCCCTGTGGCTAGTAGTGCTGGGTGACTTCACATCTGTGGTGAGAATGCCATGTCAGAAGTGGCTTGGGACTTCATGGCCTCCCTGACAACCATGATTCTGTTCCAAGTGGTATCTAACATGACTGATACTGCTGGGCACATACTAGACCTTGTTTTCTGTGCTGGGTAGGATGATGGTGATATTAGTGTGGAGGAACTTTCTGCAGTTCCATTGTTATGGACGGATCATTACCTCTTAGAGTTTAGAATCACTGGAACTCAGAATCTCTGCAGGAGATGATCTACCCCAGAAGGTTAATGGATCTGGATGGTTCTTGGGGATTTTCCTGTAACCTTAGCAGGGGATTTTGTTGAAGCTCTGACTGATCTCTGGCAAGGGAAAATGGCCAGGGTTGCAGACACAATCACATCCTCTCTTATGGAGTGGAGCTAAACCACCCTGCTGGTTTTCCAGGGAGTTGGTGGCAATGAAGTAAGTAAGACAGAAATTAGAGTGACATTGGTGGAAGATTCAGAGTAGGCTGAATCTGGAGTAGGCTTTCCAATAAACCTGAGGTTCAGGTTAATTGGAAAGCCTACTCCATGGTAATGCAGGCACCAAAGAAATTCTATGTTTATAATTATTTATATAGAAATGTTGCTGCTATTGCATCTTCAGGGAGCTGTCTAGCAGAGCTGTTTTGAGTGGTCAGAGTTCTATTACACAATGGCCTTCAAGCAGAAAATTCAGACCACTTAACTGCCTACTGCAAAGAATTTGCATGGCACTTTACAAATAAAATCATTTAGATCCACTCCAACATGGATGATGTAGCTGATGCAATTTCAGTGAATGTAAACTTGACTCCTGCTTGTCCAATTGCCCTCAATTTGTGCATCCTGAAGATGTGGGCAGTACCCTTGGAGAGGTAAAAGCCACCACATATGTGCCAAGAAGCTTGCCCTTTGTGGTTTATCAAACAGGCCAGAGAAGGACTGGCTGAATGGATGAAGGGAGAAGTCAATACTTCCTTACAGCAAGGCAGAGCTTCAACTTGCCAAAAGGAGCCTGTTACCCTGATTTCTGGGTCGATTGGGAGACACCTCAATGTGCTCCACGTTATGGGGAATGGAAACTAGCCAGAGCACGAGCAGTAGCAATGCGAGAGGCAGGGTTACCTAGCGGGGTCTTTTTACCCAGTTTTTAAGGCCAAGCCAAAAACCAAACGAAAATGTCCAATAAATGATTTTATTGAATGAAAGTCTTGTCAGGAGATGATTTACAGCACCAGCACAAAAGTATCTCCGAAGCTGATGCTCTCTGGACACAGTGCCTCAGAGGCAATCTTAGATAGCAGAGTTCATAACAGCAAAAAGCATGTGCAGCAGAGTACAACTACAACGAAAAGACATTATTGCTCTGACCACTCTACCCACTGTTTAGCTACTCACAGACACAGAGTCTGTCATCCAAAATACCTGGAGGCTTTAATCTTCTCAGCTGCAATATGTACATCTATATACAGGATACGCAGATCAATAGCAGATACACAGGCAGAGATACATGCAGAGATTCAAGCAAGCAGAGGTTCAAGCAGAGGGAGAGTAAGCATTCACACTTCTCTTTTATGCACACCTGCTTGCAGGTCATCAGTCAGGGCCATTAGCATGATGCAACCCCTTGCTATGATTGCAGTATCATGACTCAGCCCTTACTGCATGTCCCCTAGGAAATGTGTTATCACTTGCTTAGTCATTCCTCAGGTGTTTCACATGTTCATCAAATGTATTGTTACTGGAGCAAATGTCATTGCATTTTTTATCCAACAAGTCTCATGCACCAACACAATCACTCACACTCACTCAAGACCTATTAAGAAGCAAAAGAGAGGAAACTGGATAGGGGAATATTGAAGGGGTTGTAGCTGAGGTGATACTGCACCTTTTCCTGAAGTCCTTGGTCTGGGAAAAACAATGGAGAAGTGGGGCTCAGCACAGAGAGGGCTGAGGAGATTACACAACGGATGGAGAAACGGTCTGCTGGGATGACTGGGAGTGATCCAAAACTGGGACTATTTGTAGGGGCAAAAAGTACCTGGAGCACTAATCCTTTCCCCAGGAGAACAATGGGTGCTGCAACAAGAAAGAAACTTCACAAAGGCAACTTCCTTTGTGTGATGACATTACAAGGTGTTGCCAAAGTTTCAGGATCTTTGGCTGCATTTGGTTGTGGTGTGACTTCATGTAAATGGTCCTCGCCTGATAGGATATTTGCTCAATTTGGGGCAAACACGCTAATCTCCTCAAGTCGGCTTCTCAGGGGCTGAAAACCCTTTGTTTATTGTGGGTTTTTCCAGCTTGAGGTCTCCTGGGGCTACATGATTGCGGATTTTAATGGCCTGATCTGGTTTTCAATCATTCGACCGTTGCTGCCTACGTGGTCATCCGGGTGACCTCTCAGACACACTGAATCATATTTAATATCAAAATTTAGACCCCCAGGGTAGGGTTTTTCCAGTGGAGTAATAAGTCAGTTGTGAGGCCTTTGTTGAAAAAGCCATCTCTAAATCCCTCTCAGCAGCAAGTGGCCAACTTACTATTTTTATGGCAAGATATTGAAGCATATTTTGGCATCATGACTCCAGGGATTATTGGATAAAACAGATTATGTAGTTTCATTCCAATCTGGTTTCAGGACTTGCTATGGGCAGAGACCATTTTGGTCACCTTGGTGGATGACCTACATTGGGAACTGGGCAGGAGGAGTGTGTCCCTGTTGGTTCTGTTGGACCTATCAGTAGCTTTTGATACAATTGACCATGGTATCTTTCTGAACTGCCTCACTGAGATGAGACTTGGAGGCATTGTTTTACACTCCTTTTCCTGGAGGAGTGAATCCAGAAGGTGCTGCTGAGGAGACTCGTTTTTGATGCCCTGCCCATTGGCCTGTGGGGCTCCTCAGAATTATACTGTTTAGCAGATACATGAAACCACAGGGAAAGGTCATCTGGACCAGTGGTTCTCAACCTGTATGTCCCCAGATGTTTTTGGACTTCAGCTCCCAGAAGCCCTGAGCATTGACTATAGTGGCTGGGGCTTCTGGGAGCTGAAGTCCACAAACATCTGGGGACCCACAGGTTGAGAACACTAATCTGGACTTTTTGGATGTGTGCCATTAATGTGCAGATGACCCTGAACTCTGCTATTTCTTTGCATCCCAATCCAAGGAGGTTGTCCTGGACCTAACCCAGTGTTTGTCATCAGTAATAGACTGAACAAAAGGGCAAACAAATTGAAAATTAATCTAGACAAGATAGAGGTATTCTTGGACAGTCAGAAGGCAGATCTGGGAATGGGGATGCAGTCTGTATTAGATGTGTTACACTCCTCCTGAAGACATAGGTTCACAGTTTGGGTATACTCCTGGACTCAGCTTTGAACCTGAAAGCCCAAGGTTCTGTGGTGACCACTAGTGCTTTTGCACGTTTGATGCTTGTGTGCTGACTGCACCCATTCTTTAAGATGTCTGATCTGACCATGATGGTACTTAACTTAGTTATATCTCATTTGGATTATTTAATGCTCTCTACTTGGCGCTGCTTTTGATGAATGCTCAGAAACTTCAGGCAGTCCAAAGAACTGTAGCGAAACTGTTAACTGGGAAAGGCTACATCGATGACACTATGTCTCTCTTGAAACAGCTTCACTGGATGCCAGTTTGTTTCTGGGCACAATTCAATGTGCTGCTGGTTATACGCTATATAAAAGTCAAAGTTTGTCTGTGAGTCTGTCTGTTCCTCCACACCAGGCAGGTGAAGACCTCACATGATTGGCTGTGTGAGGTGAGAAGACCTAATAGGATTGGCTGGCTGTGAATATTCCATGGAATCCTGGGGTTGGCAGTTCAGGGAGGGGCCTTTAGAATTCTCAGCCAAGAGCTCTTGGGCTTCAGGCCGGTTGCTATGGAGATGAGGCCTACCATCAATAAGGATGCCAGAAAACGTTTGGGCAGCATATGTGAGAAAAATTAAAGCGACATACACAGCAGAGTTACAAGGTCTTCTTGCCTCACACAGTAGGTTGTGTGGGTTCCATATGTGAGGAATCTTAAAGCTAAAATTCTAAACAAAAAAATGCTTCCAGAAAAATGTAAAGCCATTGCACAAATTCAACAGAAAGCAAAAAAAAAAAAAAAGTCAGTACATCAACATCACCAGAGATCACAGACTGGATTGGGGACTATGGGGAAAAGTTACAGGTACTGGAATAGACTGGTTGCTATGGAGGTGATGCCTAGCAACAAGGAGGAGGATAGTGTATTCCTATAGGAACCCAAACTGTGTATGTAAATAATTCTGAATCCGCATATTGGGGAATATGCGGATAAGTTACAGTTACTGGAATAGGCCAGTTGCCATGGAGATGAGGCCTGGCAGCAAGGAGAACAGTGTATTCCTTCAGGAACCCAGCCTCTGCATGTTAACAACTCTGAACACAGATTTGATTGGGGAATATGAGGAACAGTTACAGGTACTGAAATAAGTTGGTTGCTATGGAGATGAGGCCTAGCAGCAAGGAGGATGATAGTGTATTCCCGCAGGAACCCAATCTCTGTAATATTAACAACTCTGAATACAGATTAGATTGAGGAATATGGGGAAAAGTTACAGATACTAGAATAGGCCAGTTGCAATGGATATGAAGCCTAGCAGCAAGGAGGAGGACAGTGTGCTCCCTCAGGACCCCAAACTGTTTATGTAAATAACTCTGAATACAGATTGTATTGGGAAATATGGCAAAAAGTTACAGATATTGGAGAAGACAGTTTGCTGAGTTCTTAAGAGGAAAATAAAATCCCAGGCAACGCCGGGGAAATATGCTAGTGACCTATAAAGTCCTACATGACTCAGATCCAGGCTATCTGGAAGACTGTGTCTACCTGTATGAGCTGGCCCTGGGCTCTGAGATCAAGAGAGGCCCTTCTCTCTGTATCACCACCATCACCATCATGGTTGGAGGGGACACAAGAGAGGGCCTTCTTGGTGGCTGCCTCTGGACTCTGAAACTCCCTTCCTAAAGAGACAAGAAGGCCCCCCTCTTTGTTGCCCGGTCAGCAGGCTAAAACAATTTTTTATTAGATAGGCTTTAAAAACAAGAAGTTTTTAAAGAACAAGCTAGAGGATACCATATTGTTTTAACTGAACCTTTTTGAAGAGTTTTTTATCTTTTTAAAATTGCATTTTATTCTTCTAACTGAGGTGTGAATTATTTTATTTTGTTTTTTTTGGGTTTTTTTTGATAATCTTTATTGAATATATGCACACTTGTATTGCATTGTCAGAACCTATAGGACATATATGTTCCAACATACAGCAATGTCATATACACGATAAGAAATAAACAAAGTTACATGAGTAGTGTTACATGAGTAAGCAGGTAAGTAAGATAACTTAAAGATTATACAGAGATATCATTATCATCATAAAAAGATATCATTATCATTATATCAAATTCATTATTTTGGACTCCGGTCAAAACCAGAAACATCCTAATTCCATCTCTGCTATTATGTATTGAAGATTTAAGCAACGTAATATTTGAACATATTATACAGTACCTTATTGTATTCTTAAGCTGTGAATTTTTGCTATCATAAAATAGACTAAACTAAAAATAAACATTAATTGTCTATTTCTGTGTAACATGAAAATTCTGTTAACAGTTGACAGAACAAACAGCAACAACTACAACAGAATAAACGATATCTTGTCAATCTTCCTCCTCGTCTTTTCTGGGTCTACTAGTCTTGAATTATTTTAATACTGTAAATAGTTTAATTCTAATTTAATGTTCACTTTTCATTTGTTTTAATTGTATTGTTCGTTTAAATTGTGAGCTACTTTGAGTCTCAATTTTGAGGGAAAAGGGATACAAATAAATATTGTTGTTGTTATTCATGAAGGCTATCATGGTAAAACTATGGAGTTTATGTAATTATGATTGAGGTTCACAAACATAATAACATCATTATATTGTTTGTTAATGGGATAGAATTTGAGTAGAATGAACACAGCCCAGTGTCTCCTATTATAGCCTCTGGAACATCTTGTGCTTACAGGATCGTACCTTTTACAGTAAAATATGGGAAATGGTTGTTCATGTAAGTTCAGAGTCCATATCTTTTGGTCTTCTCTGTCCTTTTAGACTAAATCATAAGTCACTGAATTTCTTTCCCCCTCTAACCTTGCTGCCATGCCATAAGCAAAAGAACTAGAAAATTTATCAAACCAATGTATGGGAAAGCATTTCTGCCTACCAAATCATTTTCAAATCTGAGAAATAAAAGCAGCCCTGGGAGATAAATATAGAGAATTGGAAACAGCTATGCAGAAATTCCTGAATAGCCCCCTGCATAGCCCAAAGCAAGATGTAAATTAAGAAGTAATACACTCTAAGTATAATGGAGCATGTACTTATAAGATCATGGTTCCATTCATCTTATATAAACAGCTCATACTCTGTACCTCACAGGAATAATTATAGACAAAAGTGCGGTCTGACATTATAAATTTGAAGACAGAAGAATGTTTCTGTAAAAATTATCTCCCCCCACCTCACTTCTCTTTAATAAGCTGAGCCTAAAAGAACATCAGTCTTAATTGGTATATTGCTTTCTAATTGTCCTCATGCAAAAAGATGAAAAGTCAAAAGAGTGGGAAATGCTCTCAGTTGAAAATAAAATGTTAACTAACTGGTTGGCATGGCAGCCATTCTCCATGCTGCCAAGAGATCCATTAATATTCAGGACAGATCAGAGGGCTTCCAGCATTGAAGTGAGCATGGCTGGATGAATTATACACAGGACATTTGGTCTTTCCTAGAATGGACAATATAAATTACAAAAGCCCTCAAACATATAGAGACAAGTCCAGTGAGTCCTTGCACCAAAAAAGCCACACAAAACAGACAAATATTATTAATCAATAAAAGCAACTGAGCTGGACAAAGGTCAGAAGCATTATATAAGCCTCATGTACTATGAACAAGTTAAGGCATATTGTACCAGGTAAGACTAGCTTTGGTTGTGATATTTTTCTGAAGAAACATTTTAAAAAAGTACACACTGCACAGCAAACATTTTATTGAGTACAATACTTTGACAAAATTATTTCTTAGTCCTTTGCTGTGTCCCGTGTCCCCTTAAATGTTCAACACTTTGGAATGAAAGGGCTGGGGCACTTGTGTTTGGTGGAGGGGCCAGTTCTCTCCCAGACCTGTGGTGACCTGAGCATCTAGATTTGGTCCAAAATTCATACTCAGCGGTGACTGAAGGCCTATTTCTGGTCATGACTTCAATGTCTTAGAGGGAATAGTGGATTGGCTAGGAAGTAAAACTATTATTTCTCAAAGGTGTCAGAGATTTTAGGGTGACTGGAGGCAAGCAATCAAGAATTTTACTATAATTTAGCAATTTACCATTATACACATTTAAAGGTCAACAAGTAATTCATTAAAAAGTTGTACAATTTAAGATAATTTAAAACTTTGCCCATGGTCCAACAGATCTTGGGTAATTTTTGCATAAAACCTTTAAGCTTGGCATTATGAAGATGCAGATCACTGACAAGAGGTTAAATGTTCTTAAAGATACATACTAATCAAGAAAAAATATTTCAACAAGCTACAAAAGCCTAACTGAATATGAGAAATCAAAATTGCCTTGTCCTCATAATGGAGAACTGAGTACTCCTCATTTCTCACTTTAGCCCCTCCTCCCCAAAGATACAAAAACAGAAGCAAACCAGCAATATTTAAAGAACTTTATTACACCATTCATAAATAAATTAAAAGGAAGCGGGCATGTAAACACCATTCTCTCATCCCTTTGTGATTGGTACAAAGAGAATCTTGAAATCGTATCAATTTCCCCTCTGCCTTTTCAATTTATCATCGATTTCATTAAACTATTTGTTACCCCTTTTAATTTCATAGTTATTTGGTAAGGGTACTTTTCTCAGGAACAGAAGTCTTTGAGAAACTATTAATTGTACATACATTGTGCCGCTTATTCAGTACTAGATGCTTGATCCAGATTTTTTCTTAGTTTTAATAATTCTTCTGAAAAAAGAAAAAAAGTTTGTATTTCAAATCAGATTGTAATAGGAGAGTCTGTTTCATCTGTCTGATACCAACATAGCCTGACTAAAATTTAAGTGAGTACCAGGATCTGTTTTAGCATTATTGGATCACTGAAGCAAAAGAATATAGTGGTTTGTGATCACAACCAGCCATTGTATCTACAGAAAGAGATAGCAGTATTCATTTAAATGAGCTGAAATCATCCCATCATGTAAAGTGCTTTCCTCAGACTTATTTATGTAAATAAATCATCCTTTAGAGTTATCCAATTGGAACCTGTAATTACTAGCACAATTAGTGCCCCCCAATTGTTTAGGCATGCAGCAACTTTCGGGAACTTGAGAACAGAACAGTACATAAATTGGCTGACCGTTGTTGTTACCAGGTCATACACCCCTCCTCCATTATATATTTTAATTGGGAAAACATATATTTAATTGGCATGAGATATAAATTATATCCTGCTATGACTGGGAACTGGCTTATAAAGAAGAAAGTGGCTGAACATGTGCATTACAAAACTAGGCCAGGATGAGACTTCAGGGCACAGCTAGGTCATAGTCACAGAAACTCTCAGGCAATGGGCTTGCAGATGCCTCTCAACAACTCAGCTTTAAAAACAAAGGCACCAAAACTGTTTCTATGGAAGGACTGATTGTCTTTGACCTCCTCCCTTTGTCTGAAAAAAAAACCCTCTCCTTTGTCCCTTCATCTATCCATCAATTAAAGAGCTATCACAATTCCCATCAGCCCCTTTGTCACCTAATGTTAAGGCCATTACCTCATTCCAGACTCCTTTGCCCACTCTCCAGATTCCATTGAGCCATTAACATCCTACCCCCATTAACCATTAACACCCCACCCTCTGGGTAGAAAAAGAGCATTTAAACCCTAGCCAGATAATACATGGTACTTTTGGCATGCTGATCATCACTCTGCTGCTACGATTTCTGATTTGTACTACCCTTGGACTTTCAGTTCAAGCTATAATCACTTCTTCACTTCTTTCCAAATTGGTAAATATCACCTACTTCACCCTAAGTTCTCATTATTCAAATCTTTCCCCCTTTTCCTTCAGCTAGCCTTGTTTGATTGTGAGACTGCTTGGATCTGCTTGGAGACTACATGTGATTGCCATTCCCCCAATAAAAGAATCAAACTTACTTTTGAATCTCTGTCTGGTTCTTCCCAGCACTAGTACAAGTATACACAGGTGTAAAAGATCCTGTAAGGTAACCCTTCTCTCTCAGGCCTCCTCTTGAACTAATATTCCCTCCTGTTTCACAGAGGCACTGGCATCACAGGTAGATCCCGCAGTCACCCACATTTTGGGGTAACATTGTATGCGGCCGAGAAGGTGCACTTTTTCCACCCCAGTAGATTCTGTGGTAGGATACTCAGTTTCCATACCACAGTGACTTCTGCCATCAAATTAGCACTCCATACAGTGATAGACCATAATAAACACTTGTTCATTAACTCACAGATGCACAACAACATCTAAAAATTTACCCATTGAGTTAGAACCAGTACTTCAGAAAACACCGACCAGGTGAACTAAGACAATCAATGGATGCTTTGGAAATTTCACAGGACTATTCCATTACTATCCTCTTAAGAATTCAGACTTTATAATATAGACCTCATGGTAACATGGCTACTATGTAGAGTAAGAATGGAGAAATCTGCAGCTCTCTAACAGCAATTTTTGAATCCTCAATGAATCACAATCCTACACATGGAAATATGTTGTTGTTGCTGCTGCTGCTGTTGTTGTTTACTCAAAATGTCCCCTTATGTACGTGGGAAGGGCTAATTTTGTCATATTTTTGCACTCTTCCCACTTTGTTTTAACATCAGAACAGTAAGCTTTAATCAACTTAATTGGTAGATCAATCCATTAATGATTTTGTCAGTAGAAGCTAAATTTAATAAGGGGAATCTATATGATATACTTTATAGAAGCTGTTATGGTTAGAGATAAGTATATTATTCTCCAATAGGGAATGAAGTAAAAGTTTCCTATTCTGAAATGATGACTTTTCTTTCTAACAAATCTTTTACTGTCTCAAAAGAACGGCTATTTTGATAACATGGAAAGCCATTTGAAGCTGTACTAAACATTTGAAATTGCACTAAAACATTTCTGGGTCTGCAGACCACATATACCTGTTACTAGACTTTGAATGGGCACACACCCTCCTATTATTCTGCTTAGTCTGAACTTTCTTTAAAGAAAAAAATGCAAAAAATAACTTCTATTTCACTTTTTGTTGGGGCCTTTCCTGGGCCTAAAATCTCTGGGGAGGGACATGGCAAATTTGCCCATGAACTTGTTGGAAGTTGTGGAGAAGTTCTGAAGCAAAAAATGGGGTGATGAGGGTGTTGTAAGGAGCCTTTGCGTGAGGGGTCTGTGGAGTCACTGGCCCTCACATAGTTGACCGTCCTGAAGAATGTGATTTGAACATAACAAAGTACATGAACACTGCCAATTGGCTTCTAAAGACTAAAGTTTTACTGGATCAATCTATCAGTTAAACTGATTAAAAGCATACTGCTGTAGAGTTCAGGAACATAAGTGCATTATATATATGCTCAGTGGACAAAACAAAACATCCCCAGCAAGCATTCCTGTTTTTACAAAGCTTATCACAACTGGAGCAGCTTGTCTTCAGTAAACTGGGGGTGCATCCACACTGTTTAATTACAGCAGTTTGATATTACTTTAACTGTCATGGCTTCATCCTATGGAATCATAAAGTACCCAGAATGCTCTGCTATAAAATTTTAGCCCCCTCTTCTAAACAACAGCATTAGAACACTCTGGCAGAAAATGCTAAGTATTTAACAAATCCCAGGAATCTATAAGGTGAAGTCTTGGCAGTTAAAGTTGTATCAAAGCACGTTATCCATGTAGTGTGGCTGTATCATGAGTCTTGATTAAATAATAAAGTTTCACATCATGCTCTTTTTTTAAAAAAATCTAAACAAAAGTACTGACAATTACCAAGCTACTCTTAAAATTTTCTGGTGAATTGCTTTCGTCTCCAAGGTCTCTCTGCTATCTTTTCTTGTTGATTAACTTAACAACAAACTTCATAGATAAGCCAGCTTGGTAAATTCTAAAAGATGTTATCTCCCATGGAATGCTCCTTTGACATATTCAGATTCAACAAAAGCCATCTGAACAGAGTTGCTGGTGTGTAAAACAAAGGAAACCTCAAACCTTTCCGTATAATCATACATTGCATTAGAAGAAATGGGCAAATGAGGAAGGACAACCAACTATATATTGAACTATAATCTTATACTTAAAGTTTTGATAAACATTCCCAATAGCGAATGTCTTCAGAAATAAATAAAAATCATTTCTCTCTTTAAAAAAAATAAATCCGAGTCTAAGCTTATTTCAAAAATGAACCACTTAAATCTTATATTGGAAGTATTGATCAGCCAAATTGTATATAATCTCTCTGGTTTTCACACAGTTTGCCTCGTCAGGTCTAAAAAGCTCTTGTAAGAGGTGCCAGTGTATGGCTGGTTAATATGTGTCATTACTGTAGATAGCAAAAGAGGGAAAAGGTCATATAGATAAAGTAGTGGGTTCATTATTATAGTGGGAAAAATTACTAGTGTTTTGCAGGCTGCTAAAAGTACATTATTAGTTCTGAAAATGGGTTTCAGAAGTATCCAGAGACTATACAGTATAGATTAATGCTTTAAATAAATTCCAAAGAGGTAGCCTTGTTAAGGCTTGTTGTAGAAAAAAGAACAAAATTAGTCCTTTGAGTCTACGAGGGAATAAGACTTTGTGGACTAAGCTACTACATCATATTCATGAAACGATACACATGTATCCAAATATACATATGTTTATTTATATATGTATGAATATTTAGCCCTATCCAACCTTCCAGGTAAAGTATTTACTCAATATGTAAATATGGAAGCATACTTTCCCCACCACATCTGAAACCATTGTTGTCATCTTCTGTACCCTGAAGATAACAACTCTGAAAAAGAAAACATCCCCTATCCATTTGAGGTGGAATCCCTGAAAAGCAGTAGAAGCTGTCTGCATAGGCAACTAAGAGGTTATAGGAGCTAATGTGTCCCACTCTTTATGGTTAAACATTTTGTGAATTAGTGTGAATGACTAAATCAGTGGTTCTCAACCTGTGGGTCCCCAGATGTTTTTGGACTTCAGCTCCCAGAAGCCCCAGCCACTATGGCCAATGCTTAGGGCTTCTGGGAGCTGAAGTCCAAAAGCATCTGGGGACCCACAGGTTGAGAACCACTGGACTAAATAATACATCTGTTTGTCTATTGAACCATACACATAGTGAAGTTTGGCTGCTAAACACTACCACTTAGTCATCAATGAAAATTATTCCATAGAATCTTAGAACTGGAAGTGACCAAAAGGACTATTCATTCCAGCCCCCTGCTATATATGTTAGGAGCATGGTCTTCTTCAGAGAATCATATCACAGGGGACCCTATCACTGTCCACTCCATAATGCACTGCAAACACAAAAAAGGTGCGGTCAAAATTCTGAACAAATTCAAATCTTTAACTCATCAAATATATCCCACTATTAAAAGTTTTCAATCCATCTTGAGTCAACCGACTGCCTGACAAAAAATTAATTTCGAATTCACGCTAGAGTCTTCCCAGCAGTTTTTGACCACATTTCTCCTTTAGTACAGTCACTCAGTCATTTTATTGTCCTCTGGCAAACAGCCACTGCACACAAACATAAAATGTACAAGATTTGCAAAATTTGCAAAAAATATATTCTTTCCTGCAAAAGTCTACAAAAGATGGATCAAGTTCCAGACCTCCCCTTAAACTTTACAGCCCATAATTGCAGAGCCTTGACAAGAAATTTGGAAATTCTAAAGGATACATATTTCATAGCATCAGATAACAGAAAGCTGACCTTCAAAACAGAAGAACTTCCCTTGAGAGATTTCAACAAAGGATAAATATAGTTGTTTCTAAGATCATTATACATAAGGCCTTTAGTACAGGACACTCAACAGTGTGAACAATGGCAGTTGCCATAGGAAAAAAAACGACAGCTTGTGAATCAACACAATTTGGCTGGGAAATTGGGAAAAGATATGGAATTAGAATTTGAAGTTTACTAGACATTCAGTTTTAAAAGAAAACTATTACAAAATGCTATATAGGTGGCATATAGAATCTATTCAATTAGTGAAAATTATTTTTTTAAATATTGTAAAGATACACATTGGAAAGGTGGTTAAAAATTGAACTTATTACTGTATTTTGTGGCAATGCTGTAAAGCAAAGAAATTTTGGGAAAAGATCCATGCTATATTAGTGTGTACTTTAAAGCTAGAAATTCCAATGTGTCCAGAACTTTTTTGTTGAATAAGTTGGATGGTTTAGATGACGAAACACAGAAGAGACATAGAAGGGACTGATTTACACTCAAAAATGGAAGAATAATGAGATACCTTCTGAGGAAGAATACTGTAGTTACTTAATTAATAGACATGAATTAAATGGATAAATTAACAATGCTGGTAAATAATAAAACATTAAATCAAGTGGAACGAGATTGGGAGGAGGTGGCACAAACCATGGGATACAAAATGGGGGAAGTTAACCAGAACTGAGCTAGAAGATAAAAGATACAATTTTGTATACAATTTGTGTTATTATTGGAATAGGTGTGTGAAGGACAAGAAAATTGTTTTCGGCGATAAAGTGATGTAATGTAATAATAATAATATTAAAAGTGGGGGGAAAAAAGCACCTTCCAAGTATCAATAGGTCTTTGAGTTCTGGCAGGAGAAAGGAAAGGAAAGGAAAGGAAAAATCTCCTTACCTCCCTTTATTTATTGATTTGATTTATTTGTATTACACCCTTTTTCCCAGGATAGATAGTCTGCATAAGGGATGTACTCTTTGCTGATTTTGCATGAATGATCAAATAATGCCTAACGTGTTCTCTTCACTCAATGAAATTATGAGAGTTTTTATGCTTTTTTTTTTTGTATATAATATTGTGTACTTTGGGACAGTTTTGCAGGAAAAAAGTGTATTCTACAGAAAATAGTGTCTTTGGCACTAGAGTAAGGAAGGGAAGAATATTCAAAAGTAGTTGGAAAATGAAAAAAAATGTTTCTCAAGTGTTAGAAAACTCTGATGAGAAGAATACTGCTCTTATAAGAATATATGCAGTTTGGGACATATGCTGTACAATCCTTTCACATTTTTTTAAGTGGAGAAATCAGCACTTTCAGAATAGTGAATGCTACATAGTGACATATATACACACATCCAAATAACCCACATGTGAATTCTATGTAGAACAAGATCCAAACTATAATATATTCTGCACAGAAATATTATTTTCTACACAGAAAGAAAGAGAAAAAGGACTTGAGAGGCTGACAAAGCTGGGGAAATAGTTGGCAATCTCTTTCCAAAGTCTAATTAGTAGAGGAAGAAATCAAGCAATTTCCAACATTCAGAACATAGCTTGGCTTATTTTCCACCTCACTACAGTGCATAGAACTTGTAAAAATTACATTTCTGGACTTTAGCCATGCTGGTTAGCAGATTCTGGAAACCATCATCCAAAAATAACTTTTGTACACTTTGCTGGTAAGTAAATCGCCCCTTTCCTCCAGAGAACTCAAAGGAACACAGAATTTCCAGGGGGTCTTTTCTCTAATCATTGACTTGAGCTAGCTGAGCTCAGTATCAGCAAGACTGGATATATCATAGGGATGACATCCAACTATTATACATTTGCATTTAGAAGACATAGCCTGGGCACGTACAATGTAGAATATCTGCTACATAGCGCCAAATTGTGTAGAACCTAAACTGATGTGCTTGAGAAAAACGTGACTGAAAACCTGAAATCATCAATGTTTTGAAAGTCAATAGGCCTCCATGATGTATAGGATTTCAATAGATTTCTTTTTTTTTAAATCAGTTTCCTGGTATCAAAGCTAGATAGTCAGCTTAAGTTTGTAATGTAATGTAATGTTCCCATATTTCTAATGCATTGCTGCAGTCATCAAAAACAACACAGAAATTGCCCTATACTATAAATAAGAGAACACTTTTTATGAATGTTTTTCCATTATTAGTGCCTTCAAAGATTTCTCTTATATTTTTTCTTCTCTTCGATGTAAATAAGCATATTTCATGGATAGAAAGAAACTGCAGTACAAAACCTGATTTATTTCATAGAATAAATCTTATGTTTTTCCTGTTTGTAATATGTGCTTAGGGGGTTAAATATTCTCTCAATCTTCACGCATTTTTATTCATTTGAATTTTTACATACTTTGTGATAGTGTGTAGGGAAGTGTGCAGTTTTCAAAGTCTTTCTCACAGTGGGAAGAAAATTGATAAAATTACTTGTTGCTTCCTTCAAGAATTACATCTCTAGTTTGGATGAAGTATTAGACTTTTCCGAGGTTAGAGAGATTGCCACAGAAGGAAGCATGGACAGAATGATAAGTGTTAAGTACCCAATAGGGAGGAAACCAAGGTGGGGCTGCAGACTCTTCCCAAGGGTTTGACTCTAACCTCATGACCCACAGTTTGGCCTGTTTTCCCATCCTCCAGGACAGCTGTATAGAGCTTTATAGGACAATCTCTGTTTCTCCTATGTGGCTTACCTTTAGGCTCAATGGTGGTGAGTGATCCCAAGGGCCTGAATCCCTGCGGGCTGTGGTCCTTTCTGCAGAACCCTCTCATCCTGCAATGGGGACAGGAGAAGGACTGGATTGCAATAACATTTCTGCATGATGTCATCACGGTCCCTTCCACAGGTGGCACAATCATGGATTAAATCATTGACAAATTCTACCTGTCAATGACCCACTATCACACCACCTTCCCACACTTACCTGTCCTGGGGAATCGAAGAAGCACAATGGCTGCAATTCCTGCACCAGCGCAGTCTCGGAAAGTACCCAGCTGTGCTGTGGAAGGAAAAGAAATGACCATTGTTTTCCCTTTTGCAGAGAGCCAGCCAGTGCAGAGGGGAGGACTCCCATCACACTCCCCTCCTGGCAGAGCTGCTACCAGAATTCCCACCAGACATCTTTGCTAAAAGGTAGGGTGTGGAAAGAGTCTTAGCTGAAACTTGTCATGGAGGGGCTATCTGGTCCTTCACAGAATTATTCTTCTTCATTTGGCTTATCTTGATGTAACTTATAGACTACTGGTCCTATCTGATGTCCAAGGGGAATAGCTTAGGAGGCCTTATTACTGTTCTGACTTCCTGTTGAAATGCAAAATGGAAGGATGGACTTCCATGCTATTTAACACCTTGCTACCAATAAACTTCTGTGCATTGGAATTCTTAACTGTATCTCCTTAGTAGATGATGAAGGCAGTGTCATGCCCTGCCTTGGAGACTGTGGCAGCGAGGAGGAGGATTCTGATTCTGAGGCAGAGGCTTCCCCAGAAGCTGAAGTGTCCTCAGAAGCTGGTCCAGAGCGAGATAATACACAACAACAACAAGGGCCTGAGCCAGGGGAATAAATAGAGGAAAACATAGCTGACACACCTACCTTGCAGCAGAGATGCTGGGAAAGAGAGGCCTTGCATCACTCAGCCTGTTTAACTAGTAAGTGAGCCCTAATGAGGGAGCACCTGTGGTGACAGCAGCCATAGATAAAAGAAGGCTTCAGCTGGCCTTTCCTCCCAGGGTCAGCAATTAGTCTCTTTGGCCCTGAAATCCTGTGTTGTGCTCTTGGATCTGGTTGTCTTGGAACTCTGACTGTTTGGACTGCGATTTGAATTTGCCCCTTCAAATTTGTTTGCTCTCGTCTGCCTTTCTGTTTGGACATTCTTTGACTCTCACCTCATGAGTAGGAGCTGTGCTCTTTGTGAGTAACTACCTGCTCTGCTGTAGACATGGCAGACAGAGGTCCAGACTATTCCATAGAAGAGAAGAGTGCTGGACAAGAGGTGAAGGCAGGACCAAAAAAAAAAGATGGTGCTTATGAGTATTACTGTATAGCTGCAGAACACATACAGAAATAACAGAATCCTCCCTAGGAGGCTTGGTTACATACAACAATTTCCTGGTGTGTTTTTGTGTAGGATTAGGGGACATAGGGAGGTAGATCTTTGCTTATCTCATTCTTTCATGTGAGAACAAAAAATTAATCAAAAGATTTATCCTTGTTGGGTGAGGTTACAATTTTTTTCCATGTTCTTTTTAATGATTTTTCACTTTCAGGCCTTTTCTGTGAGTATAGTGTCTTTAGAGGGGGAGTTCCAATATTTTTGCCCTTTTTAAATAAAAAAAATATGTTTAATTATGAAAATAGCACATCTCACAGAATGTGGATGTAGGGTGTGGACCATATGAGAATACGTCTGTGGAAGTCTTGCTACGGCATTTCACAAGTTTCAGGAAACCTTTTTTAAGCTAAGAAATGAGTAAAAATGGATACTTTCTCAAATTTCATTTATTGTTTTAGGTAATAATCTCTTGTGAAAATGTGCATGCTCAGAAAGCATCTTAATCATTCATTCTTTCTCATCTTCTTTCATTCTCTGTTTTTTCTTCATTAGGAAAAGACCTTTCATGACTGCAGATAAGTTCTGAAGAAGCAGGGTTCTGTATCATCTCTTTTCAACAGAGTTTTATAAGTGACAAAAACAGTTTTTATTTATCTTTTTTACTATTGTTAATTCTACAGTTTGTTAATATTAGTTTTTAAACCATATACCAATGCTGGCACTCATTCATTATCTTCTTTTTTTAAAAAAAGAATAAAAACTGCCTGACTTTTCACCAAGAATTACAGATTTCATTCATTTACACATTTTAGAATACTGTGTAATTTATTATGGCACCAAGATAAAATAAATACAGGAATCATCACATTTGAACTCAGTACATGTCCTCTTTAATAAAATGAAAATTGAGACATATTTTGGATCTGTCTCCCAGCAGACAAAAAGGAGGCAGATTCATTCATCAAATGTCTCAAACAGGCTCTCCATCTGACTAGTCCATTTTCGAATGCATGACTAAGTGAAGACTAAGATACAGACTAGACGCAAGAGTGCCCTGATCTAGGATGACGCAGCAGAACATTAGCCAACAAAGGCCATTTCCACACTTGTATCTTTCAGGTCAACACAATTTTAAATAAACAGGTCAAAATAAAGTGTCCTTTAGTTAACCCAACTTTCGCCCTTTCCACACCTTACCTTTTTCTGACACTGGGGCGTGGGGATTGCACAAGCAGCCTCCGGTGAGGGGCTCTCATGTCCCTGCTGTTTCAGCTCCACACGAGCTGCCTGCTCGCATGAGAGCCCCACCTCTTTCTTCCACAGTGTTTCCCAGGCTGTGCTGGGGCAGGAAACGCTACTGGCGTGGCTCTGGAGGCTCCGCACGCCAGGTAAGTGCATGCGGGGCCCAGGAGCAATGCACAATCACACACAATTTTTGGCCGCCAGCCGAAAATGAAAAGGTGTGTGATCGGCGCCTGCCGGCCCCTGGAGCATCAAGCGATTGTGAGTACATCGTGTAGATTGCTCCACACAATCATTATTCCATGGTTGAGCATCAGTGCTTTATCTTGGGCCATTTCTGTACTACACTGTTATAGTGCTATTATTTTACTTTCAACATGCTATGGAATTCTGGGATGTGGAATTCTTGAGGTGAAAGAGCTCTCTGGTTGAGGATTCTGAGGCCCCTCCCTAAACTGCAAACCCCAGGATTCTCTAGGATGTTGAAAGTGGAATAATAGCACTATAACAGTGTAGTGCAGACATGACCCAAGATAAAAGACTGGTGCTCAACCATGGAATAAAGAGACTAGACACAAAGTTGGGTTTACTAAGGGACACTTTATTTTGATCCTATTTAAAATTATGTTGACCTACAACATACAAGGAATGGGGAGCAACATGATACAGGTCCAGCTGATGCCAGGGTCACAACATGACAACCTGCTCAGTCTATGCATGGGTGATAACACCTCAATCCCAGTGGCAATCCAAATTGCTTTGGTTGCTCCCCAGTCCATCTTCTTGGAAGTAACCCAGGGACTCCCATCCAAGCCACAGGGCTCTAAAAGGGAAAACCTTATTTCCAGGTCAACCTCAAGGGTACCCTCCGTCACTGATCCCCTGGGATGCTGGTCCCTAAAGAGGGGATTCCAGAGCCCTACCTTACACTAAAGAGGTGCCAAGAGGTCATCACTGAAGTCTTATTCTCCCCCATTACCCTCCAGAAGACAACTTTTAATAATACCACCTGAAGCCAATTTCCCCAATTCCATCAAATACAGAATGGGAAAGGGGGAAAAATGAGGAAAAAGGGAGAAATCCTATCCAGCCCCAAAGCAACCAGATTAACTCACACTGCATTGAGGGCAGGAGGATGGAACAAGGCTGAGTCGAATGGCATATGTAGAGGGCAAACTACTTACTATCTCACTTGTCCCTGTCACATGCCTTGATCAATGATCAAACATGTGTGATAAAGAGCAAGGTAGGATTACCCTTCTCAGCTGAGCTGGCCCTTTGTCTGCAGGGGCATCAAGTATTGTGAGCCTGTCTTACTCACTTATCCTGTGTGTTAATAACACTGACCCTCTTCCCACATATCTCCCCAGGGACAGTATATGACTATACTGTCCCTGAACTATATGACCTATCATCCTTTAAAAAAATCCAGTCCTACAATTTTGGCCAATGTGCAGTTTTTGGCCTATATACCTATAGGCTGTATTCTGACAATCTCTTCCAAAATGAGTGCCAATGGGGTGTTGCATTGGGTTTGTGAAGAACTGTCTGACTGGATCAATGGTGTCATCAAAATGTGGCCCATAGATATGCGCAGGAAATGTAATAACTTAAGTGGTCCCTGTATCCTAGTAAGTGGATATAATGTGCATTATGATGTCCCCTGGAATACTGAAGCTTTGGTCCAATTTCAGTTTCGAGGACAATTGAGTTTTAAGGTTATCCCTCTCTCAATTAAATAAATATTCTCTTTGAGACACTGGATTATCAGTGTTTGCTCATTATTTAGTTTATTAGCTAAAATCACTTGTTTTATAAGAACAGGCAATTGTCACCATAAAACAGGCTGGAATATCCTTAAAACTCACTAAGCTAGGGGGAAAAGGTACTATAATATTTTTCACCCTAACTACTCTTTGCTGCTGTAAATGAAACAACATACTATATATACCATAAAGAAAATTATTTAACATTGAAATCAGAAACTTTGTCCTTATACTAATCAAAGCTGATATATACTCTACATGTTGCATAGTTTATCACATCCCAATTTGTAATATGATAAAGAAATTACTTTTGAAACTGCTCCATGGGACATATTTCTGCTTAGCTATTAGTTTCCCGATTTACTGCCTCATAATATTCTTTGTTGGAGAAAAGAGCATGGAAATTCAATCGGTTTCTTGGAATTATGGAGAAATGGTGTCAGTAGCATGAATATAAGACCTCTTAGCTCAGGACTCTGTGAAAACTGACAAAATTGGGATTCTGGAAGTAATTAGAAGGGTTTGATCAAGGCTGAAATCTTGCACATAGTTGTTTTGACATAAAACTGATTGAACTCAGTATAACTTATACATAGAACTATGTTGTATCAAAGACTGACAGACTTTCTACTAGCACCTGGAATAAGGATTGTTTTTCAGAGAGAAGGGAAAATATAAAAGCTGGTAAGTGAGGGTTCAAAATAATGAAACAGGAAACTGCTCGCCCAAATGTTCCAATTTAGAGAAAGCAGAAGCCATCACAGTAATCCTGTTCACTTGAGATTACTCCTTGTACCAGTGCATGGATGTGGGGTTTAAATGGAAAGAGACAGGTTCACTATGTTCACTGGCTCCTCTTCAATCTATACCCATTTCACAAAGCTTGTGCATGGATCATATGTGTCTCCAGCCTGTAAGTTATCATTTGTTCACAAGGTCTATTGCACATTCATGAAATAAGGATGGGGCCAAGGGGAAATTTATGTATTTCTCATATTGGCTATCATGTCAAGGTGCTGTGCTATCAAAATTATATATGTGTGGCATCAGGCCTCTATCAGTTCTCCTTACACACATTATAGTACAAGCATGAAAAGAGTGAACAAGAATTTGACTCAGAGCTTGAAAAATTTACTTTTTTGGAATACAGCTCTCAAATTCCCCTCACTCAACATAGTCAGTGAATATGGGGAGGGGGAGCAAAAACATCCAGACTTCTGAAAAATAACATTTCCAAATTCATCCTTCCTGTTTTCCTGTTTCCTCTGATGTATGAAGAGAGTCCTTAGTGGTTTGTAACAATTAATGTGTAAAAAGCTGTAAATGAATCATCCAACAGCACACCTTTAATGACAATTTTCACTAAGCAATTATTCATGCTTTCAGAGTTTGGTGGGTGTTTTTTTCAAGCAATTCTCAGCTCATCCTAAATTAAATCTCTTGTGATAAGCAGAGGCCTAATTGCTCACTGAATGTCAAAAAAAGAAAATGAACAAAAGGGGCATTTGTTTGGTGATGTGTCTGGATCCAATTCTGTTTTCTTGCTGTTGTACTGCTTAGGCAGCATTAGTTTATAAATTCCATTATATCAGGGAATGTGTAATCATATTGTAATCTGTGATGGTCTTTCAAAGATTATTTCTAGGTTTTTTGCAGGTATTTAAAAGTCATAGGTAGGAATTGTGTTCATGTTCCATCATTTAAGCTAATGCTCATTAATGCTAATATGTATGATACCACAAATTTAAAGATATTTGATTAGTGGTAGGCTTATCTGATATTAAAGCTTGATAATTCAGAGCATAAACATTAAAGAAAGTGGGTTTAAAAGTAAATGTCAGATGCCTACCATACTTATTAAATTATACAGGGAAAGATATTTGATACGCACAAGTCCAAAAGCATAACCCTCTTAATCCAGAAATATGTAAGCATCTGACAACTGTGGCTATGGGTGATATTCATGAAGATGTCTTTTAGCTTTGGTTTGCTCATTATTAAACTTTCCAAACAGACACCTTAGTTCAATTCATTTACTCTTTTGTTTTGTTTTCCCAATGACCCACTCCCCTGAAAGCAGGAAACACCAAAGAGTTATGGAAAGCAGCAACTTGTGTCCTTCTCTTTTAATCAAAGGAATTCTGTGCAGAAAGTTCAGTAGGTATGAATCTGACCTTGAAAAGACATCAGATTCAGTCTTTATCACATTTGTCAGTAACTTGTCTTAACAAACATCTCTGTGAATTGGTCATTTATTACATCTCATTATGTATGTGATGTATGGGGAAATACTTTCAAATCCCTTATTTTATTCCATTTTTTTAAAATATCCTATCTTTCCTGTAAGCTACTTAAATGAATACTTAATATTGCAAAAATGACTCCATGCCAGAGACAGCCCCGTGCACTTCCCATGCTCCAGTTGGCTGTTGTAGCGGGTGGGTGGCTGTAGGGGACAGCCTCCCCTGCAGACGCGTGGGCAACCAGCAGTGAGCATCCGGGCTGCTTCTTGCTGCTACTTACCTTCAGCAACGGTGATGGCAGCAGCCGACGAGCGGCATCTGGGTGGCTTCCCTGGCTCCTTTATTCTTTGGAAGCTCCAGAGCAGCAGTGGTGACAGTGGTGGGTGAGCAGTGTCCCGGTTGTTTGGTGGCTCCCCAATCACAGGCAGCTCTGGAGTAGCAGCAGCAGTGATGGCAGCAGACAAGCGGCGGCAATCAAAGAGTGCAGTGGAACAGTGAGGCCTGCTGGTGGGGCTTTAAGGAGGCTAAGCAGCGGTCAATGGTGGGCCCCTGGGGGCCTCAGACTGACTGTTTGTGGCAGCAGCAGCCATTCAGCCATTTTTTGGGGGTGGCGAGGGAGTGGCAGTGGTGGTCCAAGTCTAACCTTGGGTCCCGGGGCAGTTGGAGGGGAGCAGATCAGGCCAGGGCATGACCTGGGGTGGCCTGAGGTTCCAGGCCATGATGCAGTGCAGTGCACTGCGGACAGGTCAGCCTTCGCCCCCCTCTCAATTTTCTAGTTGTCCCCCCTGGTTGAAGCCCTCTCCCCCCCCCGCGTCTCTCCTACCCCATTTTCTTTTTCTTCTGTTGCTGCTGTCCTTTTCTTGTGCCTACAGCTCTAGGGAGCATGCCTCCCAAACATGCGTCTCCGGTGCAAGAGCTTCTGCCTCGTACTTGTAGCCAGGCGGGACAGCAGAGGAAATCCTGGCCCCAGCCTCCAGGCAGGCCCTCCCTGCAGGGTCGGCTGGGTGCTCTTCTAAATCAGCTGTCCCGTATGGTGATGAAGTCTTGGCCAGTATCACCATTGAGTTTTTCACTGAGAAAGTAGAGTGTCTGGAGACACGGTCAGTGCCTGCTTCCATGTGCCCTGTGAACTGGGCTGAGGCTGCCATACTTTCCGAGCATCCCTGGCACAACAGGGCCATCAGCAGCGTTCACCATCTTCATCACCCTCCAGCGCCTCTTCCTCACCAGATTCCAGCTCGGAATCCTCCAGCTGGGATAGGCACAGAAGGAACAGCAGGAGGGGTAAGAACAAGCAGCACCAAAAGAGGAGCAGCGGGGATTTGGACAACGGCGGCATGTTGGGTGAATCCTTAACTAGTGGACTCAGGACCCAGGAGTACTGGAAGGCTGCAGCTCATGTGCCAGGGCTTCCGGCCAGGGCTATCCGCAGGCGCTTGGGTGAGAATCAGGAGGGTGACAGACGGGCCCAGGGCCATATGGGATGAAGTATCATGGGGCAATAAATACCTTCAGTGATCATGAGGATGCCCTTGGTATTCATTTAGACAGGAAGACCAGAAAGCAGATTCTAGATGGTTATTACATGGATGTTTTTTCTCTCCTGAATTCTGAGGTAGAGGAAGAGTGTGTACCCAGATCTAGGAAAAAGCAGAGAAAAGATGAGAAAGCTGAGTTGGTGGAGCATTCGTTCAGCATCTGGCATAATGTTTTCATGAGGGTAGTCTTTGCTGCCTACCCTGACAGAGGCTGGCACCTTTCCAACCATCTGGGAAACATGCTCAAGCCTAGGTCTCTTGTGGAGGAGACGGCAGCCATTGAATATGACTGTGCCTTCCACAAGAGAGCCTCACAGAGTGACTCTGCACATTGGGACTTGATCAATGACAAGGTCTGGCTTGTGATTGTTGGTCCCCACATCAGGAGCAGGACAGAGGGTAATAAGCTTTTCATGGGCTGGGGAAGAAAGATTCGAGGCAGTTGGTGTGCTGGGAGTTAAACCAGGGCAAGTGTCAGTAGGCTTAATGCAAGTTTGAACATAGCTGTGAGGGCTGCCTTCTTTCTCACCCCAGGATGTCTTGCCCTTGCCATGAGGGAGCCCAGTTCTCCCACCCAGGCTGGGGTGGTGGCACTCAACCCAGCTGGAAGGATGGTCCCCTATCTGCTTCCCCTGCCAGTGGAGCGGGGAACGCCCAGCATTAGTCTTGCTCCCTCCCATTCCACCGTCTGCCTGCCTGTGCTCTGCCCCCTCTTGGCTCTTTACCTTGACCGGAGGGTGGCTCATTTTGTTGAGCTGGGGTTCACTGAAGGCTTCTGCATCCCAGCGGTGGGGCCTCGGGTGGCCTTTGAGGCTGGCAACTTTAAATCTGCCCAGGATCTTCCACTAGTGGTTGCCAGTAAAATTGCTAAAGAGGTGCAGGAGGGCAGGGTGGTGGGCCCTTTCTCTACTCCACCCATGCCCAATCTTAGGGTGTCTCCCCTCAGCGTGATCCCCAAGAAAACCCCTGGGGAGTTCAGGCTCATCCACAACCTATCCTTCCTGAAGGGTTCATCTGTTAATGATGCCATTCTCTGCAATCTTTGTTCTGTTTGTTATTCTTTTTTTGACCAGGCCATTGGCCTGATGCGGTCATGTAGCCAGGGTGCACTGATGGCCAAGTGCAATATTCAGTCCATCTTTAGGCTACTTCCGGTTCATCCAGATGATTACTGTTTGCTGGGGTTCAAATTTGGTGGGTTTTGGTATTACAACAATGCCATGCCTTACCATGCCTGTACCTTCAGTTGTGCTGCCTTTGAAACCTTTAGCACCTTCTTGGAATGGGTGGTCAAGCACCGGATGCAATCATCCCTGGCCACCCATTACCTGGATGACTTTCTGTTTGTGGGGAAGGACAGGTCTGGAGATTGTGCCAACTTGTTGGAGGTTTTCCAAGAATTGGCATATGAGCTTGGGGTTCCTTTGGCTCAAGAAAAGACAGAAGGCCCTTCCAGATCACTTTCTAATTTGGGCATCCAGCTTGACTTGGTCCTTGGAGTGTCCCGCTTACCAGCTGACAAGCTTGCGGGCATTAAGGAGTTAATCACTTCCTTCTTGGAGTGGAGTAAGGCCTCCTTGAAGGAGGTTCAGACCTTGTTGGGGCACCTCAACTTTGCTTGCAAGGTCGTTTCCTCTGGGAGGGCATTCTGTGCCAGGTTGGTGATCATTACGTCAGGTGTTAAGGCCCCACATCATTGCATCCATATCACCAAGGGTGTTAAGGAGGATCTTAAGGTTTGGCTTTCCTTTCTTGATAATTTTAATGGGGTGTCGGTTGGCAGGACAGATTCGAGCCTGGGCAGGCACTGCAGATCCAGTCCAATGCAGCTCAGTCGGTTGGTTTTGGAGTCTTCTTTCAGGGGGGCTGGTGCACCAAGCAATGGCCATAGTCATGGATGGTGGGAGATATGGTTAGAGACCTCACCTTTTTGGAATTTTTCTCGATCCTGGTGGCTGTGTCCATTTGGTCAGAGGAGCTCAGCAATAAGAAGGTATGCTTTTGATGTGACAATCAGGCGGTGGTGGCTATTATCAATCACCAGTCATCCAAGTCTAACAGAATTATGAGACTGGTTAGAAGGTTTCTTCTCGTCTGCTTGTCTGCTAACATATCATTTTCAGTTCCATTTGTTCCAGGTCTGGATAATGCAATCACAGGCTTTATCTCTCTTCCAGGAAAAGAGATTTTGATCCTTGGCTCCAGAGGCGGATCCTGCACCGGTAGCATTCCTGAAAGAGCTCTGGGACCTTGGGAACAATGTGTAATGGAGGGGATGTTCCAGTCCATCGCACCTAGCACCTTCCGGACCTATCGCAAGGCATTCTGCAGGTTCCAGGACTTTTATCAGCTCCAGCGATATTGGCTCGTGGGCAAGATCCCCGGGTGGCATGTGCTGCTTTTCATGGCTTACTTGTGGGCACTTGGACTATCCCCCCTGTCACTGTCTGCTCATCTGGCTAGTATTTCCTTTTTCTTTAAGGGTGTGGGATGGGGTGGTCCCTGTGTATCCTTTCAGGTCAGAAAGGTGCTGGAGGGGTGGGAGTGATCTCGTCCCCATCCCTTGGACACCAGGCAGACTATTTCATTCAACCTGCTCAGAGACTTGATCCAGACTCTGCCCGAAGTTTGCTGCTCCCACTTTGAGGTGGCCCTGTTTGGGGCTGCTTTCACTATTGCATTCTTTGGCGCATTCAGGATGAGCGAGCTTGTGTACAGCTCAAAGAGGGATACATCCAACAGGGCATTTTTGGTTTGGGATGCTGCCTTCCTGGGGTCTTCTCTTGCCTTGTGGGTCAGGTGCTCGAAGAATGACTAGTGGGGACAGGGGACCACGGTGTGGCTCCATGCATCACATGGGAATGGCCCTTGCCCAGTTAAGGCCTTGTCTAGATACTTCCACTTGAGACCTAGGGGACCGGGCCCCGTGTTTATCCACCAGGATCACACCGCTTTGTCTAGGTTCCAGTTTATGGTCATCCTACAGGCAGCCCTGGCCCACCTCACGCACAGTTTGGGAGTCACTCTTTCCAGATTGGGGCTGCCACTGAGGCTTTGGAATGGGGTCCGTCTGACCAGGACATAACGAGAGTGGGGAGATGGAGATCCAGGGTCTTTGCAGGTCACATCAGGCCTGAATTGCTACTGTGAGCATCATGCCTGGCCTTCATTCCTAGCCAGTGTAGGCAGGTGGGGGAGGCGTCCTTGGCCTGATATGATTCTTCATTGGCTGTGGCTGCTGAGTTGGCAATAGGCAGTCCCTGGGGGCGGGCCCACCTTGTTGGTGGTCACATGGGTATTGGATCCAGCTTGGTTGGGGCCAATGGCCTTTGGGCAAGGTTCATTAGCCCCTTGTGGTTTGAAAGGGGCTGCAAGGCAGTGGCGAGCGTGTCCGGCTCAGAAGGACATGGCTTGCTTGCACCTCCTGGTGGAAGGGGGTTCCAGTGGTGGGACCCCCCACCCTGCTGGCCATTTGGGATTCTGATACCAGGTCAGAAGCTTGGGTTCATCGGTCAGCAATGGGCTGAGCGATGCAGGGATCCAGACCCATATTTTTTGGCCAACCCATGTATGCTATAGCCAATAAAGTTGTGGCCTTTGTTTCCCAGTTTTGGTATGCTGTTTCATTCCATAGCCTCATCGCCATACCCATGCAAATAAATTTATCTTGTAAATGCATTTATCTTATTTATGAAAATACCTGTGATATCTGAATGGAATCTGATCAGGGAAGCAAACAAGTTCATACACCACAGAAAATAGAATTGGAAAAAGAGGAAAACTCTGTACCTCTAGAGAAATTGAGTCTTACAATCATGCATACATACTATGAATTGTGGACACAAACGTGTCTCCCAAGTTCATGCACTCTAACAATGAGAATAAATATGGATATTCCAAACGCTCAAAGGTTTGGGGGACATCTAAGAATAAGATCAGGTTTTCTTGTTTATGCAACTGAGCATCATGGATTAAGTTTAGGGCTTTTCTTATGGCTATTGTTGGTCAACTTGAGTATTTACACGTGATGTCCCTTAAGGTTCAATTTTGTTTGCCCATGCTATTTAAAATCTTCATGAAACTGTTGAATAAGATTGTCTTGTGTTTGGAACTTCAGTGTCATCAGTGTAGTGATAAAACCCAGCAGTATCTCTATTTTCCATTTATACCCAAGGAACACTCCTAGTCACTTAAAAGATACATAACGAAATAGGGGCTAAGTCTGTCCTTGGTGAGGCTGCAATTCTTTTGAACGGGTGTTCTTCTCCCAGTCTGGATGTACTCTTGGACTTGAACCCATATGGCCAGGTTTTGATAATGGGCCAGGAATGTTTTTATACAGTTGTGACTAGTGTATCTAGTATGCCCACTGTTTAAAATATCAAATTTTATGGTGTACAATGACAAGACCGGGAGATTTCAGAAGATGCTGGCATCCCCCAATATCATCAGGCCCATGGCTGAAGTGCTGGCTGGAGCTTCTTCACCTCATGTTTCACCCAGAAATCCAGCTTTGCTTCTTCTCTTCCCCACATGGAATGAGAAATGGAAAAAAAACACCAAAGCACTGAAACCACTTGAGTCCCAAATTATGACTGGAAACTGATTTGCCTCAGACTGTGGACCAGTCATGATTGAACGTTCTTCCTACGATAAGACATCCATCTGCACAGAAAATAAGATGGAACTGATAAGTTCTTCCCAGTAAGCTAGTTCTCTCTGTAGAAGAAAAGTGTCAAATGAAGTAAAAAGACATGTTTCTATTCCTTCACAAATAATCCTCATTTGAAAAGCTGCAGGAAAAAAAAATATACAGCATTGACTTCTGGGAAGGCTGATATCAGAGTAGAAAGAACTTGCAGCATGAACAAATCCACAGTGATGCATTCCAATTGGAAAACACTTAGTATTTGTTGGAAAAGAATCTACAGAGATTGACCTATTAGAGTCACAGCGCCAGACATATTTAGAAGAAACAAGTGCAACAACTTTCCATGAGTGTGAAGAGATTTTCTCCTTCTATTGAGGTACTCAATTTCTTTTCTTTTTCTTCCTTCCTTTGGAGGGGGAAAAAAAAGTGCTGCAACTTCACAAAAGCCAGTAAAAAGCATTTCACTCTTTTATTACTTGAAAACTGCCAGAACAGTTTCAGAGCAATAGCAATCATTGTTAAAGAGAATAGGAGATAGATACAGATACAGCTTTAGAAACAGCCCTATTACTCTTCCTCTTCCTATAGCACAGCTGAATGCATATCTGAAAATGCAGCGACAGAAGATGAGTAAACCACCCAGGACTGTAGGCTGATTTTTTAAAAGCTATGCCAATAGGAATGTAGAGATTGTGGAAGCCAGGTAATAAATAAATAAAGAGACAGAGAGAAAGAGCAGCTTTCAAAACAGGCCATTTTATTGTGCATACACAGCAATTATTTCTGCTGTCCTTAGAAATAAAATTTACTACTGGATTATTTTTTAAAATGTCGGGGATCAGCTATGCTAGCACTGGATGGGTTTTCTGTGAAAAATAAAATGTAACTTGCATGTAGATGAGAAACTCACCTCTCCACTAGAATAATAACTAATAACTACTAACAATAAATCAATTCTCTACTCTACCCCAAGTCCCCTTGTGTCCCTCTGTGTTTATTGTCTTTGGCTTAGTGGCCTAGGAGAAACCTTGATTTGGGCTTTCCATCTCAGTTGTTGTTTTTTGTTACCACAGTGCCAGACAATGGCTTAGATAGCATTCATTCTCTACATCTTTGCCTCTAACTCCACAACTGAAGACATTAACCAATTTCTGCCCTACTCAGAACTTTCTTTTTAGAAACATGACTCCATTTTCACTATTTCTCGCTAAGAGAACACATTAAGGCATCTAGGCAGCCAGGGTTATTGCCCCAATATGAGACAGTGATTGCAGTCGTGTGGACCAGAAGGCAGCTTGTATCCTCTGTGAGTTTCTAAGTATCAATCTACCAGAAAGTGTGCTTCTTTATGTTTTCATTACTCTGAAATAAAGTATATGCACACACATAGACTAATTACCCCCTTTTTTTTCCACGGAATATCAATTATGCCCCACATCTATGGCAATGCAGTTTGCACAGCCTTGCTGCAAACAAGTTTTCAAACCATCCCTATTTATCCCATTCCTTATACAGTGACTCATCATTCTCCATCTATTATAGCTGGTGTGCTGGTCTAGTGCCAGGCAGCTGAAATACCAACCAAACCTTCCTCTTTTTTTTTCTTTCTTTTTTTTTTCCCCTGGAAATATTCAATATTTAATGGTCCCATAAAGCTGTATTATTGGTTTGCAGTCTTTTTTTAGAGAGTTAATTCCCTCGTTACAAAACTATTTCCCCCATTTTGTGGCAACACATTACACCACCTCCTTTGTATTTTCCTCACATTCCTGGAAAGCCTCTTTATATTTCTAGGGTGGTTGGCCACCCAAACATCTTCATGACTGTCATAGTTGGGTAAGTTTCAACATCTCCACATTCAGACCTGCAGTAACAACAGTGTGTAAATCTTGTCTTTGGACCCTTTTGCACTACACTGTTATAGTGCTATTATTCCACTTTCAACATCCTGTGGAAAACTGGAGTTTGTAGCTTAGTGAGGCCAGAGTTCTCTGGCTGAGAATTCTCAATGCCCCTCCCTAAAGTGCAAATCCCAGGATGCCATAGGATGTTGAAAGTGGAACAGTAGCACTATAACAGTGTAGTACGGCAAGGCACTTTGTTAACTATGATGATTGCTTGCCGGGAGAGAAACCTCCGAGCCACACTGCCTGTTCAAATGGATGGCTCTGCTTCAGTGTGTGTTTCTTTGCCATGAAATCCTAGGAAATCTAAAGGCTTCCTCTGGCACATCCTTCTGCCCCTTTCTGTGTTACTGGGATCATGGATCACTCTGTAATCAGCAAAGCTGGTCTAATTAAAAAATTGTGGCAGACACTGGCAAAGCAGAGTGAGCCTGCAGACGTGGTGATCTCTGGGATTTCTGACAGACCCTGTGCAAATCTCCCTTTCTCTAATAGCAGGGTAGGGAAAAACAGCATAGTATTATTAGCATATGTTCAGAATTTGTGTGGAAAAGAGCTCGTGTTTCAGGAAGAAAAAGTCAGCCAAGCTTTTGAAAGGATCAGAATAAATTGGACAAGCCAAAAAGTTCTTGCTGCCAAGTAAAGTAAACAAGCTGGACATTTATGTACTGTTGACCAAGAGTGTGCTGCTAGGCCTTTTGCTGGGACTACTCCAGGAATGTCTTTAGGGATTCACTCTGCAGCTTTGTAAGAAAATGTCAAATGGTATGGGTCTGTGTGCATGAATGTATATTGTTTCCTATACATTGTATAAGAAAGAGGTATTTCAAAAGTAAAGCTTGGAGAGTTAATCTTCCCAGACCCCACAAAGTAATTATCTATAATTTCAGTTTTAAAGTAATTTTAAACTTTCCTGTTTTTTCCCAAAGTAACTAGTTGCTTAAAAAAATATGAATACTGCAAAATATTGAGATGTTGTACAAAAGATCTTCCCCTCTTATGGAGTTTGTCATTGCCTTAACATCCACAATAGTGAATAAAACAGCACCTGAAACACAATCAAGCGAGTCCAGTCTCCACTACTTCATCAACTAACTAAAAGATGACTAGAACAAACAAAGCAGCTCTTGCCTCTGAAGCTAAATTAGTTTGGCCACTTGTCTGACAACTATCATTCAAACAGATATGGGAGATGTTACCCTAGTGGCCCACTGAGAAACATGGGAAGGTAAACACATTGCTAGCTCTACTGCTGAATTTCTTATTCCTGAGCTCAGTGGTAGGGCTGGCTTTGGGCCCAGCCTACATAGGATCTTGCTCATTAAGTGCTGAACAACTGGGGGGCAGGAATGATCCTTAACACCTGGATTCACATTTTATAGCAGAAAAAAGCTGATTAAAAGCCCAGGCTACCACACTAGCAAAACTCTCCTTACAGACAAAGTGGTATTTCTAAGAGAGAGGATTCAGTGTTGTGCACATTTCCTAGCACTAAATCATGCCAACACTTTATTTGAAGAGTCCTGTTTTGTTGCATGATAAAGGTCCTTATCACTATGCCATGATCCTGTGTAACATTCCCCACTGCACCGGTCAGCTGCTGACAGATGGGTAGTGTTTGGGATATGTTCCTTCCTTCTGCAGTAAAACTGACATCTTCCTGGGTTGTACCACAGAAGGAAGCACTTGACAATGCTTCTACCCTTCTCACGTGCCCGCAGCCAATGGGATCATTCCACAAAGGGAGGACATCATCGGATTTTTTCTGGTAATGGTATATGGTGCTATCATGACTAACAACTGACTAACAACTCAACCCTGGGGCATATTCCATTTAACAACTGGCCATCACACATGTGCAAATTGCTTTCTCCCACCCAGGGACTACACAAGTATATATACTCTGTCTCACTTCCATGCCACCAGATCCTCTGAAGATGTCAGCCACAGATGCAGGCAGAACATCACGAGAAAATAAGAAAATAAAACAAAGCCTCAAAGCCTGGAAAACCCACAGCAACCTATGGATTTCGGCTGTGAAAGCCTTCAACTTTACATATTTCCAGTGAAATGAACTCTCAAGCATCCAGGGTATGAATTCCAATGAGCAATGTTGTTGTGTACCTTCGAGTTGTTTCTCATGGTGACCTTAAGGCAACCCTCTCAGCCTCAGAGGAAGACTAAGGCAAATCCCCTCTGAACAAATCTGACCAAGAAAACCCCACAATCAGTTTGATGAAGACTTAGCACAGGAGAAGGAGGGAGCTGGTGGCCAACTTCCATGCTTGCCGCAGGCACTGTTTAGGGTAGATTTCCCTCTGTGTAGAGCTGTCACATGTCAAGATCTCCAGACAAAACCTTTGTCTCTTCATATCACCAACAGTTCAGAAATTTCAGTAAAATCAATTAGCAATACCTGAGGATCTGATCATTGTGAATTCCAATAGAAATTGATCTGACCCATACCTTGAGCGCTAATGGTGAAGCTCATAAAATAATTATCTTTTATTTTTCACACTTTTCAGATATGCTGTCTCCTGTACAAGAACTTATCTTTTATGTTGAAAGGCACTCTTTTACTTAATACCATATTACAAAAAAAGTATTTTTTTTTTAAAAAATCACTATTCCATTGTGAAGCCATTCCAAATATTTTTTCTTTGAAGGAAAAGACACCAAAGAATTTCAAGAGAAATACTGTTGCATTGTGTTATGTTTATAGAGAAGTCAATAAATTTTATCCCGAAGTCAACATTTTCTAGTGTTTAGTGTTTATTTTCATACTTGAATTCTGTGGTACTTTATATTCATTCATGCTTTGATGAATCCTATCACATAGCTTGTTTATTAAAATTGTGGGTGAGTGAAATCATAAATCCCAACACACTTCTGTACTGAACAATCTATGGAGCAAGAGAGTGGGAGCATAAAATAAGGTAAGGGAAATCATGTAGCATTCCACTGGGAAACAAATTTTATCATGTGGAGGCATATTAGAAATGCATGTTTTAGAAAATGAGGTGAAGCATACCAGACCATCCTCCTGAGGGATATCTCCTGCCTGGAGCACAGTTTTCTCTTGACAGTTGTGTCTCCGAACAAGAAGGTCAGTGCTTTAATTTGTTTAGCATTCATACTGCATTTTCCTTAATTCCAGTACAGTCCCACCATATCAATAGGGATTTCTCTCTCTCTTTTGCAAACAATTTTAACACATCACCAGGATTTGCTACTTTATTTCCCAAAGGGTTCCTTGAGCCATCAGGGTATCTTTCCTTTCACATCTGTTCACGGATACGCTCTTGTTGCTCCAACTTATGTCCAAGATGATAATTTCATTTTGCTGCATACTCAGTTTCTATCAAAAGTGCTCACAGCATAGTGTGTGAAACTGGGAAAACACCTGTCATGGATGAAAATGACTCATGATCCAGTCCTGAGATTCACTACATTAGTATATTAGAGCTTAGAATAGAGCTTACCAACTGCTGAGCCTGCTAAATGTCACAAGCAGTGACAGGGTGTGCTGTGTAAAAAAGTTTTCCTATATTTTGGCAGAATACACATACAGAGAGATATAAGCGAAGAGTGGGGTGTGAAACAGAACTGTTAAAGAAATCACTCAAAGCTGTTCTAATTTTTATGTCACATAAATAAATCTATATGCTGCAATTATTCAGAAACTGAAGACAAAAGATCCTTGACCATTCTGAGACATTTGTGCTTTTTTGCTTCCTAAATGTATGATGTAAAACAATGACCAATTCCATGAAGGATCTTTAGAAAGGTAAACTGAATATTAAATGGTATTTAAATATATATTATTGAATATGGAAATACAATGGTTTTTAATATTCTGAGGAACAGACACATGATATACATGAAAGATACTCTCTCATATGTTTCATCGCACAAAGTTGAGTTAGGGAAAAAAATACATTAGGCAGAATCCTAGTAGGCGGTTACAAATGTGTAACCAAAGCTACACATTCATGACTATTCCGCATTCACAATTCCTATCAATATATTAGTTTAGGGAATACACAAGGACTATAAAAGTCCCCCAAGCTCTACTTACCACACAGCTGCTGTGATCAAAAGAGAGCTGTTTCCTTGTCATTTTCTCACTCCCCTTGTGTGGGAACAGACTCCCATTGATCACTCAGGCTGCTACCCAGTAAGTGGGGATTAGGGAGGTTGGGGAGGCAGTTGCTGCATAGTTCTTTAAGTACAATAGTTATATATTTGTAACAGCCCAATAGGGTTCTGGCTATCATCTTAAGCTGTGTCAAAATATCACTTTCACCCTCATCGGGGATTCCACTGAGAGAGGATAAAGTGTTTGCCCACACACGGTGAAAGCAACTGGTCAGCCATTTTAGTGGGATCTCTCATTTGACTGAGAAAGCACAACAAATATTTTCACCTCGGGGACTTTATTAGTGAGGCATTTCTGACTGGTTTCCTAATAGCTGCATCATCACATAGGGTCCTTCCACACTATACTGTTATAGTGCTATCATTCTACTTTCAACATCCTGTGGAATTCTGATGTTTGTAGTTTCCTGAGGCCAAAGAGCTCTCTGGATGAGAATTCTAAAGGCTCTTCCCTAAACTGCAAACCCCAGGATTCCATAGGATGTTGAAAATGGAACAATAGCATTATAACAGTGTAATGCAGAAAGGCCCATAAATTATGTATTGCTTGTCTGTAATAACTGGAGAAAGGAAAAAGAAACTCTAACTGTGGGAATATAACACTGATGTGAGGGGACACAAAAAGACTTCTTTTTAAAAATAATCACCTCCCAAATTCAAGAGCATGGGTGGATTCCTGTTGTAGATTTGTGCTGGTATAAAGCTCCATTATGTCGGCACAAGGGAACATAGCAGCAAAGGGAGAACAGCAGCAGAAGCTGCTTTTATCAGGACATACAGCTGCCCTGCCTGCTTCTAAGCAGCTCAAGAGCCAGCAAGCAACTTTACCTGATTATGCAAATAACTTTTGCCACCACAGCCGAGCTACTGCAGCTCCTTTACTTCTGTCCCTGCTACGTCTTTCATTGGTGTGTTTATGCAGGCCACTTAGATTTTAGCCATAGGTTGCAAATCACTCAAGAATATAACATCCCAAATTGTTTCACATATTAATAGAGAAATCAGACTTGCCTTGCTTGTATTGTGCAGCTCCACCTTTTTTCTTGTTCAGCATCCACTATGTTGTCTTTGCTGTGAACATCCTATAAATTACCATCTTAAAGAAGGAAAGAACACAAACACAGTGTGTGTGTGTGTGTGTGTGTGTGTGTGTGTGTGTGTGTGGAGGGGTTATATGTACTGCAGATCACCAGAGCTTGTAGTGATTCCCTATTTACTGTAACATTGCTAACTCATTTACATTCTAAACTGGGCTGTAAAGCAGTTTTACAAATACAATCAAAATGGTAAAGAGCATATAAATAGATGTTTGAAAAGAAGCACCGCTGCTGTACGCGAAACCTCAGATGAGACATGGTTCTGGAGATAAAGGGAAGAGTGACCATCCTGTCATCAGCATGCTAATGCACATGCAACCACACTCATTCAAGACTAGTATTTTGCTCTAAGGCAGTGGTTCTCAACCTGTGGGTCCCCAGATGTTCATGGACTTCAGCTCCCAGAAGCCCTGAGCATTGACTTCTGGGGCTTCTGGGAGCTGAAGTCCACGAACATCTGGGGACCCACAGGTTGAGAACCACTGCTCTAAGGTCAAGTTTGCTTAAAAACAAAAACATTAGCAAAAACAAAATATTATTTTGGAGAAAAATATTTCTTTGGAGAGACCTTCTCTCTGTCTCACTACCCTCTCAGGCACATTTGGTAAGACAAGGGAAAGGACCATCTCAATAGCTGCCCAAGACTCTGGAACTCCCTCCCTAGAAAGGTCAGGATGATCCCCTCCTTACTGTCCATCTGACAGCGAGTTAAAACATTTTTGTGCCATCAGACTTTTATAATTGATAATTACAGGCCTTTTAATGCTGTACAACTGTTTTTAAGATTGGTGTTGTTTTTAATGTATTTAAATATATTTAATATTTTTAAATGTTTTCAACTCTTTAAATTGCTTAGTTTTTAAAATATGTATCCACACACACTTAGTGTATATTTTAACTTGGACTGTTTTAATGTTAGCCGCCTTGAATCCCACTGTCAGGAAAAAGGCTGGATACGTATAAGTAAAATTAGGCCTTTTCCACACCGGGGGGGGGGTCGAAACGCGGCGGAACGTGGCGGCACATGGGGGGACAGAGTTTACCTTAATCCAGGTGGCTCTGTCCCCGCGGGGAGCAGCGCGCGTTCGCCGCTCTATACGCCACCAGCGTCCGGTGGCATCCGGCGGTGCCCAAAATGGCAGCCAGCGGCTTCTGGCAGTGCTCCACCAATCGGGGCAGTGCGCCAGCTGGAAGCCTGCCCCCGGGCAGCTCTGCAGGGACGCGCTTGCACACCCCTGCAGTTCATCACGGGGCGCTGCGATGGGCTGGCACGCTCTTGTTTTAAAAAGACCACTTAAAGGTGGTCTTTATAAAACACGCGGTGCCACCCCTGCGGCCACGCGAGGGCGCTTTGAGGTGTAGAACCTCACTTTTTCAAACCGCCCTAGTGCACCCTGCAGTGTAGACGACCTCCTGGTGAGGTCGTCCCAGCGTGGGCTATATCCCCATGTGGAAATGGCCTAAATAAATAAATATTACTATAAGATCAGTGTGGCATGACAGATTTCATTGTTGAAGCCACACTCAGGGATAAGAAAGAGGATTGCTGCATTGGCTGAAGGTTTTAAGTGGATTAATTCAGCTGTATTTTGGTAGATATGTGCAGTAAAATTTAGTAACTGTGATCCAGGATTAGTGACAGCCCTAGAGACTTTCATTATGGCTGTTAATTATGAAGACCTCCCATTAAAGGGCATAAAATCCCTGGTCAGGGAACAGATCACCTTGAGGGACGGCTGGCTTCATTCCATTCAAATTGTGGGGTGCCAGGAAAGAGTGATATGGACAGGGTTCCCTACTCAACTGAACGGGAGCACTTCTGGGGAAGGATGAAACTGGACACATCATCCACACAGGCCAAGATGGGCCAGGTGACTACCAGGCTAAATGTCAGTTTGACCTCATCAGGTGACAGGATTCTGCACAGCTAGCATCATAGGTTACGATAAGGCTCAATAAATGTAACTTTCAGTTCCCTTTTTATTTCCAAATCAACTTTCACAGAGCAGTGAGAAACACAAAACAAGCACAGCAAGTAACTTTTTAGCAATATGAACTTAAATAAGGCTGCTGATTGAATGCTTTCTTTTTGCATAGAACAGGAAATATAAGACTGTTTGTCAAGTTACGTTTTAAAGCAGCAGCATGTGATGTCTTGTTTCTTATTTCTAAACATCTTCCTGATGGGAAGCCATGTATGGTGAGATACACTTTTGGCTGTAATCCTAAGCATATTTATTGGGAAGTAAATCCCACTGAAGTTAATTAGATTTCTCTGTAGATATAACTGGGATCACAGTATAATCAGTTGAACTTTCATTTGTTTTGGAAACTCCTATCTGACTTTTCCACAGCCTTTGGTTTCATTTCCCCAAACAGATAATTGACCTCCCACGCACATTTAATAATAATTGCCACCTCACTGGAGCTAGTAGGAGGATTGTTTTTAACTTTCATGGGAGTGTGATCCAATTCTTCCTAATTAATTTTGTGTATAGAAAAAGTCAAGTTAAAAATTCCATGGATAATTTATTTTTAAAAAATTAAAAACAGCAATTCTTTTGTTCATGAGAGTTGATTAACCTTTGTAGGTGGATGGCACAATTATAATGTTTAATTACTAAATGACACTATAGATCACCAGCTTTATTAATCATCCAGGCTACAATAACATCAACATCCTATTGTGAACTATAAAATGAATCTGCATCTTCTCTTCTTCCATATCAGAGTATGAAAATAAGAGTCTAATCATAAATATCTAATGGAATCAGATAGAATATAAATGAGAATTGATGATGGCTCAGAACTGAATAACCATGTCTTTACCTCCTATATTATGGTTTTATAATATAGTCTTTGTTGATATTTTAAAATGATCTTTCCATAGGCTCAGACAGATGGGAGGGAACCCACAGTTGATTTTACTGCAGCTTCTCTTGCCAAAGTAGAACCAACTACAGCCAAATATGCTTCCCACAATAGCTCACCCCATACTATTAGGAGTTATATTTCATTTATTTTTCACTTGTGATTTTTGTTACCTACTTGTACAGAATAAAACCTTACTTGAAAAGACCATTTGAGGGTATACACGCAGAAGAATCAGGACATGTAATTCCTCTCTAGGAGTATCATGTATGAAGAAGCGCTAAGGTTTAAGAATTTTTGGTTTTTGTCTTTTACTAAATCTCATCCTAGACAATGCTAATTTTTTTTATCTTGCCTGTTCTTCCATAAACACTTTCTTCCCCATCCAAATCCCACAATTTAACAGGTAATCTTTATCTTTACCAGTCTCACAGGCAGATGAGACAAAAGCATGTGGATTTTTCCAGTCATTCACTCTACTCAATGATTTTTGGCCTTCAGTATATTAAGTAGCATGAATTATAATCACAAGGAATCACCAATTAAGCCATTTGATCCATGTATGGAGATAGATAGCATCATTTAACCTATGCAATGTGGTACAGCACAATGATGGTGGTGAGGTAGTAGTGTTCTCACATGGTGGCATAGCACTCTACCACTGTGGATGAAGCCAAGATCTGTTAGCGAGTAGATATTTTGTCTATTTTTTTTTTAATGTGTGGTATGATCAAAATATTCTCCTTGCCGATATATCCCACTCAAATTTCTAATTTTCATACTTCATTGTACAGTATGTTTATGGCATGAATCATTTCCAAGAAAAAGTGGCTTTTATCTTAACAGTTGGTCTGCTGCATCATGTTGTCAGGAACTGTCTACCTCTCTCTAACAATTTGAAAAACCATCTTTAAAAACCAAAGACCAGACAAAATAATACAATTTTGACCGCCCACCATAAACTTAGCAAAGGTAAAGCCAGCCTTACTTCCCTGGAGAGGGATTTCCATAACTGAGGTGCTGCTACAGAGAAAGGTCTCAAAACAAGACCTCTGCTGAACATCTTAGCTGGAATTCACCAATGCACTTAGGAATGTGTGGTCTAGATTTGCACATTCATGACTGGTTATTATTCTAGATTGCTATGTATTCTCTAGTTCAGGGGATACAGAGGAACCATGGAAGTCCCCCAGTCCCCACTTCCTGGGCAGAAGCTGCTGCAAGTTAGAAGGGCCTGTTTCCATCTCTGTCTTTGCACAAATGATCTCAGCTGTTGAAGAGGAATTGTGACAGGTACTCTGCTTCTGGCTGTCACACCAGAGATTGCTGCCTGGTAAATGAAGAATGGGGAGACGGGCTGTGAGACACCACACAGCTATATAACTAAGATAGTTACAGATTTCTAACTACCTTGGTGAATTCCAGCCCTTCTATTCTAAGTAGGCTCATACAGGATGAATTAGTCTTGTTTGCAGACATCTTGTCCCCCAGTCATGGCAACAACATATACACACATTGCTACAAATCACTATCACAATCTACTTTCTCATGCCTTTGGCACCCCAGTTCCTAACTATCTCAGCTGTTCATCTCTTTTTTGAAAGACATCTGCAAGCTGCTAGGTTGCACTCATTTCAAAAGCAATTACATGGAGCATTTGGCTACTGACTTGCAAGAAGGATCTGTATGGTGTGCCATCACAAAACTGTGGTTTCTCACATGTAATGATTCCACACAGATAATTTTGGAGTGCCCATTATATCATATTTCCACTTTGAAACATAACTTTAGGTGGGATTGGGGAGCTTAGGAAAAGCTTTTCAAAATAAAAACATCAAAATGCACATTGCCACATTATTGTAATTAGCATAGGTAGCCTGTATGTATATGTTTTATTGCTTGTATCCATATGCTTTGACCATTGCAAGCCTGAATAGAATGAGAGAAAGTACTCAGAGCTGAGAATTTTACAGTATTCCTGAAGAAAGGAATTTTATTTATGCTTCACATTTTTGGGAACACACTGGCTGTTGTACTATGATGATATTTTCAGAATCTGAGGTTTCATGTTGCTTTGCCCCAATATAGTATATGTTAAAAATACCATTGTATTAGACTGCAGGGTCTTGTCTGAAAGTGAAAGCATACCTTGACAGATTTCCTGCCCTACTGGAACAAAGTCAGGTATCAGGGCCCAAGTAGAAGCCTGGAACAGGCAACTATGTTTGTCTTTGGAGAACTGAAGGGCTTTATTGTGTATAGCAGGAGGAAGACAGATGCAGCCAACAAAAGATGAAAAACATGCCTTCGAATGACAGTGGGAGAGCCCAGACGGGACAATATTAAAAAGACTGGCTCCAGGTGTGAAATTAGTAAAATTCAATGATGGATCAGCACTGAGCAATGGAGGAGCATTCCCAGGAGGACCAAGTAGGAGGAAAAACAAGAGACTTAGGAAGAGTAACACAAAGTTCCAGGGCCCAGCCATGTCCTTTTCTGTCTGGACATAGATCACTCCTAGACCCTTTTCACATGGCATCTTAAATTCACATCAGCCATGCTTTGCTCTCGCTTGAGGACCTGCCTTACCACATGATGTCATTGCCTTACCACATGACATCATTGCCCAAAAATAACCATCCTTTCCTGCAGCAATCACAATAGCTGGGCCTATGCAGAGCCTCCATCTGGTGTCCTTCTGTGAACAAGCTGGGAGTGGGTGGAGTATGGGTAGTCCCTACCTATCCCTCAGCAACTTTCAGGGGAGGCTCCACCCAGCAGCAGCCCAGCCACTGCAGTCATTGCACCAGCAAACAAAAGAGGAGATGTCGGTCAGGAAGGCCACCCTGTGGGCAACGTCACCACCAACCCCCGCGACAACAGGGTCTGGCCGAATTTTCAAAGTTTTTTTTTTAGCCGACACTTGTGGGTGTCAGGCAGCCTAGCTCCACAAAGGAAATGGCTGGGAGCTATCACAAGGATTACCTTTCCTCCTCCCACCTCCCCACCCGTCCCCATTGCCATTCTGGAGGAAGCCGAATTTCTGTTGCTGAACTTTCTTTGGGGCAGACACAATAAATCATTACCACTATCTAACGTGCTAACGTAAGCATGGTTGGAGACAAAAAAATAATAAAAAAGAGCAATCAGGAGCAGTGGGGTGGGGATGGGGTGGGACCTGGAACGGCCAAAGAAGTGGAGCTGTGGAACATACTCTAGGTGCAATGCCAGTGCTGTCCCACAAATGCCCAGGTGCCTTCAGAAAAAAAGGGGCTACATACCATGCTCAATCCACAAATGGCAATCCTGCGATGACACCAGAACACTGCACAATTAAGATATGGTGCGGGAAGGGCCCCAGTCTTTCTCCTTAGAGGACCATAAAGGGATACTTACATTACCCCTACTTATCACTCTCAATTTCAGCATTATTTTAGGGACCGTTACATCTAGGAGATTTGTGCTAGTGAGGTATTACAACCCAACATCTTTAGAAATCACTGCTGAGAGGAAGACAAAGAGGGAGAAGGGTGCCATTTATTCGTTGTGTTCTACTTCAGGTTGTATAGGCCTATGAAGAGGATTTCATCCTACAGAACTGTAGGAAGAGAAGGATATGCAGAATGACTAATAACTATCAGACATCCTTACCTGACATTAAGGAAAACCGCACTCAGCCAGCAATAACAGAAAGAACAGGAGGCTCAAGAAAGATACTTACCTTCCAACTTTCTATCCATGGAGTTCATGGAAGCAGAAAGGTTTAGGATGCCTCTGCTCCACACCACTTCCATTGTCCTGTTGGATATTTCTTGACATCACTTCTCATATTATAACATGAAAAACCTAACAAGAGTTATCAGGGAAGAAGTCTATATTTTATAATGTGATGTCTTTTATTTTGCAAATGTATGAATACTTTACAAAGAATAGGAGTGGTGAGTGGCTCTGACTGGGTAAGGATGAACTGATGCATTTGATCAGCTTTGGAGGTTCCAGAGAAGCAGGAAATTTACTCAGCACATTGTAATCATTCACTTCAGCCTAGAATGAGTACATACGGCTCTTGAGATGTCATTGGACTGCAACTCCTATTATCTCTTATGTTGAATATGCTGGTTGGGGCTGATGGGAATTACCATCTGACAAGATCTGGAGGGCAGCAGAGGCTCACTACTACAACTAGCACAATAGCTACTATTAGCCCTTCCTCCCCCTCCGCCTCTGCTTCCTCCACCACTTGTTCTTGGGGGGGAAAAGCCCTGTTGATCAAATGAGATTAAGGCTTTTGTGACTGAAAGAGCAAAATCTGTGAGCTGCACCAGTTACAGTGCAAAATGCTGAGAAAGCAATCAAAGGAAAAAGTTATAAAGTAAAGGAGACAGCACTGATGGTTTGTTGAGTCTGAACAGCCTGAGAATAATCAGAAGACAAGAAGATGTTAGAAAACAGTAAAAGACAAAGATGACAGTTCATAGGCCCAAAAAGCCTAAGAAGAAATAACTAGAATGAGGAAATCAAACAAGCTGTATGGAAAAGACTATAGAGGCTATCATAGGTGATGTACCTGAAAAGACAACTGATAAAGTTGTTGAACAAGATGAATGACACATTGACAAGATTTAAGAACTAAGATCTGGCAGGGTCATGAGACTGCAAGACTTTGGGCATGGATGGAACAGCCCTGAAAAGCCTGACTAATTTTGCAATAGTCTGACAGTTGAACATAGTGGATTATTTATGAGCACAGAGGTAGTTGCTTAACTGAGCTTGCCAAAGGGGTAAACAACTGTCTGTAGCTATGATCTAGCCCTTTATTTCATTTTGCAAAAAATTGCTATGATGTTACCTCCCCTGCCCCCTGAGTTATTAATTATTTCAAACTCTATATTAAAAAAAAATTGGGCACTGGAATGGAACATAGTGGTTGTTCATGTCTTCCATGGAGATGAGAGAAATCATCTTCTGCTGACCAATAGATAAAAGTTTATTGGCAATTTAATTTTTATGACTATAACGTTAAAGTGTATGGTTATTTTCTCTTGAGTATTATTCTTTATACAACCAACATTCTAAAATATAACAGCAAATAAAACAGATCTAAAGTAACTATAACATAAGTATACAGCACTGAATTAACAATCCCATGCATTTTATTACAATTTGACTAATTTATGCTTGTTTCATGGCATGTTCTTCTCATTTGTTTTCTACCTGTAGATATAGTTCAGTTGCAGGACATGTACTTGGCAAAAACATTACCTACTAAAAGTTTCATAAAGCTGATGGAACAATCCAGCTCTAGAATTCAAAGAGCCAGATGGATCTTTAAACTCTGCATAAAACAATTGCTTGCAGAACTATCTTGGTTGGTTCTACTCAGAAGTAATTTTTTTTTCCAATGGGACTTATTTCCATACAAATGTCCTCTAGATTGCACTAGCAGAATATACTGCTACCCACCTGTTTTGGGGATGCCTGGTAGAAAGCTACAATTAATCTGGCAACTAAAGTAAATTCTGGCTGACTTTTCCAAATCAAGCTAAGTTCAATATGTGAGGGAAATCTTTCACCCATGAATTTCCCAATTAGTTTGAATAAACCTGAGGGATCAGAGCAAAAAGTGGATATTGTTATATGCATAGCTCTTGCCTTTGTAAGCAATGGGAGAAGGGAGAGGAAATATTTACTCCCCAGCAGACAGCAGTGGCAGTTGGACTTTAAAGGAGTTACCCCAGCTGCTGAAATCTGTTTCAATAGTTTCTGGTACCTTGGGCATTTTCTTTAATCCTGAAGTGGAGTCACAGACCAATTGACATGAAACACACCAGCCACTACTGCCAGGGCTTTTCTTTCACAACTTTGTGTAAAGTTCCTTCCATCACCTTTAAAACTGAGGGAAAGGGCAGGAAGAACTAAGTGACATAAATAATACAGAGCAGAAGCCTCAACTGGAAAGCCTGGAGGTCGACATTTGACATGTAGCCAAGGGGTTCCCTACTTCTAGTTTAAAAGATAATCCTTTGAATGGTGAATAGCAGCTGTTATACAATTAAAGAATCCAGAAGAGTGTTGTGACAATTAATTACTGCTTACAGAGTGTTTCATTGATGTAAAGTGTTATATTACTATTAATAACATCAAGATTATGAAGCTTTAAGGGCATCAGATATTGACCTCTCTTGTTTTACCACAGGGACCTCATTAATCCTGTCCCAGTTTATCACAGTGATGAATAAATAAAACTACAGTCTTTTAAATGCATGTTTGGTGAGATGGCAATTTGCCACATGATGTGCCCTAGAAGAGATACAGAAATGCAATGAAAATAAACGGAAGTTGAAAAGAAGGGAGTTTAATACATATTTGAGTGTGCGTGTATTAAAATGCTCTAAGAAAATACAATTACAGAGGGAGAGATGTACCAGCTCTTTCTGGCAAGGATTCTATGCTGTCCCAATGTTGGAGAAGTCTTCACCATCATGTTATTTACATAGTCAGAAAAGCTATATCTAGTATATTTCTGCTTCCAACAAGCTTAGTTAAAAGCACACAATTCTAAAGTCTCTCCATTGGCTGCCTATTAGTTTCTGGGCACAGTAGAAGGTGTTGGTTATTACCTTTAAAGCCCTACATGGCTTGGGGCCAGCCTACCTGCAGGATCACCTTCTCCCATACAATCCGCCCTGCACACTAAGGTCCTCTGGGAGGAATTTACTGCAGCCAGTCAGAATTAGGTTGGCTGCAGTTACTCAGAGGACCTTTTCTTCTATCGCTCCCAAGTTATGGAATGGCCTGCCGGAGGAGATCAGTCACATTACCAGTCTTGACTGCTTTAAAAGAGCAGTCAAGACTGATCTCTTTCAACAGGCCTTCCAAGACTAGCATTTCCATCGCCTCCCATCAATTGCCTTGCTGTTCTTTTAATAGTTGATTGATGTGTGTTTTAGGGGGTTGGTTTTAGGTGGATTGGTGGGTGGGGAGGATTGGGTATGTTTTTTAATGTTTTTTAATGTTTTAATGTATTTAATGTTGTTCGCCACCTCGATCCATGTGGAGAGGCAGGATAGAAATAATAATAATAATAATAATAATAATTATTATTATTATTATTATTATTATTATTATTATTATTTGTGGACTGGTGGATAATACATGGTTTGAATCATTAGTTCAAAGCCTTCTACAAATAGTGACTCTACAGAACAGGGCACATTCCCATGGGGGGAAAAAAAAGACTACAAACAAACGAAAAATGAACATATTAATATCACTAAGATAAACTCTCTTATATACTTTAACTCTTCTGGTTAAAAATATCTGACCAATCGTGTTCCTTACAGACAGTCAAGACTGTTGTATCACATTTGTTGAGACTCCTAGTCAATCCAACCATAGGTATTGTGTTCCCCAGCTAGTATACGCAAATTGTCACCTCAAAGCTTCCATTCATAGCAACTGTACCCAAGGTAACTAAAACTGCCTGGGGCCCAATGCAGAACAGCAAAACTGAGCTTCTGGCCTACTATCTTACATTGCAACCATGGAAATCTATCAAAGGTAACTAACATTCAACATCTCATCAAACAGGAATGATATATATATTTCTACATAACTGTGCAGAAACCTAAAGAAACCTAGAGCTTTACTCCAGTAGTGGATAACAACATAAGGGGCAGATCATTCCCCCCCCATCTCTCTGGTGGGCCACATTGGCACATCTGATACAACTGACGTGATGTGATTGTTAGTTTGGTTTAGGACTTTTTTTGTGTGTGCTGAGGTTTTTCCTTTTTATAGGGAGGTCACAGTTTGTGAGGGTTTAGAGGAATGTGGGGCCAAACCACTTTATTTTAATCCCACTGGGAACTGGACAAAAATATCCCTAATACTGAAATATTTCTAGTGCATCTGGAAATTTTAGAGGGCTTCTGGAGCCACAAAGTGAGGCCCCATGGGCTGCTCACTACCCGTTTATGCCAAGTTGATGCCACCAATGCCACCAAGGATGAAAATGTTAACACCCTCTTGCATTTGTTAAAACTGTGAGACTACACTCAGAATTTTCAAATGGACTTCGAACTGTAGAGTTTTCCACTAAACTTTCACTATTACCCCAAATATTTAAATCCTAAGAGACACTGCTTGTCTAAGCAAACCTCTTTAAAAATAATTGTTTTCAGCGAGAGTTCACTTAAAAATATTTTCTAAAGGCCTTGAATCTCACATAGGCAAGATGCTCCTTGCCTCCTCCTCAGCACATCTTCCTTCCTACCTTTTCTGGTTTTCTTTGCCTATGTAGGCTCATTTTTATTATTCTGTACATGGAAGCTTAGGTCTTGATGAGATTAGCAAAGCATTGCCAGCCTTCTACTTCTTCTGTGACCTTTACAAAAGTATATCTTGAGGGGCAGTGTAGTTTAAGGGAAAAGCCCTTTAACCTCAGTGTTATAATCTGCAAGGTGAATACCAGAATCATAGGAGAAAAAGTCCATCTTCATTCTCTTTGCCTTGCATGTAAGTCTTTATTTTCCCTTGTTACTCTCAAAAGGATTTGTCCATATCTCTATGAGTCATGCATCCAGGATGACCCAGACCAATTCCACACTATACTGTTACAGTGGTATTATTCCACTTTCATCATCCTGTGTAATTCTGGGGTTTGTAGTTTCCTGAGGCCAAAGAGCTCTCTGGCTGAGAATTCTAAAGGCCCCTCCCTAAACTGCAAACTCCAAGATTCCATAGGATGTTGAACATGAAATAAAAGCACTATAACAGTATAGTGCAGACATGGGCCCTTTCCGCATGAGGCGAATGAATCGCTCTGTGCCATTATTTACCGGGTCTTTTGAGTCCAAAGTAACGAGGACTTTACCTTAAGCCCTTCTGCAGGGCTCCTCCATTACTCCAGGGCAAATCGGAGCAGTGAGAAGTCTTTAGATCCGCACTGCTCCAGCTGAAAATGGCAGCTTCCTGTTTCTTCGTGGGTCTGGACCAATCGCTGACGCTGGCCACGCCCACAGCCTGCCCTCCGCTGATCGCAGGCTCGCATTGGTGCGAGCCTACACTTCTGCACTAGTCAGCAGGAATACAATGGCGCACTCCAGAAGATTGAAAGACCGGATTTTTCCGGTCTTCACTTAGCGCGCTGGAGGACCACTTTGGGGCGTTTTGGATCAGACTAAGGTGCAGAACTAAGGTAAGTAGTCCAGACCTAGTCCGATCCAAGGTGTGGACGACCTCCGTGCCAGGACGCCTTGGCCCATTTTAACTTCCTCGTGCGGAAAGGGCCATGGCCCCAGATTAAATCCTTTACATGTCTATCTGACTTCCTGTGCCTTCCTATCTCTGGTAGCTGCTCCATTTGTATTCTACTGCATTTGTCTTAGTCCTTGTCTTTACCTAGAAGCTCCTTGACAGAGTTGATTAGATAGTTGCCAGTCCTATTTGAATGTTACCCACAGTTATTCTGAATGTTTATAACCTTGAATATACATTGAATATTATGATTTCTGCCTCTGGTCTCATCCCTTACTTCTTACTCTAGAGAATCAAGTTTTAGATCTATTGTTTTGCTGCAGGTGGGCCTCCAGAGCTTCTGCAACTGTGCGCCATGCCCCTAAGCTAAAGAACTAAAAAATGCATATGTTCTTCCCATACACGTCAGCAATACACATGGGTGTGATAGGAAACAGTTGCATAGTGCATATCCTAATCCAGGGCATCAGTTTAGAGTGGAAAAACAGCACCTCATGGGTAAACCATGAGCACCAACTTCTTCCCTACATCTCTTTTTGAAATTCTCTTCTCAAAGCTGATTTTCTTTTCTCCCCCCTCCCCTTTTAAAGCCAGCATAAGGGCTGTCACACAAATGTATGTTTGTATCATGTAATAGCTCCTTAGACCAGACGCTGTCCTAAATCTCTCAAATCCCAATCCAATTGGGCCTGCTGTCTGAATTTTCTAATCAGATTTCTGTAGCTAGGCATTTGCATAGCTTCTAATATTTCAGAGATGAAACAAGAACATGCTTATATCACCTCTATTCTTATTTCAATGAACCCATACCCTGTTAGGAATTTATGAAGGCTCACTTATGTCTGTTGTATGGTATATACATGCAGCCTTCACTGCTGGCTGAAGCCAGTCCTGATTGTCTTCTTATAGAATCATAGAATCATAGAGTTGGAAGAGACCACAGGGGCCATCGAGTCCAACCCCCTGCTATGCAGGAACACCCATCAAAGCATTCCCAATAGATGGCCATCCAGCCTCTGCTTAAAAACATCCAAAGAAGGAGACTCTACCACACTCCGAGGCAGCATATTCCACTGCCAGACAGCTCTGACCATCAGGAAGTTCTTCCTGAGGTTCAAGCGGAATCTCCTGTCCTAGTCCCTGGAGCAGCAGAAAACAAGCCTGCTTCCTCCTTGACATGACATCCCTTCAAATATTTAAACATGGCTATCATGTTCCCTCTTAACCTTCTCTTCTGCAAACTAAACATACCCAGCTCCCCATGCTGTACCTCATAGGGCATGGCTTCTAGACCCTTCACCATTTTGGTCGCCCTGCTCTGGACACATTCCAGCTTGTCAATTTCCTTCTTCAACTGAGGTGCCCAGAACTGGACACAGTATTCCAAATGAGGTCTAACCAATACAGAATAGAGTGGTACCATTACCTCCCTCAATCTAGACACCATACTCCTATTGATGCAACCAAGAATCATGTTGGCTTTCTTGGCTGCCACATCACACTGCTGACTCATGTTCAGCTTGTGATCTACCAAGACTCCTAGATCCCTTATACATGTACTGCAATCCAGCCATGTGTCCCCCATCCTATATTTGTATATTCCATTTTTTCTGCCTAAGTGTAGGATTTTACATTTCTCTCTGTCGAAATTCATTTTGTTAGCTTTGGCCCAGCTCTCCAATCTGTCAAGGTCATTTTGAATTTTGATCCTGTCCTCTGGTGTATTAGCAACACCTCCCAATTTGGTGTCATCTGCAAATTTGATGAGCATGCCCTCTATTCGTTCATTTAAGTCAATGAAGATGTTGAATAGCACTGGGCCCAGGAAAGGAATAGCACTGGCCCTATAGCACTCCGCTAGTCACTTCTCTCCTGGATGAAAAGCAGCTATTGGTGAGTACCCTTTGGGTTCAGTCGGTCAACCAATTACCAATCCACCTAACAGCAGCCCTATCCAGCCTGCATTTTACTAGCTTCTTTGCAAGGGTGGCATGGGGAACTTTGTCAAAGGCCTTACTGAAGTCAAGATATGCTATGTCTACAGCATTCCTTTCACCTATCAAGCTTGTAACCCTATCATAAAAAGAGATAAGATTAGTCTGGCATGACTTATTTCTGAGAAATCCATGTTGACTTTTAGTGATTACAACATTACTTTCTAAGTAATTACAAACTGAATGTTTAATGATCTGCTTTAGGATCTTTCCTGATATTGATATCAGGATCACCGAGCAATAATTATTTGGGGCCCCCTTTTTCCCTTGTTGAAGATGGGGATGACATCTGCCCTCCTCCAGTCTGCTGGGACTTCTCCTGTTCTCCAAGAGTTCTCAAAGATTATTGCAAGTGGTTCAGAAATGATTTCTGCCAGTTAATATCCTTGAATGTAATTCATCTGTCCCTGGAGACTTGAATTCATCTAGTTTAGCCAAATCTCCTTGTACTGCTTCTCTACTTATTCAGTGCTGCATTCCCCCACCCCACTTCCTCACCTGTTCCTCATCCCCCAAGTTGAGTACTTCTATCCTTTTGGGAGAAAAATGAGGCAAAGAAGATTTGAGTAGTTCTGCCTTCTCTCTTCCCTCCATTATTAATTGACGATCTTTTCCATTCAGCGACCCTATCATTTCCTTATTTTTCCTTTTGCTTCAGACATATCTAAAAAAGCCCTTTTTATTTTATTTTTTTAATGTCTCTTGCAAGTCTGAGTTCATTCTGCTTTTTAGCTATTCTGACCTTCTCTCTACATCTCCTGGCTATTTGCTTGAATTTCTCTTTGGTGCTTTCACTATTCTTCCATTTCCTGTATATATTTCTTTTAACACTTAGTTCAGTTGAGAGTTCTTCAGTCAACCATTCTGGTTTCTTTAGAGACCTGCCATTTTTCCTCCGTATTGGCACAGTTTTCAACTGTGCCTTCAGTATCTCACTTTTAAGAAACTCCCATCCATCATGAACGCCTTTCTATTTTAGTATTCTTGACCATGGGATTTCAGCAAGTAACTCCCTAAGTTCACAGAAATCAGTATTCTTAAAGTTTAGGATGTGTGTCTGGCTACACTTGGCTTCTCCTTCCCAGTGAATGACAAACTCCAAAAGAGCACGGTCACTCACCCAAAGGATTCCACCACCTCCACCTCATCAACTAGGTCATCCCTGTTGGTCAGGATCAGATCTAAAATAGCCAATCCTCTTATTGCCTCTTCCACCTTCTGGACCATGAAATTGTCTGCAAGGCAAGCAAGTAATCTGCTGGACTTTGCGGTCTTGGCAGAGTTTGACTGCCAACAAATATCAGGATAATTGAAATCTCCCATTAACACAGCATCTCTCCTGTTTGAATGTGTGGTCATCTGCTCCAGGAAGGCATCATCCAAGTCCTCAGGCAAACCCCCACAATCACATCTCTATTGTTTCTTGCTCCCTTAATTCTTGCCCAGGTGGTCTCGACTTGGCTTCCCAGATTTAAGTCATGGATCTCTTCACAGGTGAAAACATCCTTGACATATAAGGCTACTCCTCCTCATTTCTTGTTTGGTCTATTTCTGCAAAATAAGTTATACCCCCCTATTCCTACATTCCAATCATGAGATTCATCCCACCAGGTTTCAGTGATGTCTATTAAATCATATTTATTTTGTTGTACTAAGAGTTGGAGTTCATCTTGCTTATTTCCCATGCTCTGTGCATTAGTGTAGAGACACTTGAGACCATGTGCCCTTCCTGGAAGTCCTGTAGTAAAGTTACTTTTCCTCCCCCTGTTGATCTCTAGTTCTACTTGGCCTGCCCTATCTGTATCATTTGGGCTGTTTTTTGCAGCACTCACTGAATCCTTGCCCATAATAAGACTGCCCCCCTCCCCAGTCAAACTCAGTTTAAAGACCTCCTGATCCGTTTTGTGAGACTGTTAGCAAAAAACATTCCGGCTGATGTTTGTGAGGTGCAGGCCATCCCTTGCCAGAAGACCATCTTCGTGGAAATGGAGGCCATGATCCAGAAACCCGAATCGCTCCCAGCAGCACCATCTTTGGAGCCAGTTGTTGATCTCTGCTATTCTTCTTTCCCTTCATGGGCCATGTCCTTCCACAGGAAGGAGAGACAAAATGACAACCTGAGCATGAAGGTCCTTCAGCTTCCTACCCACAAGCTCGTAATCCTTCATGATGCAGTGAAAGTTGCACCTTGCTGTGTTGTTGGTTCCAACATCAACCAAAAGGAGGAGGTTACGGTCAATGGGCTTGATCAGTCTCGTTAGCCCCTCTGTTATGTCATTCATTTTGGCCCAAGGGAGACAGCACACCTCACAATTGATCCTATCAGGGTTGCAAATGGTTGGTTCCGTTCCTCTCAGCAACGAGTCCCCAACCACTAGAACTTATCTCCTCTGAGGCTTGTCTGGGGTTACACGATAAGCAGATTCTGTCATGGCTGCCTGAACCTTCTGTTTGTGCTGAGACTGTTGGTGGTGCTGTTGTTGGATTTCCTTCTGCCAGTGTTGGGGTTCCATTTGCTGATTTTGGATTTCCTCTTGGTGACATTGCATTATCTCTTCCTGCTGTTCCACATCATCATCAATAAGGGTGAACCAACTTCCTCATATGCTAGCTCCTCAATGCACTCTGTCTTCAAAAAGGTCGTCTCAGCTGTATTCAAGAACTCCTCTCCCTCCCTAGTAATGCAAAGATTTGAAAAATGTGTCTCAAGCTATAGAACCTTCTCCTCCAAGAGGACAACCAGCTTGTATTTGCAACGACATCTCACGGCAGGAAAAGAAATGTGCCACAGCTGTGGCAGGTGGCTGCAGCAGCTTCCTCCCCCTCCACACTTGATAGTCTAGATCAGTGGTTCTCAACCTGTGGGTCCCCAGATGTTTGTGGACTTCAGCTCCCAGAAGCCCTGAGCATTGACCATAGTGGCTGGGGCTTCTGGAGCTGAAGTCCACAAACATCTGAGGACCCACAGGTTGAGAACCACAAGTCTAGATAGTTGCATTGGAAAAGGTAAAACTGGGCTTTGCCTTCAACTAGATGATGCTTCAAACACTAGCTGTATACACCAATCAGAGATGTGAAAATTATTTTTGATTTCATACTGTTTCTCTGACTCTCCTCTTCATTTTCTTCTCATCCTTCTTTCAGATTGAATTGTTAAGATTTTGTGTGGGTGTTTTTCTCCCCCATGGAAATTCTTTAAAAATTGAATTTTTAAAATGCATTTTCCTAAAGTGCATATTTATTTCCATGTTATATCCAATTTGTACATTTTCTCCATTGTATTTGTTTAGTTATTCACATTTTAAAATTGTTTATCTATACTTTGCTCCCCTGAAATTGTTTATAAGCCTTAGACATCTGTGAATAATCAAGACAAGGTATATTTCTTCTTTCAACTGAGAGGTGAAGGCTGATTAAAGTCCCCCCCCCAGAACTTATTCAATTCACACTCCAGAACCAAATGCAATCCCAATTACAGTTTGAAATTGAAACTCTATACATTTTTTGCTTGCAATCCAATGTATACACCCCTACAATAAATGTATGAACAGTAAGTATGAAAAAAAAATGCTTGTTAAAAATACATAGACATGAAAAAGGCAATGAACATTGCTAAATAAATGGGAGAAAAGTATTCATTTTAAAATAATGTAGACACATCCATTTAAGTGGTAATGTACGCAGAAATATGCTTGATTATTTTTATGCAAGAAAATAACAAAATGATGTCATAATTCCATGCACACCCACGATGACATAAGCCCTAAATGAAAACAGAAGAAATTCAACAAGCTTTCTTTTGCTCATTCATATATTCCTAGACTGGAGCTTGAAAAGCTAGCTATACATCTGCTAGAAGTAGCATGCCACAATTAAAGGCAGACCACTCCTAAGAATACCTTCACTTTCAGATGACCATTTGTATTTTACAAAAGGGTGTGCAGAGGGGACATTTTCAGTGACAGTCAGGGAACTGACTGAATTCTGATCGTGTTCATGGAACATGAACCATGAAGGACTCTGTCTTGAAAACAAAGATAGACATTTTGCTTTAAAGAGACACCTTTGAAACTGTAAATCAGTTCAACTGAGATCCTTCCACCTGAGAAGAGATTTGCAATGCCGTTTTTGCAGACTAAGAGGCACCCTGATCCATACATTCACCTTTGAAGGAATGGGCTTGGTGGAAGAGAGGTGAAACTTATTCAAATTCTTAAAGTCGTTTACTCTTAGAATGGACTGCTTTGCAGGTACCAATCAGGTGACTGGCGACCAAGCCAAACAGTACGAGGAACAATACTGGTTGTTGAGGGCAGCCAGATCACTATTTTATGTGATGGAATGGCAAGTCTTTTTCTAGCATCCACCAAAGTTACTAGGGATTCTCCACATTTTTAAGTAGGACATTTTATATGAGGCAGCAATTGCATTTTTCCATCCTAAAAAGAACTGAGATGAACATTTTAACCAAATGCTAATTATAATAGGTATTACTTTAAGAAGTGCTGGGATGAATGTGATTCCATCGTGGTTACTGAGCCAGAGTCCTTGGACTCTGTCCAAGGACTCTAGTGAGACCACCATTATGATATTTGCTTATGATGCAAGGGGTGACAAGAAGAGTTCCTCAAGAATGCATACTTCTGAGAAAGAATTGAGGATAATTCCCACCCTCCCTCTATTACCTCCTCAGAGTCCATTGTATTGTCCTTCAAAGATTAGAAATATAGAAGTAAATTAATACTTTTTCCATATTACAGCCTGTTTTATCAGTTTATCTATCCCTCCTAACTAGTACTAGGGATTACCTTATTGGTGCCAGTTGGCAACAAATCCTCCCCCCAAATCTTATTTTCTTTTTGTTAAGAGCAACAAGTGCTCTCATATGAATATTTACTTGTACCATGTTAGATCAGAAGCCATCCTAAATCTTTTGATCTGTCTGCCCAGCTGTCTGAATTATCTCATCAAATTTTTGCAGCTGAGCCGTTTGCATTTCCTCCAACAATTCACAGACAATATTTAAAAATGATGTGTGTGCGTGTCTGTGTTTATGTGTTTTGCTTGTCACACAGGAAGACACTACTAAAGCACATGTGAAAAATGAGAATCCAAACTCTGTTTAAAAACTTTCAAAGAAGAAGAGGCCAGGCAGGTTCATTTGGGAAAAGAAGACTCCTAAACAGTATTGCTTTAAAGTGGAACATCTTTAAAAATAACTACTGTCAAGTTGGATTTATTTTGGAAATGGACCATAAGCTAGTGTAAACTCTTCAATCATTGTCAAAAATGTATTCCTAATCACTGTCCCAAGACAGTAGCCTCAGAGGCACTATATTTTGAATGAACTGTGTTTCTGGGCAATCTTCCAAGGCAGCTACATAGTGTATTGCAATAGTGTAATCTGGAGGGTATCAGAGCATGGGTAATAGTTTCCAGAGTTTCCTTGCACACCTCGACTCCTATTCTACTCTCACTCTTCAGAATCACTTTCAAAAACACACACACACACTCAGAGAAAGAGTGAGAGCTAGTAACTTCCATGTCAGTGGAATACATTAAGCAACCTGGATAACTCCTTTAAAATTCACACAAAAACCCAAAGTAAATTCACTTTCTCTGTGACTTGGGAGTCACCAGCTGCCACTGCACATGCACATACATATACCACTGTTACATTTTAAAAACAAATCGAGAGGCACTAATTATATTCATTCAATAAGCATAATGTTGACTTTGGTCCAGATGCAGGGCCATTTTTGGGGCAGGTACAGAGTATAATTGCCCTGGACCTCATATATAAAAGGTGAGGCTCATATATGGCAGATGACAGATCAACATTGACATTAGTGCCTTGTTCCCAACTCTTTTCTTTCAGAATACCACTTACTGGAGCTCCATGAAGCTAACAGAGGGGAAAATGGCACAAAACAAATCTTGGCAATGTCCTTTTGTCATCACAGCCTAAGCAAGATGGTTCCAGCCCAAAGGCAATGCTAATAGTAGGTAACTCATGTTAGTCTGAGAGTCAGTGACTGGCCCAAAATCACCTGGTGTGGATTCATGGCTGAATAGAGACTAGAAGTTGGATTTCCTGAATCTCAGTCCAATACCCTAACCATGATAAAATACTGGCCCAATACTTTCACAGGTTGTGGTGCCTCAGTGCAGTGCTTGACAGTGAACTTGGCATTTCCTTAAAAACTCCAAGTGTTCTCATGGGCCTCAAAAGTGGAAACTCCCTATATTGGCTGGATTTCACAATCACATTTATGAATGCAGAACATGAAGTTATGCATTCATAACTGATTCATACTGATGATCCCTACATATTCAATAGTGTAGGGAAGACATAGGGATCATAAAAGGTCCTCTGTCTTGATGCAGTAGACACTGAGGTAGAAGTTTCCATTCCCCTCCTGCCAGTGATCTCCCATGCCAGGAGGAATTGTGGCCAGGATCCTGCTTCTGACTGGAGATCACTCAAGGGAGAAGGTGGGAATGTCAGTCTGGTGTGTCCCAATTAACAGGGGAACAGACTGCTGTTTCTTGAAATAGCTGCTACCCACTAAATCAGGATTGGTGGGGTTGGGCCAGGAGATACTACTTACCTCTGAACTAGGGTAGTTACAAAAGTAAGTAGTGCATCTAGAATACAGGCCAATGTTGTTACTTAATTATGGCTTTTACTGTTTTGATGGCATCTACCTACTCACCTTGTCAATGTAGACAGAAAGAATATTCCTTGTGTAAATGTGGACTGTTAACAGAAATATTTGATTTATACTCAATATATAAATGATAGCTTATATTATATAAATTAACTTCACCAAGATCACTACAGCATGCTTCACTGTATTTGCGACAAAGAAATACTAATGTGATACTTTCTGTTATTTTTCTTTTACTGTCAGTTACCCTTAATGCATTTTGCCCCTTTCCTGCCACATTCAGAAAATTTGTCCACTGCTACCACTCAGAGTTCTCATTGCATCCTTATAACATCTGGAAAGTGGACCTACCAAATAAAAGACAAAGAGTCTATCAGAAGAAATAGTGGGGAGAAAGAAAAAAAAAGCATTCAATTATTTTCAGCACATCCTGTTTCAAGAAGCATATCAACAGGCTTTTAAGAAAAGCCATTATCTCAGCAGGGACCCTTGTCTCAAAATCAGTTATTCACTGGATTCTTTGATAGCCCTAAACTCACAAATTCCAAGGCCAATGAAAAAAGTGCTTCTGACTCTAATATACCACCAGTATATCCCGTCCCCGTCACTATTTCTGGTACAGAGAAACATCCTGCTGAGTGGCCTTCACAAATTACTGAATAAATTCAGAGTTTCTGGCTCAGACAAGGGTCTGAATAGTTTCAAAATGTTGATGGAAAATCTGAAGTTTTGCCAGAAGTTCATTCAAAATCAATACTCTATCTATCATTCTCCTCATTTATGCAAATATGAGAGAATAGGGAGAAACATTATTGAAAGCAGCTGTTACACTCTGCATCAGCAGCAAACATTTTCTGTTTTGCTTGAAACCCTTTTTACTCATTTAGGGAGATGGAAGCTGTGTTTGTCGAAGATTTCTCAAAATAGAAAAAAAAAAGATGTGGAGAAAATTAACCAAGACAAATGGAAACAGTATTCTACACCAAAACTATTTGGCTTTGATTTTAAAGAAGAACAGAAGAAACACAATTTTCAAACCCAGATATATGGGAATCAAAACACCAAATGCAAGTATTTGCTTCTTGTAGAAAGAAGTCTTTCATTCCATGGTGGCAACTAGTCTTCAATTTCTCACAACAGAAAATTGCTTAGCCCACTGGAAGTTATTGTCAGATTTTATCCTTACCTCGAGCAGCACTTGCGGGGGGACTATATGAATAAAAGAATGTACATTCCCAGACTGGCTTTTGTAGGGGGATGCCCTCTGCACAATTGAGGACATAAACAACTAGATGCTTAGGCATTCAAAGATGGTATTGATGATGTTGCACAGTTTGGCTGCTACTTATCTGCTAGGAAGCCATGCCAGAAATTTTTGTCTTCCTGCTAGGACTGGGAGGTACATATGTATGCACATATGTATATTTTCCACCTATTTTCCATAGGGCAATTGGTTTCTTGTTTTGAATTAACTGTTAGCAGGCTGTTGTTAATTTGGTCACATTTGAGCAGGTGAGTGTGTATAAGGAGAAATGGCAGTTTTAGTGAGCCTCAGGAGGCATGTTCAGACAGGTGACTGGCCATTCTGAAGACCTAGAGCTCAAGGTCTATGTCCAGGCTACAGATGGAGTATTGTGATCAACTCAAATGATCTTCCTTTAGAACTGTAAGAATTAGAGTTGGGATGCCTACTGTGAACGGATGGCTCAAGAGTCAGTGGTGGAAACAACATTTCCTCTTTTGTCTTAGGTGTGAAATGCTCAGGCATCAGAGCTGTTTCCTTAGATTGCATAGTTTGCCCACATGTATCATTTCATCCCACTGCTGATCTTTGGCATTTAATTCAATAAAGTGGGGATCTAGTTCAACTTAATGCACTGTTGCTTGCATTATATTCCCTTTTTGATCATGTTTTATATACTTCCTCACAGATATGTAATGATACATTTAAGCTAATGGGGAATGAATTTGCATGAAGATCATTCAGGAGATTAAAGAGGCAAGGTTGTTTCCCCTTACTGTCAACTCCACACCAGATATTTCTCATACATATCAGCTGCGCTTTGTTTTTAATGCTATTATTGCAACAGAGAATTTAAAAAGAATGTTGGCTAGTTTCATTTTGGATCAATTGTGGAGAAAGCATATGTAAAACATACACAAAATGATCATCAGCATTTTTCCCAGGTATGGCATTGCTACCAGTAATTTCAAGGGGCAGACTTAAGAGTCTAGATATAACACAAGGAGCATGAATGGTCAATAACAGGGTCTGCGAGCTCACATGAAAAAGAATGAGCAGACATGCTTGTGTATGTGCTTTGTACAAGTCACTCCCCAAACCTCACTGAGCAAAACAGCACGGATGATAGCCTTTTTTGTGGAGAAGTTGATCTGATTTCTTGATGCTTTATATCCTTTCTTTTCAGGATCTACCTGCAGATAAAAAGTGCTTCAAGACAATATTGATCACTGATCCAAAAACAAAGAAACAAAAACACACCAAAGATCATTTTCAAAAATCTGTCAGAAATAAGATACCTCTGCAGACATTATACTTTCCCTTAGTAGAAATATATTTTAGAAGTCTTAATAAAGATTGGTAATGACTCCAAAAAAGAAAGAATGGTTAAGTTGAAAGCAAACACTTCAGTAAAGGAAATGAAAATATTTGAAATATCGTTTATGACAGTGATCTTACACAAAATCCTTCAAAGATTTGGCTGTGTCAACAAAAATCGCACAAAGGAAAATAATTTCTTCCTCTTTTTTTATCCATGAGGTGCAGATTTTGGAGAACAGGTGAAGAAACTGAGTAATCAAGTGAAAAACACATAATTAAATGAAAGATCAAGAGCTTGGGGACACAAATTTGTTTTCACAGTGGGGAAGAAAAAGTGATTGTAAACTAAAAGGAAGAACATAAATTTGGGAAGAAACAATTTTTGGTGCCTTAAAACTTAAATGGAACTGAAGAAGTGTTGCTGCATAGTCACAGAAGTTTCCAATATATGGCAACCCTAAGGCAAGCCTATTACAGGATTATCTTGGCAAGACACTTTTATAGGGGGTTTCCTATTGCCTTCTCCAGAGCTGAAAGAGTATGACTTTCTCAAGGTCCAGTTGATTTCTAATGCTGAATGAAGATTCAAAACTCTAGTCTTCTGGAATCCTAGCCCAGCACTTAAACAACTACACTGTGCTGGCTCTCTGATGTCAAATAGAGCTCCTTCCTTCCTTCCTTCTTTCCTTCTTTCTTTCTTTTTAAAAATCAGTATATGCATACCTGCTCCATAATACCAATACCTTAAGCACTGGCACAAGGTCCTATGAGAAGGTAGTGCAATAGCAAGAGTCCTCAAATTGGCATTCTACCCTGTGGTTTTCTGTATCTTAAAACAGGTATACTTTATAGATTTACCTTGAAGAGAACATAGAGGAGAAGACAAACCCTAGAGAATTAGAGCAATTCATGTGCATAAAATTCTAATAAAAGTGTCCCCAAAAAGCAAACACAGGGACAGTCACTAACCATAGAAAGGTAATAAGACGGACAAATTATTTCCTGTTTAATGAGAACTCTTGATGTCCTAGTGGCTGCTGCTTCTGAGGTGAGTTTTATTTTGGATTTCACATAACCTAAGTTGCTGAAGGTATATTTGGGTTGCAGCACATTGTACAGCCACCAATCTCCACCAATTAATACTTATGGATCTCTATACTATGGTCTGTCACTTCATCAATTTTTGACTTTGTATGTTTGCTTGCCTTACCCTTCTCTTCTGTGAGAATTCTTTATACTTTCAAGAGCCTTTACCATTTTCTCTTTCTTCTTAGCTTCAGCTGTTCCTACCTGTGCTATACCTTTTTTCCCCCTTGGATTTAGTTGAGCTACATTGAGTACTTTGGTAACCAAAAGTTCCTGTTCATTCACTGACCTCGTTTAAGTCAAGGATTCAGCCAAGTCTAACATCATGGAGTGCAAGTTAAAGAACAGCAGCCACTGTGGGGTGGTAACATCAAACTATCCATTCAGATGACACTCCTCTCTAATTTATCACTCCCTGCTCCTTCCTACTAATCTTTGGAAATGTGGAATGACAAGAACCAAAGCCATTGCAAAACAGGCCATACCTAGAAGTATACTCCAGCTGAGAAAAGGGCAGATATTTTAACGCTATGTTTCTCTCTCACACTACTTTTTCCAGTTAAACAAAAAGAGATAGTACTGTTTAAGGTCACCAGGTTGTAACCTGGAAATTGTCACTCTTCCTTTAAATCCCCTAGTGAAGCTGAAGACTCAGAAGCAGTGTTTTCTTCCAGTTTGTTGGACTTCAAAAACTACTTGCCCATCACATAGTACAGCAGAGTTCTTTCCTGATATTCCTCTCCATATGTATATTAAAGGAGAATTGTTAATCTAATTGATCCTACCTCAACTGTTCTGTTCATAATGTCATCAGAAAGTCTGGAACAGATTCCCATATGTGTACAGATGGACATGCAGTCAGAAAAGCAAATTATGCAAGATCTGCTTGAAGATCCCATTCGTTTACTTAATGTACGTTTATATGTAGATGCCCCCTTACATCTTTTGTTGAATATAATAGAGGTCAAGTTTGGGGCCACGTGGCAGAAGCCCTCTCCTTCACCCTCTATGTGCTCACTGAAGGACATCTGACTTGGAGTCTGAAATCCTGTTCCAATGTGTAATCTTCCAGGGTTTTTTTTTTTTTTTTTTTGACAGCAACTCCCATAATTTATAGTTAGTAGAGCCAATGTTGAGGGGAGGTGGGAACTGCAGCTCATATGCTACTCATTTCTGTTGCAGATGTCAGCAGAGGAATCCAAAAGATTATGAAACAAGTGACATGCATGAAAAAACACAGAAGTATAACATCAGTCTCTAGGCCAGTTTTCATTGTTTTGCTATGTCTCTTCCTCAGTCTGCTTTACAAGTAATTTGCACATTGCCCTGAAGCCTTTTCATACCTGCGCATTTTCAGATGAATCTACACATTTTTGGAATATCTGTGGAATATCTGAATCTACATGTATTTGGAATCTCTTTAATTCCAAGAATTCACTTTTTTTTGTTGAAGAATCTATGAGAAATCAAGTAATGCACTCAACCTGATCACCACATAAAGATAATAAGACAATAAGAGGTGTTTTTATTTATTTTAAAGATGGATCTATGTTTCACAAACTCTCCTGTCTTCTTCCAAAGTCTCTTCTCTCTCAGGACTACAATGCATGAACTGAAGTGTTCATTTGGTGCACTGTCCATGCTCTGTTGACACTCTGCTTGTAAAAGTTTCAATTTCCTGCTTGGCCAGTGGTGTGATTTTGAAATGCTGGGATATTTTCAATTTTTCCATCATAAGCCCCACTAGGGGATTTTCAGGGTTTCAGCACAAATGACATTAAGGAGACCTGGTTCGAGAGGCTTGTCCATCAATTGTCTAATGAAGAAGTACATAATTGAAATCAAAGAGGCTGAAGTCAGTGAAGCTTATCACAATGTGAAAAGTTAACCACCTGCATCTATATTTGTCAGATTAGATTCTGATCTCTGGCTTGTATTTGACACTTGGTATTGACTTGGTACTAAATTCATTTGGACAAAACTTTAGGGAGTGAACTGAAGATACATATGTGGTACAATGAACATAATTTTGAACTTGGACTTGGGGAGTTACATTCTCATCTCCATTTACCCATGAATCCTTGAGTGACTTCATGGTCAGCTGGTGTCTGGTTTGTTTCACCAACTTCACAGGACTATTATAAACATAAAAAAATGAGATTCCTTAGTATGCTATCTGTAGGTCATTGTAGAAATGATGAGATGCAAACATAATAAATAAGCAAGTGCTTACAGATCTCAGTCTTTAATTTTTTAAATATATCACAAGTTTTACATTATTTCTCTCATTTATTCTCATACCCGATAGTCTTATGAAGTCTGTTTTTATTCCCAATTTACAGGACAGGATGTCACTCCAAAATACTGACAGGCTTTATCTCTAAGTCTGGAAAGTAGAGACTGCATCCTGAGGCAAATATATGGCAGCCCTATTAACAATACCAGAGCTGTTGGCATAGTTCCTCTCTCCACTCCCTGGTGTGATGCCTCCATTTTTCCCCTTAATTGCTCAACAAGTTGTTTATACTTGTGATCTGAGCCCTGATTTATTTATATCCCAGAGAAGCACACATAGGCCTACTTACTTTTCATGACATCGCAGTTGGAAGACAAAGGGGAAGAGAGGCAGAGATGATTTGACTCAATTTGTGAAGAGCCAGAAAGTGGACTTTGTAGTAGTCCTTCCCATTGCTTCCTCCTCACTGCTCACACAAAGAGTGGTACTATTTGTGAATGTTTTCTTGTGTTTAAACATTACATGCAATTAAAAAAAATCAAAAACCCTGGCAAAGAAAAAGGCATATCCCTCTGTTGTATTTGCTTTCTCTTTCCAGGGTACTTTTTCATACCTGAAAACTCCACTCATGGTCTGAAAAAGTGAAATCCACCCTACCATTTCAATATACTCCTATAGTGTATTCACCTTACATTCTTACATATGTAGACACAGCCTAGGACAACTAAATGTAGAACTATTTTCATTTTCTCTTTGGATCCATCAGTAAGATAATCTGAAATCTATTCTACTCTAATGTTTTCTAGCAGGTAAAAACCAGTAATCAACACTACACTACAACTATTCTTTTTGTACAAAATACAACTGCTAAGCTCCTCCATCAACCCCGTGGAGCATAAAGCTTTGTCAGATTTAGCTGTACTAGCTCACCTCACCTCCATGTGCACCATCTGCCTCCTGATTGCCTGGGAGACCATTTAATAACCAGAGAAGAGTTATGGATAGCCAGGCAGCATCCAGATATGTTTCTACTATTGAATACATGAAGATGACCTCCTCCTCATGGAATTCTAGAGAACTTTTAGGACAGTGGTTCTCAACCTGTGGGTCCCCAGATGTTTGTGGACTTCAGCTCCCAGAAGCCCCAGCCACTATGGTCAATGCTCAGGACTTCTGGGAGCTGAAGTCCACAAACATCTGGGGACCACAGGTTGAGAACCACTGCTCTAGGACATCCAGGAGGAGACCTGCTTCTTCATGTGTCTAGACATACAAATGCTGCTGAACACTATCTGAACAGCCTCCACACAGCCCAAGCCACTGAATAGTTACAAGGGGCACACAGGTATTCAGGAAGTAGTTATAACAGGTGGGGGGTGTTGCAGAAAGTGGTATAACAGGGCAGGCTCAGACTTAATTTGATATTAAACTTGCCTATATCACCAGAAGGATTCCAACACATCTGTGACTTGTTGCATACTTTGCACATGTAAGCATCAAAGCTATTTTTTTTAAAAAAAAAAATTATTTCTACATCACAATGAAAGCTTTCTGAACACTACTGATTTTCTTTAAGAGAACTGTACTGTAGGATACTCACCTGATGACCTTAGTCATGTGAAGCCTTGGATAGAAATCCCTTTAAATCCTATTATTAGACTTGCCATGATAAAATATTCAACCAAATTTATCACTGAGTGAAGTAATAACATTAGTGCAATCACTGCTTCTAATTAAATTAATTACTTGACATCTCAGCTTATTGCTTGAATGACATCACTAGCATCTGGCAAAAAAAGAGAAGGAAAAGATGATTTAACTGCTAAATAGGAAGTGCTGGGGAAGCAGAACTTCTTCTAGTGTCACATTGCCATGGGATTTGCATGGAGATGAGGGGATGGAGAGATTAGTATTCTTTCTAAATTATCTATTGTGTATCTTATCTATAGTTCACTAATTATGAATTACATAGGCTAGTTCACAAATAGTCAATTCCTAATTCTCAGAGGAGATGCTTAGGAGCAATAATAGTTACACATAACTAGTTGTAATTAGTACATTTCCTCAATAATCAAAGCATAATGGTATTATATTATGACTGCAATGCAACAAGGGATTCTCCTTGTTTTCCCCAGCATCCCCTGGGCTTTAGTCCTAACTTTACAGGAGCTATAGAGGTTTTTGTTTTGTTTTTTATTTTGAGGACAGAGCAAAAGCTCCTTCAGAGCTGAAACTAACAAATGAGGTGGATTCACCATCCTGCTGCCATAAAAACTATAAGGGGCCACTGCACAAAGCTATAACACTTCTGTTATAGGGCAGGGAGGCAAATCTTCATAAACAGCATTCTCACAGGCAAGGACAGATAATTTCCCCATGTTTCTTCTTGCTGCAAGAAAGTTCTCAAAAACTGTAGTCTTCAAGGTCTTTTTTGCAGACTGGAATTTTTTCAGCATTAAAAAATGCACATGGTTTTTCCTGTGTTTTTGTTTTGTTGTTTTTGTACAGAAAATAGCAGATTCTGGATAGAAAATGACATTTTCTTCACAGAATGGCCAGTATTCTGTATCAGCTACTTAGTTAACTAAATAACCTCTCCTGGCCTGACCATCCCAACCAGATCTGATGGACATGCCATTGACCTGTGCTCCTACTCACTGGGAAAATAGACCTCCTTCTCTCCATACAGCTGATGCCCAGTAAAGTAGGTGTGTGCAGCAAAGTAGCAATTATGACAACAGTGTCACAATTGTAAGTAGCAATCAGGGATACAGAACTCTTCTTCTTCTTCTTCTTGTCTGTTGTTGTTGTTATGTCCCTTCAAGTCATTTCTGACTTATAGTGACCCTAAGGTGAACCTATTACAGGTTTTCTGGGTCTTGGAGTATGTGACATGTCCAAGGTCACCTAATGGGTTTCTGTGGCTAAGTTGGTCTGGTTTCCAGGGTTGTAGTCCAATGCTCAAAACACTATTGCATGCTGGCTCAGAACAGTAAACCTGAGGGAAATCCAGATAACTGTAACATGTGACAAGAAGTGTAATCCTATGTATGTTCATTCAAAAGTAAGCCCCTTTCAATACAAAGTTGCTTTCTTCAAGGGAAGTGTGTATGAATGTGCTCTGCCAGAAACCCTATTTTCTATATTGCACTGATAAAATTAATAGTTGTGTATTACATGGTGAGAAAATGTAATGGTGAAAATTATATTGGCTTAACAACTGCATTACAAAATGACAAATGCTGATTTTCTGCATGTTTAGATTCTTAGAGCCTTATCACACCACACTTGTTGTAGTGCTATTATTCCACTTTAACAGTCATGGCAACATCTAATAGAATTCTGGGATTTTGCAGTTTAGGGAGAAATATTTAGAATTTTCAGCCGCAGAACTCTTAGGCTCACTAAACTATAAACTCCAGAATTCCATAGCATGTTACCATGGCAGCTTAAGTGAAATATAGTGCTATTACAATGTAGTGTGATAAGGACCTTAGCCTCTTTAGCAGGTGACTTCCAAGAAATACGGTCTCTGAGCACAACTTGGAAGTGTAGTGTTAAAAGGAATTAGTTGCTGTTAGAATCCGAAGGACTGAAAAAAGTAGTTAGCTACCACATCTGAAGGCTACAATCCATTTTCCTGTGGTATGAAGTACACTCTTTCTCTGCCTACTTCTTTTTTGCCTCAGCACCAATAACTAAACATGAAGCAGCAGCACAAAGGACAACACAGGCCATCATTTGAACCATCTGGTATCTTTTCTTAACTTGTTAGTGAGGTCACACCCTATAAGAGTAACTAAAATTTCAAAGTAAGTAAGTAAATAAATAGAACTGACATTGTTCCTAAATAAGATGCAATAATAATTTCTCTTCATTGTTGGGGAAAGAAATACCCAAAGGCATCAGATTTCATCTGATCCTGGAAGCTAATCAAGGTCAGCCCTGATTAGTACTTGGATGGGAGACTGCCAAAAAGTACCAGGTGCTGTAGGCTATATTTCAGAGGCAGGAACTGGCCCCTTAGCATTCCTTGCCTACAAAAACCCCATGAAATTCATGGGGTCACCATAAGTCTACAGGTGACTTGAAGGTACATGCACACACACACAATTAGAACTACTTCTAAGTTCTGGATATTTAAACTTCCTGTTGTGACCTGATATCCGACTGCTTTTGCTGACCAACCATGGAATAACAGGACTGGACCCAGCGCACTGGGTTGACTAAGGTCCACTTTAACCTAAAACATATACTTAATTATGTTGAACCTGGAAAGGAACAAGAAGGGGGAGCAACATAGTGAGAGATCTGATGAGGCAGGTGTCACTTCTTGATTTCCTCCTCAGCATTTCCCTGTGGAAACCACCAGAGCCCTGAGGGCAACAAAGTAACTGGGTTGCTCTCCATGTGGCCACCTATTGGAAGATAGGCCTGAAAAATCCCACCCCCAAGTTTCAGGACTTAAGTGAACACAAATTCCCAGGCCAACTATGGGTAGTTTCCTTCCCCATTCTTTGGTCACAAAACCTCAAGAGGCCATTCCAGACTCCACCCATGTTCACCAAAAGGGTGCTAAAGTGTTCACCATAGCTCTTATTTTCTCTCCCCATTACCTGCCACTGACAAGGGACAAGTGTCTGTATAGTCTCCCCTGCCAGGCTGGCCAATAGGGTTTTCATTTCTTGTTGCAAATGTCTCAGAAACAACATGTTACTTTCCTCCAATAATCTGTTTTCCCCTTGCCCACATTCCAAGTGGCTCGGGGGGGGATGACTTTTCTGACCCCCTTTGAGAAGGGACCACATCACCAACGTGACCACGGTTGTGCTGGATGCTAGAGAGGGGGGTGGGCCAGGTGGGACTTTTAAACTGTGGCTCCGCCTCCCCTGCTGGCTTCTTTGTTTCTGGTGAGCTTGAGTTGGCTGTCCTCTACCTGCCTTCATGACAGGTTTTCTTGGCCAGTAGATCAGGAACAACAAAGGAAGCAGGGGAGGCAAGCCTACAGGGCAAAGCGAGTAGCGAGCAGAGTGCAACTCCTGGAGTGGCCAATCATCTGCCTTTGTTTGGCTATGGCCATGTGGCTGGTCCTGCTGCTGGGGATCGGCCCAACCTCTGGAGTCCTGGACTCCTTGCCCACTAGGGTCTTCAGGTTTGGGGGCATGCTGGTGGGTAGGGTTTCCTGGTTTCACGCGTCCTGGTCACCCAGGTTTTTGGTATCCCAGTATATCCCAGTTCTCAGTCTTCCAGGTTTACCGGTGTCCTGGTCTCCCTAGGTTTTCTGGCGTCCCAGTTTCCCAGGTTTACTGGTATCCCAGTCTCCTAGGTTTTCTGATGTCCCAATCTCCCTAGATTTTCTGGCATCCCAGTCTCACAGGTTTACAGGCATCCCAGTCTCCACAACAACTAAAAGTTCTTTCTCCTGTTTTCAGGAGTCCCAGTTTCCAATATTAGTTAAGGGCATCCCAGTCTCCATGTTTTCTGGCATCACAGTAGTCTGATGTTTTGGGCATTTACAGCTTACAGGTCAGCTTTGGTGGGCGGGACTCATTTTGGGGATGGCACCAAAAAAGGGCACCCTTTTTGGCTAAAGATAAGCAGCCTGTTAAGAAGGTCCAGTCAGCCACTTCCAGTCCCCTGCCTAACACAACCAAAGGTAAACAGCTGACCAAAAGGGCCTTAGCCTCCAGTCCAGTACCCCAGGCAGCAGTATCCTCACTGGTAGATGAGTTGTCAGATAGCATTGTGGCTAGTCCCTGTGGGTAAACACTTGGCTCCAGCTACCAAGGAGAAGATCCTCAAGAGGAAGTATATTGATTTCCCCCCCTTTTGTACCAGGAAAAGAAAGACAAAGATGATCTAGACGAGAGGGATAGAGAAAGGATCAAGAGGTGTAGAGTTGACAGGAATTGGTTAATTGACTGTCTGGTTTTTTGGTGTACAATGATGTGCTGATTAAGGCCCAACAGGGCAAGTTGTCCCCGCTCATGTCTTATTTTAATATAATATACAGGGCCTACTTAGATTTTGCTGGCTATGCCTGGCTGTTTTACAATGAATCCTTCCTTCATTTGGCAGCTGAGGATGACAGCTTACACTGGGACATGATTCACCCTCAGCTATGGATGTTTATCATGTCTCTGGCATGCCCTGTCTTTGGAGAGAAGGCAGATAGCGGCCATTTGGTCCACTTCAACAAAGGTGGTGGTGCACCCTTCAGGCAGGCAGGACCAGCAGCAGAGCAACCTTTGCTGGGAGTTTGGGTGGCAGTGGTCGTACAACTGGTGCCCATGCGAGTACAAGCATGCATGCTCATTGTGCTTGGGTCCACACTCCTTTGGCTCCTGCTCCAGAGATAGATCACCTGGGGGGGACCCAGGGATGCAGGGAGATGGCATGGCGATGCACCCCGCCTTCGCTTCCCAAAGAGCCCCAGTCCAGTTAAGGTTCTGGTTTTGGCAACCTGGCTTCAAGCTTATCCAGACCAGGTTGCAGCAAAATACTTGATGGAGGGCTTCACTTTTGGATTTAAAATTCCTTTTTTGGGGCCTTGGGCCCTTTTCTTTGCAAACAATCTCAAGTCCGATAGTGGCATGGATCACATTGTCTGGGAGAAGATTGCTAAGGAGGTACGGGAGGGGTGGGTCTTGGACCCTTTCAACCATCCCCGTACCCCAATCTTGTGGGTTTCCCCTTTAGGTGTCATTGCAAAAAAGGCACCGGGTGAATTTCACCTCATACACCACCTCTCGTACCCAAAGGGTGAATCAGTCAATGTTAGAATCATAGAATCATAGAATCATAGAAATGTAGAGTTGGAAGAGACCACAAGGGTCATCCAGTCCAACCCCCTGCCATGCAGGAAAACCCTCAAAGTACTCCCAACAAGTGGCCATCCAGCCTCCGCTTAAAAACCTCCAAAGAAGGAGACTCCACCACACTCTGTGGCAGCACATTCCACTGCCGGACAGCCCTGACTGTCAGGAAATTCCTCCTGAGGTTCAGGCGGAATCTCCCCTCCTGCAGCTTGCATCCATTGCTCCTTGTCCTGGTCTCAAGAGCAGGAGAAAACAAGCCCACTCCCTCCTCGACATGACACCCCTTCAAATATTTAAACCTGGCTATCATGTCCCCTCTCAACCTTCTCTTCTGCAGACTAAACATACCCAGCTCTACAAGTCTGTCCTCATAGGGCATGGCTTCCAGGCCCCTCACCATTTTGGTTGCCCTCCTCTGGACCTGCTCCAGCTTATCCATATCCTTCTTGAATTGGGGTGCCCAGAACTGGACACAGTATTCAAGATGAGGTCTAACCAATGCAGAATAAAGTGGCACCAATACCTCCCTCGATCTAGACACCATACTCCTATTGATGCAACCAAGAATTGCGTTGGCCTTCTTGGCTGCCGCATCACACTGCTGACTCATGTTCAGCTTGTGGTCTATGAAGACTCCTAGATTCCTTTCACACGTACTGCTAGCCAGCCACGTGTCCCCCATCCTATATTTCTGCATACCATTTTTTCTGCCTAAGTGTAGGACCTTACATTTCTCTCTGTTGAAATTCATTTTGTTAGCCTTGGCCCAGCTCTCCAATCTGTCCAGGTCCTTTTGAATTTTTATCCTGTCATCAGGCGTATTAGCAACCCCTCCCAATTTGGTGTCATCTGCAAATTTGATCAGCGTGCCCTCTATTCCTTCATCCAAGTCATTAATGAAGATATTGAACAGCACCGGGCCCAGGACAGAACCCTGTGGCACCCCGCTAGTCACTTCTCTCCAGGATGAGAATCTGCCATTGGAGACCACCCTTTGGGTACGGTCAGTCAACCAGTTACAAATCCACCTGACAGTAGCCCTGTCCAGTCCACATCTTACTAGCTTCTTTGCAAGAATGTCATGGGGAACTTTGTCAAAGGCCTTACTGAAATCAAGATATACTATGTCCACAGCATTCCCTTCATCTATCAAGCAAGTAACTCTATCATAAAAAGAGATAAGATTAGTCTGGCATGACCTGTTTTTGAGAAATCCATGTTGACTTTTCGTAATTACGGCATTGTTTTCTAAGTAATTAGAAACTGACTGTTTGATGATCCGCTCCAGGATCTTTCCAGGTACTGATGTCAGGCTGACTGGGCGATAATTATTTGGGTCCTCTTTTTTCCCCTTCTTGAAGATGGGGACAACATTTGCCCTCCTCCAGTCTGCCGGAACTTCTCTGGTCCGCCAAGAGTTTTCAAAGATTATAGCAAGAGGTTCGGCAATGACCTCTGCTAGTTCTTTTAAAATCCTAGGATGCAATTCATCTGGCCCTGGAGACTTGAATTCATCCAGTGTGGCCAGGTATTCCTGTACTACCTCTCTATCTATTCTGTGCTGCATTTCCCCCACTTCCTCACCTGCTCCCCAACCGCCAAGTTGAGTGTTTTTATCCTTTTGGGAAAAAACTGAGGCGAAGAAGGTGTTGAGGAGTTCTGCCTTTTTTCTTCCTCCTGTTATTAATTCACCATCTTCCTTGCGCAGTGACCCTATCGTCTCCTTCTTTTTCCTTTTGCTACGGACGTATTTAAAAAAGCCCTTTTTATTGTTTTTAATGTCTCTGGCCAGCCTAAGTTCGTTCTGTGCTTTAGCCTTTCTGACCTTCTCCCTACATCTCCTGGCTACTTGCTTAAATTCTTCTTTGGTGGTTTCCCCCTTCTTCCATTTCCTGTACATGCTTCTCTTAACACTTTGCTCAGCTGAGAGTTCTTTAGTCTACCATTCTGGTTTCTTCAGATGCCCTCCATTTTTCCTCCTTATTGGCACAGTTTTCAACTGTGCCTTCAGTATCTCCCTTTTAAGGAACTCCCATGCCTCCTGAACTCCTTTCTTTTTCACTATTCTTGACCACAGAATTTCAGCCAGCAGCTCCTTAAATTTACAGAAGTCCGCTTTTTAAAAATCTAAGATGAGTGTATGGCTACACTTATCTTCTCCTTCCCACTGAATGCCAAATTCCAATAGGGCATGGTCACCCCCCCTCAAAGATCCAACCACTTCTACCTCATTAACAAGGTCATTCCTGTTGGTCAGGATCAGATCTAGAATATTTGATCCCCTTGTTCCCTCTTCCACCTTCTGGACCATGAAATTGTCTGCAAGACAAGCAAGAAACTTGCTGGACCTTGCTGTCTTGGCAGAGTTTGACTGCCAACATATATCTGGGTAATTGAAATCTTCCATTATTACTGTATCTCTCCTTTTTGAATGTGCAGTCATTTGGTTAAGGAAGGTGTCATCAAAGTCCTCAGTCTGGGTTGCGAGTCTGTAATAAATCCCCACCAAACTATCCCTATTGTTTCTCACTCCCTTAATTCTTACCCAGATGCTCTCGATCTGGCTTTCTGGGTTTAAGTCATGGATCTCTTCACAGGTGAAAACATCCTTGACATACAAGGTTACTCCTACTCCTTTCTTTTTTGGTCTATTTCTACAAAATAGACTATACCCCTCTATTCCTACATTCCAATCATGAGACTCATCCCACCAGGTCTCAGTGATGCCTATGAAATCGTATTTATTTTGTTGTACTAGGAGCTCAAATTCATCTTGCTTGTTTCCAATACTCCATGCATTAGTGTAGAGACACTTAAGTCCCTGGGCCCTTCCTGCAAGTCCTGTACTGTAGTTTCTACTCCTCCCACCATTGGACGCTTGTACTACTTGGCCAATATCATTTGGGCCTTTTCCCCCTGTACTTGCCGAGTCCTTGCCCTGAATAATATTGTCTCCCTCCCCAGCAGAACTTAGTTTAAAAACCTCTTAATCCTCCTTGCGAGACTGTTTGCAAAAACATCCCTGCCAAGTTTTGTGAGGTGCAGCCCATCCCTTACCAAAAGCCCACGTTCATGGAAATTCAGGCCGTGATCCAAAAACCCAAATTGTTGCTGGTGGCACCATGTGCAGAGCCAGTTGTTGACCTCTGCTATTGCCCTTTCCCTTCGTGTGCCATGTCCTTCTTTCACCTGAGGCTGCAGCTCAGCTGGAACCAATGCCTCCTGACCTTTGGAATCTTGGAGGGGTGACATAGTGTGGGCCATTAGCTTGTTGTTAGCCCCTAGTTCCCGGTGGAGTTATTTGAGAGCAACCAAGGACTTTACTGAATTCTGGGCCAGCTGGGGACTGGGAGAGGTTTGGCCGATACCAGTGGACCACATTCTAAGTTCTGTATGTCCCTGAGGAAGGCTGAGATTTCCCTACAGATCATCTACTTGACCCCCTCTGCTCTCTGGTCGAAGGTTCAGGGCCACCAGGACCCCACTGGAGATTTTAGGATTTGTAAGGTTATTGAAGGTTCAACAAGGGAACATGGGACAGTTTGGGATGAGCGTAAACCACTCTCACCGCTTATCCTCAGGGGCCTGGGCAACATATGGAGAGCCATATGTTTTTCACCTTTTGAAGCATCCCTATTTCATGCAGTGCCTCTCACTGCATTCTTTGGAGCCTTGAGGGCTGGCGAGCTGGTGGTTCAAAGCACGACCAACAAGTCGTGGAGGGCTTTGGAATTCAGAGACCTGTCCATAGGGAGTGACTATGTCGGCATCACAATTAGGGTTCAAAAACTGATCAGGCTGGGCTCCGCTCAGTCCTCACTTTGCTAATGTGTGGGGAGAAGGCACCTTTGCCCTGTCAGGGCCCTCACCAATTATGTGGTCACATGGAGGGGTCGTACCCTGGGCCACTTTTCTGTCATGCTGACACATCACCTCTGATGAGGTATCAATTTTGGGCAGTTATACCAAGGGCATTGGTGGCCCTTGGCCTCCAAAGTGTTCTGCCTAGGTGCAGCATCTACAGCAGCCGCACTGGGTATGGAGGCAAAAAGCATACAGCAGATTGGTTGGTGGAGGTGTTCTATTTTTCATCAATATGTACGGTCTTTCCATTTCTAATGCGTCTCCCTCTGGTTTCAGATCTTGGTCAGTCATATGGACAGAAGCGAGTTTTGATTTGCTGTCACAGTTATGTATATTGGGCAGAGTGTCACGCTTGTGGCGGCCACTTGGGGCCACACTTTGGGCTGGGTGATTGCACCACTGTTGAATGGCTGGGCAGAAGAGGCCTCCATTGGCATGGGTTGCTGACATTGTTGTTTCAAGAGCAAAGGGCGCCAATGATCTTGGACTGTTGAAAGGAAAAGCATTGGTCCTGCAGGCCATCCATGACATGGGGATCATCCAAACCAGATGGCCTGGTGTTCGCATTGTCTGGTCGGCCATGAGCTCCAGAAAGCTATGGGCTGGGGGGGATGACTCATGGCGACTTGAAGGCTCTTGGCGATGAGCCAACCTTGAGATTCGCAATGCTCTACAACAGGGCTTGGGCAAATACATCCACCATTGTAACATAACACAGCACCAGGATGGATTATACAGGGTGGATGGAGATCACCTGTCACCTGATGGGCTTGAACTTTTCCTTGGAAACTTACAGACCAGCCTGAGGGACATCTTGGAGGTTAGGAGGGGGAGAGTCCAAGGACTAAGTGGATGCTTGTCCTTGTACATGGTGGTGAAGGGGGAGCATTAAGGCATCAGGATATACACAAGGTGGTGTAGGATACACCTCTGGAGATCACTCACCCAGTTGTCAGGCAGGGGTTAAGGGCGAAGAAGGAGGGCATCCTTGGGGCATGCCCACATATTTTATGCCCTCACTTCTGGGGTTTGTGGCAGGTGGTGGGTTTCATGGGGCATGCCTTCCAGAAGGGGTCGCTGAGGTGGCAACTCAGGATCAAGAGTTTGCCTTGGGATGAGGTATTTTACTATCATACAGCCCCCCATGAGGTCAAGTTTAAGTTCGATGTCATGTCCAAGGTCAAGTTGAAGTTCATGTATAAATAGGCAATAAATAATAACTTGCCCATAGTTCATCCCAGGTCCTGTCGTGTGGTCTCTTCATTTCGGGAGGTGGGCAGCAAATGGACACCATCAGCTCTGTAGCGCTTGAGTCTCTGAAAAGGTAGAGTAGGATATCAGACTTGGTGATTTATGCATCCATTTATACCAAAGTGTAAAGAGGTTCAGTGTGATGTAGTGTCTTGAGTGTTGCACTAGAAGACTGGGAAACCAGGGTTCAAATCCCAATCATGGAAGCCCAGTGGTTGACTCTGGACAAGCTAAACTCTTTCAACCTCAGAGGAAGACAAAGACAATCCTCATCTGAATAAATTCTGCAAAGGAAACCCTGTGACAGGTTCACAAGTCAGCAATGACTTGAAGGCACATAACAACAGCTAAACTATAAAACAGAAGCAGAAAGAATGTGCTCTTTTGTTTCCAGGAAACTGTAGTGTGCTTGATTATTTCTTTAATGCCAAACTGATACATGTAAACCAGTGAAATTTCTATTAAAATTTATATTTGGTATAACATTCCGTTAGATAAACTAAGGTTATCTCTCAAGTCAGTGCTATGACAGAATAACACTCCTGAAAATGGCAGTTCTACACAGGAACTGTGTCAGTAGTCTCACGAACTTTTTATTTCATTTTCACAGTGCCTTGGACCTTGCTTCATTCCAAGCTGCTATATTTCTAAGGCTGGGGGGAGGAGCAGAAGGTATCACCACTCAAAACAATAGAAAATGTTCAGTGGAAAAAAAAAAACAAGAAGAAAAATGAGCTCCTTCTCCATGGAGAAAGAGAGAGAGATGAAAAATAGGGGGGAAAGTCTTAGAGTAATTGCCAGAATCCTGCTGGAGCCTTCAGTCTTTGTAAGTGGATTCACATCTGTGGGAATTATAATTGCACTGTTGCATAATGTCTGTATCCAGTAGAAGGGTGCTGTTACATTACTATGTAGCAGAGCTGCCAAAATGCCTGATCTACATCACAGCACAATGCCAATTGGTGCATCAGTGCCCAATGAACATTGGTGTGCAATGCAAACTGATGTGCAATGTGCACTGATCTATAATGCACATGCTGATGTGCATTGAATTGAATGGTGAAGTTGCTTTACAGGACACTAGCAGGACCACCCAATGCACATTGCAACTAATGTGCATTGGTGCACCATGTGCATGAGTTTGAGATGTACATCAGTGCATAATGCACATCAATGCATGATGTGCATTGGTACACAGTGTGCTTGATACACAGTGTACACTGATGTGCACCTTGCACAAGTGCACATCATGTAGTTATGTGCAATGCACACCAATATGCATTGTGTGGTGATGTGCATTGTGGACTGATGGGCATCATACATTGATATGCATTGTGTATAGATGCACATTGCACACTGATGTGCATTGTGTATAGATGGATATCACACACTGATGTGCATTGCACATCAATGTGCATCAGTTCTGATACATATTCTATGCTCTTCCTGGTGTCCCATCATGCATCTTCCCAATTCAGTAAAGGGGTTATTTTGTTCCTCTGCTATGTAGCCAGGTATATGTAAAGTTACAAATGTAACAGGTCATATGGACTTTGAACATTTTCAACTTAGCCCCAGACCATACTGATCTGCTAATAAAAAGAAGAATCCAGAAAGAGAATGGTGCCAAGAAATGAAAATAGCAAGTAATCAAGGAGAAGACAGTCAGATCTATGCTTTCACAGAAATTGCTTTTAATTATTCATATGTCAAGTTTTAGGGTTTTGCTTTTACCCATAGCAAAGGACCTTTGATTCGAAAGACCACCTGAGAAATGTGAGACTGAAGAATGGTAAGCTTTATCCTCCTACTGGGTGCCACTGCTTACTGCTTTGTAATCAAAGCTTTCTTCAGAAAATGACAAACGTTTTTATTTAAAAAATGCAGAGACAAAATTCCCATATAGAGAGGCAAGGAGGGAGCACAGGTAAACAGATAGCTAAAAGAAGGGAAAAATTGAATCTCCAGCCAATGTATTTTTCCTACCACATTGCCATCTACAGTGTCCCTTCCTCCACAGCTTAATATGCTCACGAGGTGGTAGCTTTTATGGGAATAAGTGTGAGAAGGATTGCCAAAATGAAAACTGAACCTCTTAATGATTGTATACAAGAGGGAGTTTCAGAAGGTGTTTGTTACCTGATTGTGTGATGAGAAAATCATGTTGAAATTCTCTCTTCTAGACAACCATCAAAAGCACAGGAGTTGTCTCCTGTTTTCACTCTGGTAACCTTACATTTGAAGAATGTACACTAATATGGCCCAAACAACATAAACTACCATAGTGAAACAATAAATTTAAGTATGCTAACTTTGCTCCAAATCTGCTCACCTGTTCAAATTAGGAGACACTTTTGCTAACAAGCTGAAAATCACCCTAATCCTTTGAGTAATATCCCGAAGCATTAATGTGCCTAAATATCTAATAGCTTTGGAACATCAAAAAAACTAGCAGTAGCCAAACAATCCGGATAAAGTATTGTCAGGAAGTGTGCCATCAAATTTAGTCTAATCAATAGTATAACTAAAAAGGAATATTAAACAATTATTTTATAAGTGTGGCAAAGAAAATTAAAGTCTACAGATAAACAACTCAAGGCCAACAGCTTACAACACTGTCTTTTGCTATTTTTTTCCCAAATATAAATGCAGAGATTGCTATATTTTGTCTCACTGCACAGGCCAAAGGCTCAAAACAAGGGTCAAATGTCTGAGGAAAGAAAGAAAATCATTGCTAGATGCCTCCCTCTATATGAGGTGGGGGAAGTGTCTCATCTGTATTCACTTGCGAAAGGGTAAAATCCAAATCAGTTTCAAAAATTTTGATGAGAAGCCTAGAGTCTTCAAAGTCATAACAACAAACTGCCCATTAACTGCCCGTTAATTTTGTATCAAGTGAAATAATGGCAGTAATCAGATTTCTTACTATACTTAAATTATAATCTCCTTATCTATCATAACTAAACCCTACCTGGTATGAATGAATGGGTGTTGCTATTACATTTTGCAGCCCATCAGCCGGTATTGTAGCTCATATTTTAATATCCACATTTAACAGAGAGATTGGTCTCTAGTTCACACTTCTAGTGTGATCTTTACCTTATTTAGGAATAACAGAAATAAAAATGCCATAAATGGAAGTTTGGGAAAAGTCTGATTAAAAAATATTTTTATATAAAACAAAAGATGTACAATCCCAATGTTGTGGTTTTTACCATTCAATAGGATCCTCACCTCCTGAATACAATATTGAATAAAAAATTTGAAATTCTAAGTTCATATCCCTGAGTCTAGTACAAAAGATTATTCTATGGACCTTTAATCATTGATATGAAATTGAAAAGTTTTTGACTGTATTAATCTTTACAGTAACATCTAGTTGAGACTCTGTAACAGGAGATGTATTGTAAAGTTCCATGCAGATGAAACTATGTCTCTTCTCTCACCCTCTCTGTTTAGTGATTGGTGGAGAGCAGGGTGCATCAAAGAAGTATCTAGCTGTGGTCCCTATAGTAGAACGATGACATCGTCTTCTAGGACCTCTGACAGGTCTAAAGGTCCATGGAGTGGGGGCTGCAGCAACTAATAGGTGCATCTGAGAGGATTTTTGTTGTTGCATGAGGTTTATATAGAATTCTGACCTCTGCAATGAACAAAAAAAGAGTTACAATGCAACAAACGTTACTAATAGCATGCTGGCACTTAAGTGCTCTGTCTCTGCTCTACCAATACCCCTGATACAAATATGCTAGTACACACTTTGCTTTAGAGCAGTGGTTCTTAACTTGTGGGTCCCCAGATGTTTGTGGACTTCAGCTCCCAGAAGCCCCAGCCACTATGGTCAATGCTCAGGACTTCTGGGAGCTGAAGTCCAAAAACATCTGGAGACCCACAGGTTGAGAACCACTGCTTTAGAGCATAACCAATTGCTCAAGTCATTTCTAGCATGGTGCAATTGACAAAGTTCCAAGGAAGGAGAAGCTGGAAATTGACTTAGTAAAGTTTTCCAAGTTTTCTTCTTGTGCCATTCTGAGCTTCTTATTAAATGATGTATATGCTATAATTCTCCATCTTCACAGACTTTACCTGCATACCACTTGATGTCACACGAGAAGCAATCCTCAATAAGTTAGCATAATAGTTGTGGAGTTCAGATACCATTTCCATTGGTATTTTCTCCTAACTAAATAAAAAAACATCCATTAACCATTGCCATTAATTAACCAGGTTATTTGAAGGACCATATTTTCCCACATGAACCTGTCCAGGCTTTAAGATCTTCAGAAGAGGCACCTCTGTCTGTCCCACTACCTTCATAGGCATGGTTTGTAGGAATGTGAAGGAAGGCTTTCTCTCTCGTTGCTCTCTCACTTTGGAACTTCCTCCCTAAGGAAGTTAGGATGGCTCCTTAGTCGTCTTTTTGGCAGTAAATTAAAACCTTTCTTTTCCAGCAAGTCATTGGAAATTGATTTTTAGCAAGAAAAGGGCCTTTTATGGTTCTGTAATCTTTTATTTTATTTTTTTTCAAAAATATATTTAAAATGGTTTTAATTCTGCTGTTACTTTATACTGTTTTAATCTTACTTACTTTTACTTTATTATTATAATACTTTAGCCATAGGCCATTTGCATACATGTCACCAGAATCTGTGATAAAAGTACAAAAAAAGCATTAAAATATTACAGTAGATCATATATTAAAAACATATAAAATACAGTAGGTGACTAGTACAATAAAATATGGACGTATAGAGTTATAAAATATATAAGATATAAAAAGCTATATAATCATAAAATAATTAGGGTGAACATTAGTGCTAAAATTAT